>WOUA01000024.1:88278-498863 GCA_021397985.1 Sporothrix dimorphospora
TTTCGCCGTTGTCCTCGCTATTGTCGCGCCCATAACCACGGCGCAGTCGGTACGGTTGGGGGGAATGGCTGGCGCCAGATATGTACCAAGATGCTGTTGCAGATGGTATCGTTGATTCTCTCGGTGGTCAGATTCGCCGTTGTCCTCGCTATTGTCGCGCCCATAACCACGGCGCAGTCGGTACGGTTGGGGGGAATGGCTGGCGCCAGCGGCAGCGGTACTGTCGTCCGGTCCGCTGTCACGTTGGCTGTATCGATGGCGATGGATCTCCGTCCAGATTCTACCTTTGTCGGTAATACTCCCACAATCCGTCAAATAGCACCAGCTAATCATCATCGTGCTGCTTATTTTCCTCTTTTATTTTCGATTGGGGATCATTACGATCAAATTTTCTCATTATTCTTGTAGTGTGTTTTTTCAAATTTAAACAACAACCATGCAATAAAGAATTCTTCCTTTTATTAACGATATGAGATACAATAAAAAACGACAAACGCGACAATTAAATTTCACTGCCGCCCAAAATCGTCGAGAAATGAAGTGAAAACAAATACATTTAAAAAGGGCCACTGTAAGGTAAAAAAATGAGAAAAAGAAAGGAAATATAAAATCACACAGCAACAGCAAAAAAAAGAAAAAGAAAAAAAGCGAGAGGCGCAAAAAAAATGGACTTGCAGGGAATCGAACCCTGGACCTTTCCCATGCTAAGGGAAAATTATACCACTAAACCACAAGCCCATTGCTTATTGATACTTTGCCTACTGCTAGTCTCCTCTATATGCGCACCAACGACGGACGGTGTAGACGTTCCATTGGCCACACTCAGGTGCTGCATTATGGCCCCGCCCACAACAGTGAAGTCGGTCGAAACAAAACCATGTCAAACCCTGCTTCACACGAAGCCGTGCCTGTATACCACTCAGGTCTGCGCATTATTTTGTCAATATTCGAACCTTTTATTTTCTTTTCTCCCCCTTTTCGATGTCAACTCAATAGCATAAAAAACATTGTGCTAACAAAATATGGCGGCTTTTTGCTTGAGGGGCGCTTGATTACCCACTCCTCGGCCCAGGGCACGCGGAGGATCGGGCTGGTGCCCTCGACGACGATGGCATTGACGAGCTTTCAGGCAGCACAAGGAGTGCGACAAATCACAGTGTCTCATAATTATCGTCCTTACCTCATAGTGGTGCTTGTCACCGATGAGGCCATGTTCACCGTCAATCAAGACCCGTTTAGGCGGCCCGGTGTAGGACATCGCAGCCGATCGAAGAATGGTTCTCGCCAGAGCCGGACAGGCAAACGCCACCCACCCAACAACCATAGGCCGTCCGCGCGTTGTGGAGTCGTGAAGCCTATCTTGGTGGTGAACGTCATTTTGGCCAAGGTCTTTTGACAATGTGAATAAGAAAGCGCAAGTCAGCACATTGGATCAAATTGTATCTAAAAGTGAATGGTAAACGTTGAATTATTCTGAGTTCATGCCTTTGCTTCTTCTGGCAGTTTTGTCGCCGCTGTGACGGTGAAAAGTGGTGAGATTTCGAACGGTGTAAGCAAGGCTGCTCCGCCGGCGGCTTACACCCGCTCTCCCAATGCCGGTCTCGATTCCGTGGCACCGGTGATGCTAATTTAGAGCCTTGTAGTATATTGCAATTACATTTCCGCAGATGCATACGATTGAAGAGTTGCATGTATAAATTTTGAAATTCAATGAGAACACGGTGGTCATGCTTCACCTCGCATGAAAATATATATGATAAAAATATGTACATGGCCGCGGATGCTCGGCATGAAAGCGATGCACCCATCTACTACACCTCTTGGTTCCTGATAATCACTTTGATATCGTTGCCAGCTGCGACAGCTTCAAAGGCGTCCTTGGCACGCGACATTGGGAAGGTCGCCGTGATCAGCGGTGCAATGTCGACAACGCCGCGGGCGAGCATCTCAATGGCCGAGGGAAAGCACGACGCCGTATACCGCGTGATGCCGCGCACGTCGAGCTCTTTGTTGGTGACGGCAATGGTGGGGAAGATGTTGGTCTGGATGTGGCCGAGGCCGACCTGCAGGTAAACGCCGCCGTCCTTGCAGATGGCCACGCCATGCAGCATAGAGTCCTGGGCGCCGCTGGCCTCGATGACGCGGTCGAATCCGCCCTCGGCGGCCAGGCCGACTTCTTCGAGGATGGCCTCCATGCGCTCTTGGGCGACCATCCAAGCCTTGTCGCCGGGCGTCGTGTGGTCCTGTCCGTGCCCGGTCCCATTGGTATCGTTGTGTTTTCGTGAAACATCCGGGAGGCTGTCGATCTGGAAGACGTGGTCGATGATGGGCCGTCCAGTGAGCGGCGACTTGTATGCTTTGGCGAACTCGACCCTTGACGGCTTGATGTCAAAGGCGATGATCCTCCTGGCGGAGTAGGCGTGTGCCACGGCCGCCGTGATGAGGCCAATAGGGCCACACCCGCTGTTAGGGCGAGTTAGTAAAGGGGCCAATGAGAGCCAGGGCAAATTCAAAATGACAAAATTGAAAACATACAAAATTGCAACAGTCTGGTGCGCACGTAGGTCGGCTCGTTTTCCTATTTGCACGCCAATCTAGAAAGTCAGTAAACAATACGATGTGTTCTCTTATTGTTATTTCACGCGTCAGTCACTGCACCTACCGCTAACGGCTGTATGCTGCCTGCCACGTCCCAGGGCACCGATTTGGGAATTTTGGGTGCCATGTCGGCCGGCAGCGCATAGAAGCGGGAGAGAGTGCCATGCGTGCCGGGCGCACCACAGTAGCGGATGGTGGTGCAAATGTTCATGCGTCCGCCCTTGCAGTTGATGCACCGCCGGCAGGGTAGGCCGGGTTCCACTGCTACGTGATCACCGACCCGGTGCGTGGTGACCTCGGCACCCACTGCCTCGATAATACCGGCCGCTTCATGACCCATGACTGAAGGTGCGCCGATGGGCCGGCCGCCCACGCCGCCCGACAGGTACGAGTGCATGTCGGAGCCGCAGATGCCATTGGCCATGACGCGCACGAACACGCCGTCGGGCCTGAGGGGTGGTAGTGGCACGGGCTCGATGGCGATGGTGCGCGTCTCCACGAGCAGGCAGGACGTGTTGGGCGGCAGGTTAAGCGCCTTGACAGGGTCGGGCTGCGTCTGCAGGTCCTTCTGCTGCAGGTTTTGTTGCCCGTTGTCGCGGAGGTGGGTGGTGTTGTCGTCAATGTGCGTCATTTTGGCGAATGGGGGGGTTATGTTGTAGTGGCGTCTGGTACTGTACTTGAACGGACGTCAGAGGTCGACAGGACCGCGCCGAATGCAATGTGGTGTGACCCGGAACACGGGACGAGTGGTGGTTGATGGTGATGCGCTCGGCAGGGTGCCCCAGGGGTGCAGGCAAATCAAAAGGACGAGAAATACAAAGTACAAAAGACGTACAGGAATAGAAAAGAACGTGCGTTGTGATTTCTGACAGGATTTGCAAAGTGCCTGCCACCCGTTTTGTCTGTTCCTACTTTTCTCTCTTTTTGTCTTTTTGGTGAGCTCCTGCCGGTGGGGGGAGACGGCAAGTGCGGCCTCGCAAAAAATCAAATGGTTGCCGCCATCACTGGTGGATTATTTGACCTTTCTTTGGTTTTGGTTTTTGGGTGTATTATTTCCCTGCTCAAAGGTGCGTTTTCCGCCCACTGGTGCTTGTTCCCGCTGCCACTGCCGGTCATCGGTGCAGAATTACAAGGCGTGCTTTAAGGTTGCAAAGTGGGACCGACACGAACCCCCCAAAGTCCAGAAGGGCGAGAAAGGCCAGGCCCAGGTCGGCAGAAAGATGACCGACTCGCCCGTTCACATGACCGGCTGCAGATGCAGAAACGCGGCACCGACAAACCACGGGACAGGCAAAGTTTGTCGTTTTGTCGTTTTTGGGGGGTACTGGAGGTATTGGAACTGGCTTTACTATTTGTATTGTATCTTGTATTGAATCTGGCTTATTTGTATGCGTGCTGTTTGGTTGAGGCGTGCATCGTTGGTACGGATTTTACGCAATAGCAGGCCATAATTTAGGTAATACTGCAAGCGACTGCAAGCGAGGCATGGCGGGCGTGGGGGCTTCACCCACACACACGTTTGTCAGTAACAGAGGGTGTGCACACGAGACAAAACAGTGCCCGTACGAACGGCGGCCACTTGTAGCCGGCGATTCCCTGGGCGTTACAACCGATAACGAATTTCGTGACTTCAATGACTCTATCCCCCAAAACACTGATAACGGGCCGCAACCAGCTGCTTTTTCGGGCAAGGCACGCTCCGTCAGGTGGGGCATTCGGCGCCCTTTTCACTACGTGTGAGTCAATTGGGTCCCCGGAACCGACCGTACACGCGGACTAGAAATACGGCGTCCAAGACGGTTGTTATCCGGAATCTCATATATATTTCCTAGTTTGCGTATTCTTAGCGTCCGGTTGTGAGATCTGCAATCAGTAATACGTTTCGAAAGTTTTCTAACAAATTTAACTGGCAAAAAAACGATCTGTTGCAACCATGGCCGCATCCTTCAAGATCGATGACCTTTTTGGTGTGCGGGGCAAGGTGGTCGTCGTCACCGGTGGCGGAACCGGCCTGGGAAGATGTAAGTTACGAGATGCATTCTCCACTTTACCGCATATCATCGCACAGTGTAGGAAATGGCTAACAATTTAACACATTTACAGCAATCGCCGATGGCTTCGCAACAAACGGAGCCAAAGTCTACATTACCGGTCGTCGTGCGGAGGTGATTGAGAAAACAGCCGGCGAGATCAATGAGAAGCTGGCCGGATCTGGCGGTCAAGTCATCGCGTGCGTTGCTGTTACCGGTAACCTGCCTTTTTTTGTCTGTACCAAGCAACGACTAACAGACCAGTATCCAAGGCGATGTTGGCTCGAAACCCGGTGCTGAGGCACTTGTCAAACTGATCACGGAACAGGAATCCTATGCAAGTATCCAAACAATGGTGCACAATGGGGCCTCGCAGATACCCGCAGCTAACCGCACAGATTGATGTCCTGATCAACAATGCCGGCGTCCAACGCCACATCAACCACCCGCCTTGGGACCACAACAACCGTATGTGTCGATCTGGGTGGGCATGTACTCACCTTGCTTCCACTAACATAGCGTAGCCGACGAGGTCCAGAAGGCTCTGTGGGATGGTGTCGAGGAGTGAGTCGTTGCATCCAGTTGGACATTCAATCGACGCATATTGACTTCGCTGACGCCTATAGTGAACACTTTGATTACACAAATTCAGGTACGTAGTATTCCCAATCCCATTTTGTCTCCCAGCCTAACATCTATAGTGAACATCAACGGTGTCTACTTCACCACCGTCGGTTTCGTGCCTTTGCTTCGGGGCTCCGATGACCCGTCCGTGATCGTCATCTCGTCCCTCGCCGGTTTGTCCAACCAGAGGGCCATGGGATCAGTCAGCTATGCCGTTTCGAAAGTGAGTACATCCACGATTGTATCTTAAATGTGTATGACAGAATGTAGTTGCTAACAAAATTCATCAGGCGGGGGGTATGGACCTTATCTCATCTCATCCAAAGGAGTATGCGTTTTTACTTGAAATGAATCATGCTGACATGTAATTACAGCCCTGCACTTAGCAAAGCTTCTTGCCGGCCGCTTCCATCCGTATGCCATCTCAACCAGCTGTCATCAATTGCTTTCAATACATTTACTAACACCCCTTCAAGTTTGAAAATCCGCGTCAACTGCATCCTGCCGGGCATCTTCCCGTCGCAGCTAACCACCACCGATAGTTCGAGCGACGCCTCCGCCCTCAACGACTTTGCCGCCAAAGCCGCCAAGCGGAGCACCTCCGGCCGCGCTGGACGGCCGGAGGAAATTGTGGGCCCGTGTCTGATGCTGAGCTCCAAGGCCGGTGGCTACATGAACGGCGGCTTTCTCATGGTTGAGGGGGGGCGGTTTATGGTAGGTGCTCTCAAATGGTACTAACGAAATGCTGATGACCATGTTAACATATGACAGGGCAGTTCCATCAACGATGGCATCCGCATGCCCGAAGACACTTACGTCAATTAGATGCAGTATTAAGAGATGGTCAAGTTGTGCCACCAGCTGGTGTTTCACGTGAATGTCGTACATGTGTCTTTATCGAGGTATGAGCTTATGGATTGAATGCAGCATCGTTCTTTTTGTCATCAGAGCAGGAACGACCGTCTAAAGTGGGGTTCCTGCCGAGTTTCAATCTATGTGCACAGAAAAGGGAGGCTCGCATTCGCAACCTTCTCGCAACTCCCTTGTTCCTTCTTGCTTTTGTCCAAAATAGTTACTTTGCCAGTTGTGCCTTCCCCTCTACGCTGTAGACACAGCACCTTCCTCGACTTAGTGCCGCTCGTCATGCGGCTTCTCCTCGCTCCCGTCCGCGCTGCCGTTGCCGCCCCACATCGGCTGCTGCGCCTGAACCTGTCCCGGCCCCTGCTGGCCACCGAAGTGCTCGAGGTGCTCGGCCGTCTGCTCGTAGTCCACGAGTGCTTGGCCGTGCTTGTCGTAGCGCCGGGGCTCCTCGCGCGCGACCTTGACGACCGTGAAGACGCCCTTCCACCCCGTGACCTTGTGGAAAATATTGTCCATCTCCTCGAGCGACCGGTACGCCGTCTCCGGGTAGAAGAAGTACACGCAGGGGAACATGAAGGCGTTGATGACGGCAAAGATAATGTACGTCTGGTAGCCAATGTTGTTGAACGACACGGGCGTAATCATGACGACCATAAAGTTGAAAATCCAGTTGGCCGATGTAGACAACGCGTTGGCCGGCGCTCGTGTCTGCAGCGATGTGATCTCCGCCGGGTACAACCAGGTCATGCCGAGCCAGCCAATGGCAAAGACGGTATTGAAGACGAACAGAAACACAATGGCTGCGATCTGGGCACCCTTGTTGCCTTCCGTGTGCGCGTTGACGCCCGCCAAAATCGCCATCGTGATGGCTTGGCCCGCCGCGCCGAATAACATCAGCTTGCGCCGACCGACACGCTCGACGAGGAAAAACGCCGGCCACGAGGCAATGAAGTACTCTGTACCATTCCTAGAAAGAGCGTTAGAATGAAGCAAAAATCAGGTCCGTGGGATTTTTTTTCTTGATTTTAGAAGTGAAAAAACAGATCGTGAGAATTTGGTCACGTGACTTACAGAGCGGCCAACAGACGAGACATGAAAGGCGACATTCCGAGCTTGGAGTAGATGATGGCGGCGTAATACGTAATAAGATTGATACCGCTGATCTGCTGGAACACCTGGTTGGTGTACGCGAGAACCGTGCGGTGCAGGTTGCGGTCGCGGCCCTTCGTGTCGAACAGAGAGGCAAATGTGCCCTTGGACATCTCGATGACGGTGTCCTTGATTTCCGCAAATTCGTTGTGCACGGCGTGATCGTTGACGTCCGTGTCACTCAATGCGGCAAGAACTTCACGGGCCTCGTCCTCACGGCCCTTCAGAATCAGCCACCGGGGGGACTCTGGAAGGAATGGGATGAAGATAAGAATGAAGATGCAGAAGACGATCTGGAACGCCAGCGGGAAGCGCCACGCCACCGACCCGGGCGCAAAGGAAAGGCCCAGGTCGATCCAGTAGGAAATCATAATGCCACACGTGATGAGTGCGCCCTCGACCATGACCAACTTTCCGCGCTTGTGGGAGCGAGAAATCTCCGACTGCCACGTGGGTACCGTTGAGGTGTTGAAGCCGTTGCCGAGACCGGTAATGATGCGACCGATGATAAAGTGCTCAATCGTGAAAGCGGATGCTTGCAGCGCCGCGCCGATCACCATGATGGCCGTGCCCAGCATGATCATGCGCTTGCGCCCGAGCGGGTTGCTAATGAAGATGCCAATGACAGAGCCCAGGAAGCAGCCCAGGTTGTACGATGCCACGGCGATGCCCTGGTACGTCGACCGCCGCGACGACTCGGCGCCGCCGACTGAGGCGGGGTTGATGATGGGGAACTGTTCCAAAAAGATGTCGAGCGTGAGGATGCCGCCCATGACACCCTGGTCTGTAGAATGAGGCGGTGCTGTTAGTATGGTTTGTGACTTGTGGCATGCGTCTGGAGTGTCACGGTTTGGAAAGGAGCGCACCGTAGCCGAAAAGAAGGAAGTCGCAACCGGCAATGGTGCTGACGGCCCAGTTGAGGGAGTGGCCCCGAAGGCCGAGAAACTTCTTCACCATGGTGACGCCAACAGTGAGAGTTTCTGTGGGAGCGTCTGTGGGAGAAGCAGCGATGCTTGTCGCTGTGTAGGGCCAAGTGTGTGATACGATCGTGTGCAACTGGGTGTTGATGCGCCGATGTGCAGACGTGCAGATGTGCTGATCTTTCAAAATAAATAAAAAAGAAATTCCACGTCCCTGGAGACTGGATGCGGGAAACAGTGGCTGTTAAATACATTTCGTCTGTCTCGTGTCTCGCCGTCGCGGCCACCCTCCTATTTCTTTTCTATCACCTCGTGTCTCTCGCGACTGTCGATCAGTCTCGGCGTGGGCCCCGTCCCAGAAAATTCAGAGCAAATTACGATAAAAAGGGTACCGCAAAACATAAAATGTACAAGACGAAATAGGAGATACAAAAGAACAACAAGCACAACAAAGGCAGGCGCTGGTCGTAACAAAGTCGGCCTCGATACATGGAAAATCGCAATTAAAACCGGGGAATGGCATGTGTGCTGCAGCCGCCGTTTGTCCCCCCTGTCCATATCCTCTCCATCTTGGCCGCATGTGACGTCAAGCGCGCCAGAAAATGCGGAGCGGAGTGGCAACCCCGACTCCTCTTTTTTTGGGTATTTCAGTCTAGTTTTTTATGGCCGTTCCACCATTGTGCGTTCGCCTCTGCTCTGACGCCGAATGGCAGCCCTTGCCACGGACCGAAGACAAATATGGAGTTACAAGGAAATAAAAAGGTACTTCCCACGAACAACGTAGTGATCAGCGCTGTCGAGCAACCTTGCCTTCTTGCCAACGTTCTAGTTGCAGGCCCGTTCTGCTGGTGGTTGCCCCAAGACCACTCCGCTGGACGTGTAAGCCGGATTGCCCAATGCGGCAATCCGACGGTCACGTGCAATTCTGACATTGAGCCTCAGACCAACGCAGGAACGACCATCGAGAAGTATAACGCGATGAAAAGGTCATTGAAGGATCGTGGATAGGCCCAATTGGTGCTCCCGTAAATATACTCCGTACCTTACTCCGGCCAGATCGGTCAAGCATGAAGGATCCGCCTGCGGCGCGTCTGAATGGGAGGTTGCCTGTCCGTCGACAGCAACGACGAGGAGACCACCAAAGGCCCAGTGGTAGGGCTGGGCTGGGCTGGACTGCGGCCTCAAGCTGACAGCGAGGCCTTGACTATTGAGCATGCCAGTACAGCACGATATTTCATGATGGAGCACGCTTCCAAGAAAGTTTATTGTGGTTTATTGTGGTTTATTGTGGTTTATTGTGGATTACGGGTCCCATCTTCTCCACGAGAAAGGGGGCCTGGCGCTAGAAGCTGCCAAGGAAACAAGAATAACCGAGTATCAGTTAAAAAAAACGAATGGCCATTGTTGCCGATGGTGATATTGAAGATAACACCTAACCTAATTTGTAACACGCACGCACGCAAGAAGCTCAACTTCCAGAGATATCTTTTCCGGAACACTAGATAGCGTCTTTCAGTGGGCCAAAAAGGCCAGAGAATGCGGCGTCGCGCGCATTATCTACTCTCGTCGCCAGGCCATCATCCTCTTGCGCGTCCGCAACAATCTGGGCGGTTCGCGTCAGAAACGTGCCAAACTCCACGTACACTTCAGCATCGAACTCAGCGGTATGGTTGGGCGGCTTCGAGCGGTTGAAGCTCTGCCCCTAATACCGCTTGATGAGCTCGAATGTCAGAATTCGTGCCGTAGACCCCGGCAAGTTCTTCGGTAACGGCATACTGGCCAGGAGCTGGTCTGCCCACTTGTTGCATACCCGTGTTTCCTGCACAGTGGACAGTGACCCCGCGGCCCGCAATGACGGTAGACCGACTTGTACACGCAAGGAATGCCATTTCTGACCAGCGCCGAGGCCAGGAACATGATGATCAAAGACCGTCGGGTCTTCGAATCGTCAGGCTTCTTGTTGAAGGCGATGGAGGTTCAAACCAAACGAAGAAACAACCAGGAATGTCACGAACACGCCGACGGTTTCGCCGGGGTCGCTTCGCTGAAGCGAGCAACTGCTTTGCTTCGCTCTGCGGCGGAGTGCGCCGCTCTCACTGACACAACGTTGAGCCCCAGCTCGCTGAGAAGCAGCACGACAATCCTATCTCAAAGTTAGATGGTATCACGTCGAATGAGGACCGGGGGGTAGGGGCGCTGGGCGACTGTAGGGTATGGAACTTACTCTTGGCGAATGGCTGGCCCACCACTGCCAAAAACCGGCGTTTCTTGCTATTGAGCTCGATCACGATCGCTACGAGCTCTGCTAGGACCGGCGACGTTTTTACCACGAAGAAGATATTATCCACTCGCCCAGAAGGAATCTTGGGATGGGCCTTGGTGGCTCGTGTGCTGAAACAGCTAGCCGAAGCCCACGCCTTCTGATTCCTTGGGTTTCTTGCACATGCGAAGCAGCACGGCATAATTCAAGTCGAATGACACCAACGACGCGCCGTGGTAGTTCGATGCTATCTCTCTTGTCGAGCGGTCGGATTGCTGGTTTGACCTCTTTGCTTTTGCTGGCGCCTTGCTGGATACTGCGTCGCTACTCGAGATGTAGTCAGAGTCAGAATTGTCGTCGTTCACGTCGTCGTCGATGTACTCGTCGTCGCTATTGTCGTGCTCTGGCCTGATTGGCAACTTTGAATTGCCAACCTGAGTGCGAACGCGGTTCGAACGACGGGGTGACGAGGATGAGGGGCAGGCTGTTTGTCGCCTTGCGTTGTCAGATGAAAACCCAAAAGCCGGCTCTCCGCTTCCCACCCGTGGGTGCAGCCTCATCTGCGCCGGGCTTCGAGTCCTCCGCCTCCAGCAAGTCGGGGAGGAGGTTAGCGCCCTTCCCCAACATCGCCTTATCCGAAGGTTCACAATGCCCGACAACAGATGGCGCATGGTCTCATCCGGGTGCTGCCCCGTACACAGCCGGGTCGTATGTGGTGGAATTTTGGGCACCGGGGGCGATGGCGTCGCCCGTTTGAAAAGTAGTGGCGTCTCCATCGACCGGCGCAACTGGATGAGAGACAGGGCCTTTTTGAGGAACGTCAGGAACGGGGTGTCCGCGTTCACCTGTTTGCCCGTACGCGAGCGTGATGGCTGGGTTTAATAGCCATAGCCGCCTCTCTGGGGGTTTTCCCATGCCCGCTCGATGTCCAACAGGCCCGGGTGCAGCAAGGTCAAAACGTATTCCGCCCTCGTCTGCGTTTGGGGAAGAATGGTCAGTAATTGTATGGGAAAGGTGCAGCATGGGTGAGGAGAAGGTAAAATGAATCGTACCTCACATTGCAGTCCACGGGGCTGTCACCGTCTGATCAGTTATGGTCATCCACACCATATACAAGATCGAGTCTTGAACGTTGGCGGTTTTGTTTGCCATCTGCGGCACTGAACTTCTGCTGTCGGGGTTGTTACCCGTAACACGAATTTTCGCCATGTCGGACGTTGTCTTGTGTCGAAACTGAGGCAGACGCTGCACCTCGGTTTGGGTGGTTCGAGTGAGTTTTCACAGGAGGAGGAAGTCTTGGACGAAGCAGACACGCAAGCCGGCGAGGCAGGTGCGACCCTCTGTTCGTTTCGGCACGGCAGCCGCTGATTGGCTGGAGCAGCGCAACTGGTGAGCCCACCGTCAAGGCCTTCAAGCCAGCCTAGGCCAACTACTGGGCCTTTGGTGGTCTCCTCGCCGTTGCTGTCGATGGACATGCATCCTTTCATTCAACACGTCGAGGACGCATTGTTCTCTGGCTTCAATCTCGTCGGTCGCATCGTTTGTGCCAGACTGCATTCGCTGCCAATTCCACTAGCTAAGCTGGCGCTGGCTCTGGTGGCAGTTGCCAGTCCGTTGTCCAGTGGGGCCGCGGTTCTGCGGGGGGAAGGCGCCAAGGGAAAAAAAGTATGTACTTGCAGTTGACCCGTGGGGAAAACCAGGCCGGCAAGGGCCTGAGGACGCTACTCGTCTGGTAGTTCTGGTGACGGCCGCCGAAAAGCACCTCTTTGAGTCCTCGCTGTAATTAGCGGCTTCTGTGCCGGTATTTGGAGTCTTTCTACGACATACTCCGTAGTGCTCCCCGTATTAGTTTACTTCCTCAATGGAGACAAGTATCGATTACCCCGTCGGGCCCCGTCTGCTCATCGACCCCATCAGCCCATATCCCCATGCCCCATGCCCCATCAGTTGCCCCAGACTAGTGTCTGACATGGATGACGGGCTCTCCCCTCTCTGGTCTGGATCTGCTCCGGTTTGCCCAAACAGGAAGCTCACCGAATCGACGTGCCCCAGACAGTTTTGTCGACAAAGCCGGGGATGGCAAGGGAACAAACATTATTGTGGGGTGTCTCATAAAAGTACGGAGTGAGGGAGTATCCATGACGCGAATACGGCACACAAATAATTACGGAGTACGCGTTCATGCTTCTCACCTTCTTTTCGGTGTTCTGCTGCAGAAATGGCCGAGCGGAGTTGCCGCATACGTGACAAAAGGACGGACATACGCAGGTCGTCATGTACAAGGTTGTATCTTACAGGCATTCATCGTCTGCCTCCACGTCAATTCCCCATAAAAGTTCAAATCCAAGTGCATCCAGCCATGGCCGCCTGGCGCATATTCTGTATCCGCCGAGCCACCAATCCATCCTACCCCAGATTTTTCACGGGTTGTCGAATTGGTGCTGGTCCTTTTTGGTGCGTGTGTGAGACCTTCTCCAGGTTTCAAACGTTCATTGTTGACTAGTGTCCTAAAAGGGTATCCCACGGCCATCCTGGCGATCGAGATCAGGGTGAGCCCAGGGTGAGCTCATCCAGGTCCACATCCAGCTCGCCGGCTCGACAACCTCAACATTCTGCCCCGGGTCCAAACAATTTTGAAAAAGAAATAATAAAAAAACGAGGGAAAGAGAGGGAGAGATAGAGAGAGAGAGGGACAGAGGGAGTGTTGGACGGATGTCCGTTGTGCTTTCGCTTTGGACTATGCTCGCCGGGTCTCTGCATCGTCGAGAAACTTTCTTGGGTTATCTACCAGACCCGTTTTCCAATGAGACCCAGTTTGATACATGTTAGTCGTTATTTTTCCCGGGAAAATTATAAATCAATTTAACGAAGTGATATGATACCTCAATTTTAAGTCAATTTAACGAAGTGATATGATACCTCCTGTTTAGGACTCGATGCCGCAGGGCGTCTGTGCCATAATCCTGCCGAGTGTCGCTGGACGCCGTATCGCCGTCATCGCTTGGCAAGTCCTCTCTGTCGGGCCCCTGCACCGCTGTCATCGGAGGTGGAATACTCGCGGCTGGGTTTCTCGGTGCCAGAGGGAGCTTCGCTGCCGCGAGGAGGGGACTCCAGAACAATTCCAAGTGATTCAAGTTCGTCTCGGTCGATTCCCAATTTTCACTTCATGGTTGGATGCCTTGAACCACCACTGCATATCATGGCGTAGATTCGCCAGTGATTCGGATAAACCAGCTTCAATGACCAGGGTCGGCCACTTCACAACTGCGCCCATCCTTGCCGGGGCGTGAATGTCGCGTCACCCTCGCCGCTGCTGCAAGCACCTGTAAGCATCAGTCCCCGAGAGATGTTGTTTTGCGGGGATAGCAGGGGTTCGGGAACATGTTTCTCACCCTTGAAGGTGTCAAAGTCGTGGTGCTGCTGTTGCTCTATGACTCAGAACAGTTCGGCAATGCTGTAAAAGGGAATCGCGTTGTCGCCGTCTTTTGCTTCTAGACTGTCCGTTCCTTTCTTGACCAGCGAAACGCTGGTTGGCGGCGTTGATGTGATGCACGGTGTGGTTTTCGACATCATTTTATTGGATTGTGGCGCATGGCAAAGAAGGTCCAAAACGAGCGATGGTAGATGTGGAAACGTGGTGCAGAAGTCGGACAAGATTCAACAATGTGACAGAGATCTGGATATCAAAAATTGCATCAAACCCGCCTTGTCTGTGGGGTGGAAAACAAATCACGTTATAATTGGAAAACGCTGAAGAGCCAGTGTGGCGTAGAGCACGTCACTTTGGAGATATGACATGGCGACGACGACGAAACATCACCAACACGCAAAATCTTTGTCAGAACCAGCACGAAACCCCAACTTGCAAGTGAAGGGCAGAAAATAAGAGACAGAGATAAAGACCTGGAAAAGGGAACAAAGGTGACAAAGTTTGAATACTTTCTTTCGCATAGTTCTACACAACAGTATCTCCGCACAAGGTGCGAGTTTACGACCACCGACAAAAAGTGGAGGCGAGGCACGATTACTCCACCGATTTCCATCTCTGCTCGAGCTGGCCGACCAGGAGGATCTTGCTGCCTCCCATCTGCGCGGCCATCTGGTTGGCCTGGACATTGTAGCGCGCGCCGGCCAGCTGCTGCGTGTTTTCGTAGCCGTAGCCGACACCCGCCTGGCCGTAGGTGTGGTCGTGGTGGGTGCTGGCGGCGGCCAAGATGTTGCCGGCACCGGTATAGGAGACGCTCTGCAGGCGGGCCATGGCGACGTTGTTGGCCATGAGCTTTTCCTGGACCAGGATGCTGCGGCAGATGGGTATGGTCTCCCAGTAGACGATGCGGCGCTGGACGGCGTAGGCGAGCAAAGCCGCCGGGTTGGGCGGTGTCTGGGCACAGGCTTCCGTGTAGAGAGCACGCATGCGCGGGCTGTACATCTCGCAGATGCGGGCCTCGGCGATGACCTGGGGCGTGTGCATGGGCATCGACGCAGGATTGTCGAGAGCGGTGCCCTTGACAAACTCGAGGTAGCACTCGGCGCAGATGGTGCAGTCGGGCCAGCCGTACCAGCCGCGGTTGCTAAAGTCCTCGTCGCGGCAGCAGGGCGGGACCTGGCCGTAGCGGTGCATAAATGTCTCCCAGGAGGCGCAGTCCTGGGTGAACCACGTCTCGAGCAGCTTGTCGACCTGCGCACTAAACCGCGGGGCCTTGACGTTGAGCGAGCAGACGACGGCGGTGTCGGGGGGTGGGCGGTGGACCTGCGGCACAAAGAACTGCGTCAGGCCGAGCGACTCGACGTGGCCGGCGTAGCAGGCGCCGCAGACCTGGAACCCGGCGGGCTGGGAGGGCAGCGTGTACCAGTGGCCGTCCTTGATGCCGGCGGCGGTGCACGGCTTCTCCTCGTAGGCGATCTTGTTGAGCGAGCGCCAGAAGAGCGGCCAGGCCTTGTTCTCCTCGGCGGCGCTCAGGGCCATGACAATGTGGAACTGGCCCGCGCAGCAGTCGCTCGAGTACTTTTTGGAGAAGATGGGGTCGTGCGGCATGTTCTCCCAGAACGATTCTTGGCCGGACTTGAGGATGCGGTCGCAGTAGCAGGCGGCGCACAGGACGGCATCGGGCGGGCCCTGGCCCTTGATGGGGGTGAACCACTTGCGCAGGCTGATCATGGCGGGGGTGGTCTTGGGGCAGGCAAGCATGCCGAGGCGGGCTTTCGCCTCGTTGCAAAAGGACGGCCAGTCGCTGATGGCGCTGCGCTCGTCAAACTCTTTGCGGATAAAGGGCACAGCCAGGTCGCAGGACCAGACGTCGCCGGCGTTGTCGTGGGGCGGGGCGGGCTCGAAGTTGTAGGCAAAGGGGCTGATGCAGGCCACGTCCAAAAAGCAGGCCTCGCAAACCACCATACCTGGGATGGCGTCGTGCTTGGCACGGAACCACTTGAGGCCCTGGCCGCCCTTGGCGCCGTCCGTCTTCTTGCAGTCGGGGATGGCGAGGCGCTGGTTCATAAAGTCGATGAGGCCTTGCAGGCTGCCGGTGGCCTGGGCGTCGGGCAGGAGCTGGTCGGTGATGCGGGCGACCTTGAAGCGGCAGCGGCGGCGGACGCCGTCGCGCAGGTAGCGGGCGCCAAAGTGGTTCTGGAACTGGGTCGGATACAAGTAGTCCATATAGCACTTGGAGCAGATGAAGGCCTCGGGGGCGCTGGGGTGGGTGTACCACCAGGTATTAAAAGCCATGGGGTTGTCGATGCAGCTGATGACGGCGCGGAAGGGAGGGTCGACGTCGACGTGGCGGGGGGCCTCAGGGGCCGGTGTGGCCGCCGCATATTGGGCCTCGGCATAGTTGGTCTGGACATGTTGCTGGTCGGCGTAGGCCCCGTCGTGTGCATTGGGTTGGGGCGCGGCCGGAGGCTGTTCGGCGTGCTGGGCAGGCGGTTGGGGAGTTGGTGCCGGCGGCTGTTCGTTTTGAGTAGGATATGCCTGTGGCTGTTCGTGCTCAGCGGGATATGCTTGTGCCCGTTCCTGTTGAGTAGGATATGCCTGCGTCTGTTGTGGGTGGTAAGCAGCATACGCAGGCTCCGCGGGCGGGACGGGTTGTGCTTGTTGTGATGCCTCTGTGGACGGTGTTGGCTGCGGCGGGTGGACAGCAGGAGGCGCTGCCTGTGGCGTCTCACGCGACTCTGGCCCAGTAGTAGAACCCGGCAGCTCAACCGGCTCAGACGGGATCGCAGGAGCCTGGTCGGACGCAATGTTCATGGACTGCAGCAAGCTGTTCATCTGCTGCATGGCGTCGCCGGTGTGTTCTGGGCTTACGGGGGAAACGGAAGCGACCGGCGGGACAGGGGACGCCGTTGCGAAATGGGGAGAGACCGTGGCCGCGTCCACCGGCGCATGGACCTGGACCTGCGGACTGGGGGTCTGGTATTGGGTGACAGATACTGCGGCCGGCGGGCTCGAAGGAGTGGGGTAGGCCTGTTGGATGTCGTAGTAGTTGTAGCTGGTGACATACTGCTGGGTGTTGTCGACGGGAGGGGTAGGGGCAGGGGCAGGGCCAGCGTCGGCCGTCGGCTGCTTCTGGTCAACGGCAACAGAGGCCTGGGCAGGGGTCGGAGAAGTGTATTGAGGCGGGGCCGTGGCCGGCTGAGCAGGTTGGGCCGCGTAGGGATCGTAGGCAGGCTGGGCTGGAGGAGGAGGAGGAGGAGGAGGAGGGACGTAGACGGCAGCGTTGGGGTCGGCTGCTTGCTGCTGGGGCGGCAGAGGCGGCGGCGGCGGGTAGTAGCCTTGCTGGTAGACGGGTGTCGGCTGTCCGCCGGAAGCACCGGAGGGTGTGGGACTGGCTGCCGGCGGAGTCGAGTAGGTCGGTGGTGGTGGTGCCTGAGCTTGTGCGGGTGCGGAAGAGTACACGGGATGGGCAGCAGCAGCAGGTTGCGCATAGGACTGCTGCGCCGGCGCGGGCTGCTGGGCATAGGCCTGCTGGTTGTATGTGTAGGAGCCGGGCGCGGCAGCGTTGTACGCCGGCTGGGCGTATGCTTGGGGCTGCGGTTGTGCCAGAGGCGGTGTGTGGTATTGCTGCTGCTGCTGCTGTGGTCGTGGAGAAGCTTGCGGTCGAGGAGGGAGGACAGGTGGTCGGTTTGGGCTGCGCGGCGGCGGCGGGAAGCTCAGGTAGGTCTTTGCGAGAAACGGACCGGCGCCGCCCGGCGGTCGAGGCGGCAGAGTCGGCGCATGGTCACCTGGGGCGAGGTTGTTCGGGCTGGGTTGTGGTAGCGCTCCATATTGGTATTGAGGGTATTGCTGAGGGTACTGTTGAGAGTACTGTTGAGAGTACTGTTGAGGTTGTTGTTGCGGAGATTCGGACGGCTGTGGCGTTGGCTGCGTCTGCTGGTAGGCGGGCTGTTGGTACGGTGCCTGTGCCTGTGGCGCTGCGGCAGGAGCCGGTGGCGGGGTTGGGTGCTGCTGCGGCTGCTGTGCCTGGCCTGGCACCGGCCGGCGCTGCACCGGGTTGTTTTGGTACGGAGGGTAGTTGGACATGGCGAAGGCAGTTGTTGGAACGCTGGTTGGACGCGGGTTTGCGACGAAGGAGAGAACGCACTCTGTCCAAAGGACTGCAAGATTTGGAGACCATGATGCAGGCGGTGGTCTGGGCCTCGGACCTATTTGTGGCACCCGAGTGCGATAGCAAAAGGTCCAGGCCCCAGGCCCCAGGCCCCAGGCCCCACTGGGCGAGGCAGACAGCGGAACGAGTGCGCTGTCATTATCAGTGCGCCTTGGCATTTTGGCGGGGCTGGCCGCCACGAAAGCTTAGGGGGATCGTGATTTTGCATTTAACATTTTTAGGCCCCCACGGATACGAAAAAAGCTGGTGTTGGGTCTGATTTGTCTTTCCTACCCGTACCCGCGACCAGCGCATCGACCAGCGCATCGACATTCCGCGACATTCCGCGACATCCCGCGACACCCTCCCTCCACGACTACCACCCTCCCTTCTACCCTCCTACAGCTTCGACTTCCGTGCCGCTTCCAGCCGCGCCGGCAGATTCCGCCTGAGCAGCTTGCCCGTCGCGTTGCGCGGCATCGTCGCGAGATGGCACAGCCCGCCGCGCAGCTTCTTTTGCGGCGCGACCTGGCCGTCGACAAAGGCCCGAATCTGACCTAAGACAGCCGCTCTGTCGTCCTGGGAGACGGACGGCACCAGGTTGACATACCCCACGGGCACTTCGGTCTGCTGCACGGCGTCCCACGCAGCGCAGACGCCGGCCTCTTGGACGAGCGGGTGGGCGTGCAGGACGTTCTCGAGCTCGGCGGGCGACACCTGGTGGCCCTTGTACTTGATCATGTCCTTTTTGCGGTCGGTCAGCCACAAGAAGCCGTCGTCGTCCACGCGGCCGATGTCGCCCGACCGCAGCCAGCCGTTGCCATCCGCATTGCCCGCCGCATGGCCCTCCGCATGGCCCCCCGAGACAGAAAAGGGAAACGCCTCGGCCGTGGCCGCGTCGTCGTTCTTGTACCCCATGAACACGGTGGGCGACGTGAACACAATCTCGCCCGCCTCGCCTTGCAGGACGTCCTGCAACGCGTCGTCGACAATGCGCATCTGCCCGCCCGACAGCGGCCGTCCGACGCTGCCCTGCTTTTGGCCTTGTGCGCCCGCGTACCGACTCACGACCGTGGCCAGGCCCTCCGTCATCCCATACGCCTGTACGATCGCCACGCCGTCGCCGAGCAGGGCGTGGACGGCATCGATCATCTCGGGCGCCAGCATCGCCCCGGCACAGACGATCGTGTGCACACTCGACAGGTCCAGGTCCAGGTCCATTGTCTGGGCGGCGCCCTTGTCTTTGACCTGCAGCAGCTTGACCATGGCCACGAGCGTCGGCGGCACCATGCGCAGCGTCGTGGCACGCACCTCGGCACAGGCCGCCAGGTAGTTTGGTAACGTGTACGACCGCAGCAGCCGCACGTAGCCGCCCGTAAAGACGGACATGGTGGTGGCGACAAACACACCATAGATGTGCGCGAGCGGCGCATAGAACACGTCGCGCTGGCTGCGGTTGGCCGTCGTGGGCTCGCTGGCGCGGTACAGCAGCGGGTACGCCAGCACGTTGTAGTGGCTGAGGACGGCGGCCTTGGGGCGGCCACTGGTGGTGCCGGAGCTGAAGCAGATGAGGGCCGGCACCGTGTGGCTGTCGTCCCCGGAAAGGTCGAGCGGTGGCTGTGTCGGCGCCGCGTGTCCGTCCTTGATCTGGATGACATCCGCCGGGAACGCCAGAGGGGCCGTGCCGCGTTCGCCGATGCCGACGAGCTGCGCACGGGGCTGCGAAGACTGTGCAATCGCCGCCGTCATGCTGGCCATAAGGGGACCGGGGTCGCAGAAGATGGCCGCCGGCTGCGCCGTGTCGATCAGGTGCACCAGGTCGTTGGTCGTTGCCGATGCATTCCCGAGGCTGCCCCGTCTCGTGTGTCAGCAGGTAATTACGCTGTACGTCCGGCAGACAGTCTTTCCCACTCTCCCGCTGTACTTACGCCGCCACGATGCCACCCCAGAGGGCCGAGAACTCAATGTGCAGGTAGTCGAGCGTGTTGGTGCCGACGATCAGGATGGTGTCGCCGCGTGTGAGGCCGAGGACAGACTGCAGTCCCGCGGCGCCCAGGCCGGCCATGCGCGGTGCCGACGCATACGTAAACAGCTTCGCGGGCCGCTCGTGCTCTTGTAGGATGACCGTGTCGGGCGGCGTGTCGTCGACGTTGAGCCGTAGCATGCACTGCCAGAACGACTCGTTGCGGGGGACCGCCGAGGGGGCGAATGTCGACGTGTAGGGCGTTCTGGGCATGCTGGGCGTGGTGTACGTGAGGCCGCTAAGACGTAAAAGGACTAAATCAACAGCGACCGTCGCGACTCGTCCCGTCGCAGCTGATTCACGGCGCCAAGTGCTGCATTTGTATCTCGAGTCGATGCGCCTTGAAGACCTTGGGAGCCCATTCCAGGATAAACTGCGTTGATCAGCGCTCGTTTCGTCCGTATGGCACGTATTGGCCGTATTGCAACCCTGCGCGCCTGTCTTGCCTCCTCCTCTTCCAACGGCCGTCAGAAGTAGCCATGCGCTGGAGACGCCGACAGCCGGCTTCCCCGCGTCGGCGGCCATCCCATCTTCAAATGAACTTTATTCTACGAAGAAATCAATTGTTGTTTACGATGTTTCTTTTTCTTAGTTTTCTTTCTTTTCTTTTTTTTTTTGGTCCGTCGTACATTTTCGTAGACTTTTCGCAACAGCCAAGCTGACGAGTCAGTGTGGTCCGCGACCGTTCCCTGCGAGTCAACAACTGTAGTATTGACTCCGCACCAAGTCCTCCACTAACGTGTACAAGTGGAAGTCTTTCTCCTCTATTGGGGGCAGGTTGATCAAGCTATTACCGAGTCTCGTTCCTTTTATCATTTATTTGGCTCTCTTCGTTCTCTTCGTTCTCTTCGTTCTCTTCGTTCTCTTCGTTCTCTTCGTTCTCTTCGTTCTCTTCGTTCTCTTCGCTTTCCTTATTTAAATACGACGGGAACGAAGAATACGGACAGACGACAGACCGCCTCGTATTCACCCGTTGCATTGTCCTGCATTCACCTGCACCTCCGATTCTTGCAGCCCTCACAAGCTCGTCAACACGCCTCTTCACCACCATGTCAGAACCCTCACTCAACCTCGCGCCGTTTGCTGAGCCCGCCTGGCTCGCCACGCTGGCATCGCCCTACTACGGAGAGAGCCACCGCCGGCTGCAGCGCGCCGTCCGTTCCTACCTCGAGACCAATGTCTTCCCCAACGTCGAGGAGTGGGAGGAGAACGGGATGGTGCCGATCGAGGCCAAGCGCCAGTACGCCCAGGCCGGCCTCGCCTTCCAGGAGATGCCCCAGGAGTACGCGCACGGCGTGACCCTCCCCGGCGGCGTGTCGTTCGAGGAGTGGGACATTTTCCATTTCATCATCATGCACTACGAGGTCAACCGCATGGGCTCGGGCGGCATCATCGGCGGCCTGGGCGGCAACCTGGCCATTGGCGCGCCGCCGATTGTGCATTTTGGCAGCAAGGCCCAGAAGGAGCAGTGGCTGAACGGCATCTTTACGGGCGAGACGTCGTTCTGTCTGGGCGCCACCGAACCGACGGGCGGGTCCGACCTGGCCAACCTCAAGACGACCGCCCGCAAGACGGCCGACGGCCAGTCCTACGTGGTCAACGGGCACAAGAAATGGATCTCCGGCGGCCTCACGGCGACACACATGACGACGGCCGTGCGCACGGGCGGACCGGGTGCCAAGGGCGTTTCGGTGCTGGTCATCGCCTTGGACAGCCCCGGCGTGTCCCGGCGCAAGATCAAGAACAGCGGCTTCAACGCGGGCGAGAGCACCTGGGTCACCCTCGAGGATGTCGTCGTACCAGCAAGCAACCTGATTGGCGAAGAGAACAACGGCTTCCGCTACCTCATGACCAACTTCAACCGCGAGCGCCTCATCATGGCCGTCGGCATGAACAGCATGGCCCGCGCCTGCCTCGAGGACGCCTGGGCCTACGCGCTGGACCGCCACACCTTTGGGCAGCCGCTGTTTTCCCACCAGATCATCCGCCACAAGCTGGCGACGCTGGCGCGCTACATCGAGTCGCACTGGGCGTGGATCGAGCAGATTGCGTACCACGCCAAGACAAAGGGCACGGTCGGCAACGAGCTGGCGAGCCGCATCGCGCTGGCCAAGGTGCACGGCGGCCGGCTGCTGGAGCTGGCGAACCGGGAGGCGCAGCAGATCTTTGGCGGTGCGGGCTACCAACGGGGCGGTGTTGGTTCGCGTGTGGAGCGCATCGGGCGGGACCTGCGTGTGAGTGTCGTCGGTGGTGGCAGTGAGGAGATCATCACCGACCTAGCGATCCGGCAAGAGATGTCGCAGGCCGAGAAGAGGGGGGCGAAGTTGTGATGGGTGACGCTGTGAACACGACCTGGTGGCATGTAAATTAAGACTGTAAATAAGTGGCATATGATGTGTACATAGGAAACAAGGAATGCAGGAGAACAAGCAAACATTCGCTGTTTGGCAGCACATATATTGTAGAAGAAAGTATGGAGTTAATCTCTTAAATTATTTTATGGCTGTCTATGAAAAAATGTACAGAATGAAGAAAGACAAACGAAAGCTTTGTACAGGTAGGGGCTTCAGCCCGATTAGCAAACAACACGCCGCCGCTGCTGACTTACAGCTTCGACGGCACCCACTTGGGCTCCTCCTTGCGGGCAAAGGCAGCGGTGCCAATCTTCATATTCTCGCCCTCCATCAGCAGCTTGCCGTAGCGCTCCTCGGTGATCTGCGACGCGCGCTCCAGGCTGCCCGTCTCCCAGGCCTGGCGCAGGCCGGACCGCGTGACGATCAGCGCGTCGGGCGACTGCGAGCCGACGTCCTTGGCCAGGGCCACCGCTTCGTCGACCAGCGAGGCCTGCGTCTTGGACACGCGGCAGAAGCCCAGGCGCTCGAGCTCCTGGGCGGACATGATGCGGCCGGCCAGGGCAATCTCGCCGGCCAGCTGCATGCCCAGAATGCGCACGACGCGGGCCAGACCACCGGCGCCGGCGTACAGGCCGCGCTTGGCCTCGGGCAGACTGAACTTGGCCGTGGGCGAGGCGATGACCATGTCGCAGTTGAGGGCGAGCTCAAAGCCGCCGCCGTAGGCGTAGCCGTTGACGGCGCCAATGACGGGCTTCTTGCCGAGGCGGCGCGTGAAGCCCAGGAACGAGCCGGTGGGCATGGGCACGGGCGCGGTGCCCTTGCCGCGGGTCTTGTTGACCTCCTTGAGGTCGGCGCCGGCCGAGAATGAGCGGGTGCCCGCACCGGTCAGAATGGCGACGCGCAGCTCGGGCTCCTCGTCGAACCAGGTCCAGACGGCGTCGCCCTCCCAGTGGCCGGCCACGGTGATCGAGTTCATGGCCTTTTCGCGGTTGATGGTGACGAGCAGGACAAAGGGCGCCGGGAAGGTGAGCTTGAGGTTCGTCGTCTCCGGCGGCGGCGTCTGGAAGGTGGCGTACGGGGAGGACATCTTGGCGGTTGTGTGGGGGGGTGGTGTGGAGGTGAGGTAGTAAGAGGAGACGAGAGGAGACGAGAGGAGACGAGAGGAGGTGAGAGTTGACGTGAAGGCTGGCTGGAGAGAAGTTGACAAGTTGGATGCTGAGTTGTGAAGGAGAAAAACAGAAAGAAAAAAGACGAGAAAAAAAGTCAAGATAACGCCAGCGCAAGATCAAAAGAAGATCAGAGACACCCGACTGGACCGTCTCCAACGAACCCCGGTTCAAATGCAATCAAGGTCCAATCCTCTTTTCTTCTTCCTGCCTTTCCCCATCGCCTGTTCGCGCTCTCTGTCGGCAAACGGGCATTGGCTCGTCAGCGCTCTCCTTGCTCTCGCGCGCTCACGACAGAGTGGGCCGCAATGACTCGCTCCAATCGTGCCTTGGGGTCCCCTTCGCTAGTGCTTAGGCTAACAACTCGCGACGCTCTGGTTGCCCTTCTGGGGAGGCAAGCTCGCCGTGGAGTGGAGACGCCGAGCTTAGGGGAAGGGGGGAAGCTAGCAATAACCCACTGGAGCACTCCAACCGAAGGCCAGCGCCAACGCCAACGCCAACCCAACCACTTCACAAGCTTCACGGCAACTCGAAAGTGCGGAGAGAGAGGGGGCAATCATACGGAGTACAGTCGGTGCAAGTCAAGAGAAGCTCCGACATTGAGTGAAGCGATTACTGAAGTTCTATTGCCGACATTTGGCGACATCGCATATCGCAGAAGTACGGCGGCGAACTAGACAATGCCCTAGAGTATGCTCTGAAAGGACCTTACATGCCCTGTATCCACTAAAGCGGTCACACACCACTGCAGATCAACACACAACTAATCAAAGTCAAAATCAAAATCAAAGTCAACATCAACAGATGCAAGAAGACAACAAGAACGAGATACAGTATCTTATTATGTACAATTTGTCACAGTCTATCTACATCTACTTTCTGCATATACACATCATCGTCCCCTTGCCCGCCCTACAGCTTCGCGGGCGTGCCGATGAAAAAGGCATTCTTGCCGTCCTTGGTCTGGCGCACAATGCCATGGGTGCCAATGGGCTCCACGGCCGGGTCGACAATGTACTGCAGCGTGGCAGCGTCGCCGTTGTTGGCCACGAAGCGATGGCCCGTCTGGTCGACGCGCGCGACAATGTGGGCAATGGTGGGCTTGCCGTTGCGGTCGTAGGCGACGGTGTACGTCTCGATGGTGGCCGGGCCGACGGCCGCTTCGTCGAGGGCCGGCGCCGAGGGCACGGCCATGTGGTGCGGCAGCGGGTTGCTGCGCGGGTAGACGTCGAGGCTGTCGGGCCGGGGCTGTGACGACAGCAGCAGGCCGTAGTGGTGCGTCAGCACGCCGCCATTGGCCAGGACCAGGCCCGTGCGGTACTGCTTGGCGCGGATGTCGCGGGCCATGGCCACCATGGCGTGCATCGAGTAGTTGTTGCCGGCGCCGCCAAAGGACGTGAGGCCGCCGAGCAGCGAGATGGGCTTCTGCGGCCGCGTGATGGACAGGCCCAGATGGTGGCAGGCCAGCTTGGGCACGATGGGGAAGCACGAGTAGAAGTCGTAGGCGTCGATGGCGTCCTTGCTCCCAATGCCGGACACGCCGATCGTGGCGTCAATGGACTGCTCGAGCGACTGGCTCGAGAAGAAGTTGGTGCGCTCCCACCAGTTCTCGCGGTCGTTGGTGCCGGCGCCGCCCAGCAGATACACCCACTGCGACGGCGGGATGCCGAGCTTCTGGGCATGGCCGACCGACGTCAGGATCACAGCCGCCGACAGGTTGACCGTGTTGAACGCGTTTTGGAGAAGCGGGTACGGCGTGCAGATCATGCGGTTCTTGGGCGTCACCTCGCCCACCGCCTTGGCGTCCCGCGGCGTCTCGCCCGCCCGCCAGCTCGCCGGGTGTGCGCACGCCGTGCGGTCGAACGCCGCGTACAGCTCGGCCGACTCGTCGCGGTTTTCTTGTTGCGTCATGCCCACGTGCGCCCGCAGCCCGTTCTCGTACATGGGGTACACGTGGATCGCCAGGCCCATGTTGTGCCGGCTCGCCGTGTTTTGGCCGTTGAACCCCAGGTCGTTGGTCGACACCGCCTTGGCCTTGGGGTCCGGAAGCGTCCAGCCCGGCGGGTGCGCCTTGCCGGCCTTTTGGCTCGCCGCCAGCGACGCCAGCGACTCGCCGCCGGTGACAATCGCCAGCGTGCTTTCCCCGCTAGCAATCCGCCGCGCCGCCTCGTCCGTCAGCATCGCGCACTGCTCGCCGCCGTGCTCGCCGAGCGTCGAGAAGGACGGCTTCACTTTGAGTTGTTGGGCGAGCAGACCCGGCAGGTCCTCGTACGTCAGCGTCCACGGCGGCACCACCGACAGGCTGTCGGCCGTCTCGAGGTCGGCCGCACTCAAGCCGGCATCGGCCGCCGCCTGCCGGATCGCCGCCAGCATCATGCCCGACGGCTCCGTCGAGTGCTCGACATCAATCTTCTTCTCGCGCACCTCGCCAACGCCGATGAGGATGGGGGTGTTGGGTGAAACCATCGTGGTGGGTGGGTGGATGGGTGTGTGAATACGTTGGAGGTGTCGGGATTGTGTCGAAGCTGAACAAAGTGAAAGCCAAAGATGAACCAAACAAACAGAGAAAAAAAGAAAAGAAAAGAAAAAAAT
Organism: Sporothrix dimorphospora; assembly: GCA_021397985.1. NCBI lineage: Eukaryota > Fungi > Ascomycota > Sordariomycetes > Ophiostomatales > Ophiostomataceae > Sporothrix > Sporothrix dimorphospora. Next base: position 114,433 of record WOUA01000024.1, read on the forward strand.
CATAAATCATAGCCAGACCACACAAACACCCCTCAAGCGACGTGCCTCGGGACTTTTAACAGGCGTTGAACATGAGAGCTCCGGCTGTACAGAAATCGCCTGGAATGGCCAAGCTCGCCCTGTAGGTGGTCCGCCCCACTGTCGGCATCCCCTATGCCCGCCCTGTCCCCACGAGTCGGCTTAGCTCGCCCACAGCGCTAGCACCACAGCACTACTTGTATCTTACAGCACCATACAAGGTGGCAATCGCAACCAGGGTCACCAGTTCGCCATCGCATCGGCCGATTCTCCATCGGATGGCGATAACGATGGAGCATTGTGACGGAACGCGTTTGAAATGTTGTTGATGAACGCAAGCAAAATTATTGTCGCACACAGGAAAGGCGCAGTCACCCCTATTAATTGTTTACTTCGCGGCTCGCCTGGTGTCACGTGAAGACTTCAGCCATGCTGCATGTCCTGCCAAACTCACAAGATACCTTTCCGAGAAATGAATCATCGCGGATCGATAACAGGATGGAGAACCCAACACCCAAAAAGGTGGTGAGGAGAAAATGGAGAAGGGAAAGAGGGGAGAAATGGAGAAACGAGTCAACCGTGGTGCAGGCCACAGAGGCCGTCTGGCAAAACGGCTGTTGGCGGTCAGCCGTTGGCAGGGGCCGTCCAGGGCCGTCCCAGGGCAGTCCCAAAACGGCAGTCGTTGCGTCGAATAGCGCCAATAGCACGTGCACGAGGTGCCAAAGCCGATGTTGTGACATGCACTCTTGAAAATTCAGGTGCTTATTCACAAAGTCTAGCGCTTCTCTGGTGCCTCTCGCTTCTCCAGCGTCTTCGCCTTCCCCAGTGACCCCGGACGGTGGCGTCCGCTAGCGAGGCTGAAGGCAAGAGCCGGAAGGTGCCGCGGCAGAATTTGAGGAAGGGAGGCACAGTGATCGTGAACGTGTATCTTACGTGTGAGGATGTTTATATTTGCAAGATGAAAGTGAGAGAAGAAATAAAAAGAACAACTTATGAACGTCTAACGAACTTATCTACGATGTTACATAGCTTGACATTATATTAAAAACAATTTAAAACAAAATTAGTACTGTTAATTAAGAATGAATAAAACATAAATATTAATAAATAAAAGACTAAAGTTTAAGAAGAAATAGAAGAACAAGAAGAACAAGAAGAACAAGCAGAACAAGCAGAACAAGCAGAAGAATAAGAAGAACAAGAAGAACACAGTCAATAACGTGCAGTTATATATTTATAGTCAAGCAGTCGGGATGACTAGCAAGTGAGCTCATGTACACTAAACAAGCATGTTTTCTTTGTTGCTATATTGTCACTGCTTGCTTCAGAACTGTGAGCATATCACTTCTCCTTCATTGGAACAGGGGTGAGATAAAGAAACGACCTTTTTAGAACAAAAGAATCACTGTCATGCCTACTTCCGCTCAAACCTCAGTGTAGTTCTAGATACTGCGTCTTCGCCATGGCACGGCACAATGCAATGCATATCTGGCACTTACCAACACCTCATGTCTCACACCTTAACAAATTCGGTGTGCCTGCCAGTGGGCCAAACAGGACCGGCAAGGCCCCCGTTCAAGGTTCAAGGCCTGCACCCGCCTCGTCTGGCACGACTCGCGGGGGCAGACTGGCAGGTTCTGGGCCACCCACGCGCATATCTGATTGCTGACCTGCGTAAAAATGTTGTGGCCGCACCGTTTATGGTAGACGTACGTGTATTTGAATTCGTACACTATGCTTGTGAAGCGATGGGCAGGGGCTTAGAGTGTTTGTTGATGCTACTCTTCCAAGGTTTTGTTCTCAGTATATACAAAAAAGGAAACGATACGGACATGTAACTTATTTATGCTCTGATTTGATTTTGCTGAAATAGTTAAGCGACTAATTTTTATAGTTGGTTTTATGTTTATATTTTTACAGACTCGTAAATTGTGTAAAACATAAAATAAGGTACATATAGCTTTTCTTAAAGACCCTAGCAGCTCTTCGGCAGGCCCAGTGTCTACTGGCCAGCGTGGTTCTTTATCATCTCGCCGCTCACTGACGCAATGCGGGAGAGTGTGGCTTTTCGTAGGTATCACTCCACGTGGTACTCCTTTGCGTAGCCCATTCCGTCGTACGTCAGGCCGTCTACCGACTGAAGAAGTGTTGTCCGTTTCCTCATGTTTATGGAAGCGTGGAGCATGGCATGGGTTGTGTTGAGTGTTGTTTGAAAAGCCAAAGCGAGATCATATATGGTTTGTGGGCTGTTGAGGCCGCTGTTTGCTAACCCGGCTAATGTAACTTATATTCAGTCACGGCCGACATTGCCCTCATATTTGGCTTTGTGGGCCGACTTTCAGTCACCGAGCTTCAAGACTCAGGTCACATTGAATTTGATGAATGTTTATACATTTGTGGACGACAAGAAAGAACCACGCACAAGCACAAGTAATGTGAGAGTCCGGATGGGAGACGAGGACTTTGTAGGTGGAATGTTTGAGACTGAGCTTCTAGCCGAGAAAATGCAAAGGACGAAGACGTAAAAGTCAATCTAGCAAGCGCATCTTCCAAAAGAGCTGTCTTGATACACTTCGACTTATTTACTACTTGTTGCATAATCAAACACGATACAGTATCTCATGAATATAAGTTAAACACAAATCATAAACTATTTTAAACCCAGAGTTTAAAAACTACACAATCCCAGTCTTTGGTTTCTGAGGCTAAGGCTGTGCCATCTGACGTTTGCCGTGGTTATCAGCCACTGGCTATTTATTCCAGATCCGTGCAGAGATGACTGTGGCGACGCAAGAATGTTCCTAATCTATTTCCAGAATCTTTTGGCCTTGACCCGGAAGGGATCTGCTTCGGGGAGCTCGGATATGGTCGAGCGAGAATGCGTGTTGATGAGCGTCTCAAAAGACGGGGACCACTCGACGCGAGGATTGTATGGCTCAAAGTCAAAGAGGTAGCCCAAGGTGCGGAGGATGGAGGTAGCTGAGTAGGAAACGGTCTCGTCGGCCGAGTTCTTGCCCATCCCTTCAACGTGGGCCTTGTCAACCCAAGGAGAGATCAAGAAGGTGGGCATGCGTCCGCCCAGGCGATCGAAGTCGAAGGTGTAGTCCTGGCCAGCAGGGGTTGTAGCCGTATACGTGAGGTTATCCGGCTTCGGAGCAAGTGGCGGCGCAACATGGTCGTGGAAGCCGCCGGTCTCATCATACGTAATAATAAACAGAGTCTCCTCCCACTGGGGGCTGGCGCGGAGCGAGTCATATACATCCTTGATCAGACCCTCACCAAGTGAGACAAGACCTGTAGGATGCATAGACGTGGTGTCAACGCCGCAGCAAGATGGGTTGATGATGCTGAAACTGGTCAGATTGCCAGCAGCGGCGTCGACGTAGAATTGGTCAATGTCAACAACATTGCTGTCAAGACCGGCGTCATAGGTCCACTGGAACCACGAAGCCTCGGGGCCCGTGCCACCGACCGGGTCGTGGTAGTTTCGCCATTCGTAGCCGTTCTCGGTCAGAGACTGGAATATGGAAATCTCGTCAAAGCCCTTGGTTGTGAATGATGCATCATTTGTGCCATGTCCAAAGGAGCTTCCAGACACAATTGCCAAACGGTTGGGATCAGTGGGCTGCTTCATTATTAGCTTGCCATCCAGTGGTTTGCAACAAAAAGAAGAAAAAGAAAAAAAAAAAGAAAAAAAAAGAAAAGAGAAAAAAAAATGAAAAAACAGCGGAGGGTTCAAAACTAACACCTGGGATAGCCGAGTGCCAGTAGTTGAACGTGACAAAGTTTTGGACAAGAGACGTAAGCACAGGCACCTGTGCCTCGGTGTAGTAGTTCATGACCTGCTCAGACAACGTCGTCTTGTTCACGCTCGAGTCGTAGAGCCGAAGCTGCTCGTGAACAAAGCCGTTTTGGCTTGCAACGAGTTTGCCTGAGAGAATGTCGTCATTGTTGGGGTTGAAGGTACCATAGAATTCAATGTTGTTGCCGTAGACGGCATGGTCTGGATCGTCCGCGATAGAATCAAAGTCCTTGGCACCGCTGCAGGCACTGCCCAGTGACGGGTTGGTCAGGTTGTACAGGTTGCAGTAAGGGCCATTGTGGTACGGATTATCCAAGCCCTTGAGCGTCTGGCCGCCCAAAATGTTGTCAAACGAACGGTTCTCCATGACAAGCAGAACAACAGCCTTGATATGATCCTTCATGTTCTTAACGGCCGCATAGTTGGGTTTGCGGTTGCTGGGAGATCCGGCGGCCACTGAAGCCGTAGAGGCCAGGATGAGGCTGGAAAGAATGGTAGACAGCATCTTGGCGATTAGCTTTTGCTACAAGTCTTGTAAAAATAGCAATCGTGCAACCGGATTCTTACAGTGTCTGTGCCCTTGCGTATTTGGTTGAAATATAAAACACAGCAAACAATGTGAGAGGCTTTGAATATGCCTGTACTGGCTTGGTGGACTGCTGATGCGTTCCAAGTACATAAAAAGATTCACCGGTCTCTTATATCCAGAGAATCATAGAAAATATAGACATCTTACACATAGTGCCTGGTTGTCAATATCTTGGAGAAAATTGTTGATGTACGTCTAAAAGGTAAGACTACTTTGTTTGGAAGGTGGTATAGTTAGCAATTCGCTAAAGTACCCCACGTGGGATGCAGGAATGCCGTGAGTTCTCTCCAACGAAATCAACGGTATGTACAACGTGCAATCCGAACACCAACTGTCGTTCGAGAGACTGTGACCTTATTCTGCCACCTGATAAATCTTCTCTTCACCGGCTGCCAAATTAGGCATTGATTACCAGGAGAGAAGGGTCTCGGGGGTTCCTCTTCTGCGCGTTCCGGCTATTTTCAGGCACGTCATTTGTGGGTCTGCATGTCGATCAGTATTTACTCACTTCGTATGGGAACGTGAATGCTTTGGAATATATCGGCTCAAATCCTGTATTATCATCTAGTACTTGATTCGCTCAATCTTTGCCCTGCGGGGCACCGGTCTCCTACAAGTACAGCAATATGCGCTCCGGATATTACATGTGAGTTTAGCGATTCGTTCTCCCGCTTTTGTTTGTGTCCTGTGTCCAAGAAAGCTTTGTGGTTCACCATTACTTCTTCACGGTACTTGTACCATTTATCGTCGGTTGATGCTCGGGCGCTACTTTCCCCTTCTTCACTTTTCACGTCTTTTCATGTGTACAGGACAGAACTTGGATAGACGTATATGCATTATATAAAATGTATATGAATCGTCAAACTGGTTGGCGTATTTTGTGGGGACGACATCAGGCAACGACCTATCTACGCGTCTGGTCCTCTGATAACTATTCCGAGTCGTAGTCCAGGAAGCTGCTGACTGGCCAGCCATTCTCGTAGTTGTATTCGTCCAGCTTGGTGGTTCCGTGCAGCACCTCATATCTGGCCATGTCTCGCGAAGTGTTGTGGTGGCCGCCCTTTTTGGAGGAAGCGTTGGCCAGGAGCGCGGCGGCAACGCGTTCACCAATTTCCTGACCCTCGAACCAGGCGCCGTGCATGAAGCCAAAGTACTCGGCCGAGTTGGCCTCACCGGCAAACCAGAGGCGCTCAACGTTGGCACGCAGGTTCTGGTGCTTCTCCAGGGTCATCCCAACGGGCCAGTTGCTGTACGACCCAAATGCCCACCTGTGTCATGGTTAGCACTTCTTGTGTATCAAGTCTATCAAGGAGCAGCAGACTGTCCAACACCGAAACTCACTCTTCCAGGCTCCATCTGGGATATAAGAACGCCGTCGGCTCGGGAACGTCAATGTCGGGGAACATGGCGCGCAGGACCGCCATGCTCTCGGCCTGCGTCACCTCGTCGGGCTGCTGCTCAACCCGGTACGACTCGGACCCGACCACCGTCACAAAGAGGATATGCGAGCCCTCGAGGAAGCCCGGCGCATCTAGCGACTGCCACACCGGGTAGTAGCCCCGCACCTGCGGATCGGCATACAGGAAATACTGAACGTCCTCGTCCCAGAAGGTTTCGTTGAACTGCATAAAGATCTTGGTGTAGGTGCCCATCTCAAACGACTCGATGGCATCGACCTTCCAGCGCGGCAGCGGCGGCTCGAACTCGACCACGTCGTTCTGGAGCACGCCTAGCGAAAAGGTGCAAATGGCATGCTCGGCCTCGATGCAGCCGCCATCCTCAAGCGTGACAGTCACGCCGCTGTCCGAGTAGCTGATGTTGGTGACCGTGGTCGACAGCAGCAGGCGCGGGTCGTTGTCGGTCAGGAACGTGCCCGCCTCGCCGTACACAAACGCGTTTAGCCCACGCTGGTCCCAAACGTAGTTGTTGGCGTCGCTGAACTGGTTGAAAGTCAGATTGTCACCGGTGATGCCAAAGACGAAGCTGCAGTCCTCGGGCGCGTAGGCGGTCTCCCAGTCCCAGTTCCAGAACTCGACGGCCTGAGCGTGCATGTCCTTTTTCGGCTTCCAGCCGGCCAGGCTGAAGCCGGCGCGCGCGCTGGGGTCCTGCCGGTTGTTGGTGAGCAGGAAGCCCGCGTCCGCGGCGGCAATGTCGTAGGCGTCGTCGTAGGTGTCCATCAGGTCTGTGTAGTCGACATAACCCGTCTGGTCGTAGGTGAGCATCGAGCTGTAGTTGGAGTACGTGTTGTTGAGCCCGTACAGCTTGGCCAGCGTCCAGATGGGGTTCTCGGGCCCGCCAGGCGAGCCGAGACCTTGGACCCAGTTGGCGCCGAGCTCCACGGTATAGGAGGTGTTGTCGGCTTTCGTGCCAAAGGTGGTGTGTGCCACGCGGCCGCCGAGGTAGTCATTGCGCTCGACCAGAAGAAAGTCGGTCACAGACGCATTGGAGAGCGCCTGGGCGGCGGTGACGCCGGCCACGCCGGCCCCGAGCACGGCGACCTTTGTCTTGCGACATGAACCAGTATCCCGCTGCTGCTGCTGAATGGCAAGGCCAGCAGCACTGCTGGCCCCGGCAAGAAGAGTCACAAGTTGGAATAAAGAATGCATGGCGTCTTGCGTAGAATATAGAATGTAGAATGCAGAATGTCTGCCTGTTGATCGTGGTAGCAAGTCCAGAGACCGAAAGATACACAGGTTGGTACATATACTTACAGGAAAGCGAGACCGAAGCGACCTTGTACTACATCGGTGTTGCAATTGACTGTTTGTTAGCTTCTGTATGCAGCTACGACAGCGTCCGTATCGGTACTTTATTACTGTTCTGGGAAGCTTTGTGCAGGATCGACAGGGGTTGTGAAGAGGAGAGCTTCCCCACACCAAACATGCCAGCAGCACTGAGCAGCACTTAGCAGCACTAATCTGCAATCAGCTACCAAACCCGGTAGACGATTAGACTCGTGGGCTGTGAAGGTTACTCAAGTATAAAAAGTTGTGCGACCTCGGCATGCATTAATCTTCGTGTAGATACGACATAGATAACGCTCTCGGTGGCTGCGGGACTTACCGTTATTGTAAACATTTATGAACGGCGCCATGATAAGAAGGTGTCATTGGCGATCGATCAAAGCACTCCAATTCTCCGCAAGCTAGCGTAGACCCTCCACGGCATGGCATCGACAGGAAACAAGGAACAACCTGCCCAGCCAAATTAGCCAAATTGGGCAAGTCTATGCGGCACTGACTGACGCGGCCGTCCAAGAAGATACTGGCGATAACTGCATCTGACTACCCGCACCGCAATTTATTCCCCTTATGGTGATAGAACAGGTTCACGTCAAGGCCTACATGAGATTAAAGGATATTGGAAAGCACGGACTAGTGATTTATTCAGAATAGTATCTTAGACGCTGTCTTCTTTTCTAGATAACCCCCGAGCTATTCGAACGTCGAGTCGTCTTCATTTTACGCATCGGACCCCTCAAAGCTCCCTTGGCATCCTATTCCCTCAGCTCGAGTTCCCGTGTATCTGTGGCGCGCCAACACGGGTACCGTAAAGCACGAGAGCGCTTTCCGCCGGTTCTGCGCCATGTAATTCGCGTGGTCCCTCGGTTGGCCGTCCCACGGGTGAAGTCGTGCTGGCTGTGCTTGTGCAGGTCGATGCGAGGCCCGTACACGCCGGCCCGGCGACATCGTCCGTATGACCCGAGACTTACTTGCGCCACAAATGCAGTACAGTCGCCCTGCGAGGCACAATGCTGCTCACTCTCGGCATATTCAGAACGTCTTGCTAGCAGTCCTCGTCTTCCGGGAAGCAGTAGGCTTCGCTTTTCTCAATGATCAAGGAAGTATCGTTCCCGGGACAGTAGCGAGGGGCGATGCCAGCCTCAAAGTGTTGGGACTATCAGGACAGCTGTCTGGGAATGAGCGGCGAGACCGCCGGCGAAGTTGAATGAGGCTTCGTAACCCTCATGAGAGGATAACATGGCCTTCATATCGTCCAGAAGGAGAATTCAGGGCCCCCCAGCTGTGACTCTTACTATGCGCAATACCTCGAGAAAGCCTCTTGCACAATGCCCAATCACTTTGACGAGAAGTAGGCCCGCCGTGATAGTATTCCATATAAACGATACGGAATAATGCCTGACCGGCATATTCTCTGCTGATTTCTTCTCGTGCAAGACCGCTCACCTCGATCCGATTCTGAATAGACCTTCAGGAGACCAAGTCAGACCAGGAGAAGAAAGACCTGACGATGTGAAAAGTGCAACCACCGCCATTATATATGAGCGCTACCAGGAACAATATTACCCACACAGACCTACGCCCGAAGAACACACTGGTGGCCAAGGATTTGACCCATCGACTTGTCGACTTCAGTGGCAGCGCCTTCGTCGGCTAGCTGGCCCTCGTGAAGTTGTGGGAGTGCGGCTACAAGTTGACGCGGGATGTGTACCATGACCTCCATTGACGACTTGTCTGAGTTCCGCGGAGTGAAGGCGGGTGCCACCATGGGAGAGCGATGTGCTGGCTTCGACTTGTCTGCACTACATATTATCAGAGTAGACCCGAGACACTGCGCGCTTTCGCCTAGCAAGGCACCCATCCTATGACGTGTTGTCCCACGCAGAAGACTACGCTCACATGCCATAGGCTATAGTATTCAGGCTCGGTTTGGAGTGGATTTGAAAGACTGATTTACAATACTCTACATACGCGACGTACTCCGAATGCTTTCATGAAATAAGTTGACCTCGAAGTCAGCCTACTTTTGTTCAAAGTGAAAGCGAAAACATGCAAATTGCGTGCTTTTTTCTCCGCACGGTCTCTTTCCCAGCCTTCCAGGACGAAACATTTATGGACGGAGGCGGGGCCGCCCCGGTCGCTTACCCTTTTGGGAGAGGGTGCATGTAGCGTTGTGCCGTGCACCTCGTGCGGAAGCTTCCTTTGTGGCGGGCTGATGGCGAGTGCCAGATAAATTGCTAACTTTGAAACAAGACCTGGGCTACTTCTTGACGATTTGGTCTCGTTTGTTCCGCGTTGTTCTCGTCAAATGCATCGCCCGACTCGTAGTAAAACTACAATGCAAGAACGGGCCTCAAATTTAGAGAAAACCCCCCTTGCGAAAACTCACCAAATTCATTTTTGCCTAACCTTTAAAAGGCACCTCGTATACCTCCCTCGAAACGAACCACCCCGCACGGAATCGCGAACCTGGCGGCTAACATCCTGCACATGCCCCATTCCATGAGGCACACTAGAGGCACGGACAGTTACGGAGTATTGGCAAGCCCGTAGAGGGACTGCGAGGGGTTTTATGTCTTTCAAGTTGGCCGCAGGACCATCCTCTGACACGACCATGATACTCGTGCCTCCTTACGCAGCAACGGTGACTTGCCTATTCTATCTCAGCCCAACCAGAGGCCAAAACAGCCATTTCATTTGAGGGAGCCCGTCCCAGCCACGTCTATTTTAAATCGTTCGTTGATACGATGCATATAATGATGGACAGAGAATGCAAGATGAACGCCATTGATGCTTTGGGGCATGCAAAGAGCCAACACCAAATTTACTGCAAACATGAAAGGCACACATCAGCCCTCCTCAGTTGATACAACGCCTCCCGTTCTTGACCAGTTTGGGAAGTTTCTTTATCCCTACAGCTATGCTGGTCGAACATCTGATCTCTGGAGAGGGCCTATTGAACATTTTTGCTTTGGCATCACCACCCGCAAACACCGCTGCAATAACCCGGCCCGGCGTGCGACCCAAACCAAAGATGTCCGGTGTAGACAGTCCGCGCTCGTTCTATTGGCTGAAGTCCATGAAAAACAAGAAGCACCATCTGCCCTGACCGAGGAGTTTACCAACAACCTCCGCCTTTTTATGAGTTTGCAGCATTGTCAATATCATCGGCCTCGTGTTGAGAATGCTGTGGACGAATGGAAGGAGCGATACAACACCACCGTATCCGCGGCGACGGCGGCTGCGGCGGCGAGCACAGAGGACGAGGACGAGGATGGGAACGATGAGGACGGCAATGACATTGACGATGGCGGCGGCGGCGACGACTATGACAATCGCTCCATCAACTTCTCTGTATCCTCCCGCATCTCGGCCGACACTTCGTCGTTATGGAATATCGATGACACACCCCCAGCTTCGCCTATCGGCACGCCAGACACCACGCCGCAGAAACAAAAGACCACGTCCTATATCCCCCTGGAGACACCGACACGCGCCGAGAGATCAACAAAGAGATCGAAAGCAAGCGCAAGAAAATACAATGGAATAGCGCTTGTGTCAAGTCAGAAAAGTCAACGACCGGCCGCTGTTGACCGGTCACCTGTTGTGACTGCGGGAGAAGAGAGTGAAGAGTATGGGTATTCAGAAAACGAAAGTGCAGGAGATGAAGATGAAGACGAGGACGAGATACAATCGGCCTCAACCACACGACCGCAAGCCTCGCCATCGCATGCCGTCAATACGACCACCGGCAAACTTCGCGCCAAATACGAGTACAGAGACTTGTACATTGGAGCGAACTACCTCAAGATCATCAAGGCGATGCAGTCCTCCCACAACTGCAAGGAGGGCCGTGTCTACGTGCTCCACGACCCGCTCAAGCCTAACCTTTGCAAGATTGGCTGCAGCGGCCAGAAAGACCTGGGAAAACGCCATTCCTCCCCAATATGCAGCAAAAGAGCTTTCGTCAACAACAACGGATCCGTGTTTGAGAGCGAGGTCAAGTTCTCTGGTGCCTACAAAGTAGAAGCGCTGGTAAAGGCCTCACTTCACCACAAACTGATGAAAGGGCCTTGCCCGGACTGCAACAACACGCATACGGAGTGGTTTGAGGTCGACAAAAAATTAATAACAAAGTGGGTCAGAGTATGGACCGCATACGTGCAGTCTGAGTACATCTACGACGGCAACGGTTGTCTGAAGAATGATTACTACAACGATTTCGCACACCGGCTTCTGCGCATCACACCGGACCGCGTCGCGGCGCAGTTAAATTACCTACCGCCACAGCCGCCGCTGCCATGGCCATCTCCATCATGTGCAAGTCACAGTACCGACCGACAAAGTGACACCCATGAAACGGAAGACGTGCCACCGCCACCGCTGCGACGCAACCCAACGGCAACCAAAATCGCCGCAGCGGCCACCTCGGTACAACGCTTGGTGCGCCGAGCGACCGGTGACCGGGGGATCGGCGCTGTCTTCTCCTCCAGCAAAGGAAAAGAGAAGCAAAGGCCCACTGTGACGGTACAGGAGCTGGGAGACACCTCAGACGGTACAGATAGCGAGGATGATCGTCATGGACCCAGTCGTCGGCCACTGAACAAGGCATCCCGATGGCTTCGCAGATCCAGTCAAAAGTCATCGAGATGGTGAAACGGGGAGGGAAGTCGTCGAGGCGTTGACGATAGCATAAGAGAAGATTCAAACACGCATCATGTTGCATTTTCAGTTTTAATTAGTATTATGATGTATTTTTGTTTTATGTTGCGCAGATGTAAGGTGTTTTTGGAAAAAAATCAAACTAGAAATAGCAAATCACCGTGAGAAGAGTTTCTAAGTGGCAGCGCCCACAACTTGATGTACGCCCTTTCCCTTGTACTAGCATGTTTGTTGGAGACAGACCAGGCCATATTGTTAGTAGGGACTGTCAACGATCTCAAGTTGTAGGACCCCAAGACGTACAGACACTGCCATGAGATACTAGCTATCACCGCCGCCGATGAGTATTCCAGAGTACCATCACAGCGGATGGCCATTACGCTGAACGATTGGCGTCACGCAGATTTCTCGCGGCGTAGACAGGCGGCGTTCGATCGGTATAATTATGGTCCTTCTCCATATATAGAGAGAGCGCAGACGATGCGCTTGACAACGGGCATGTACCTGTGTGGAAGTAGGTGAGGTCAACGAGCCCGTATGGGTCGCTGACGGAGCCATCTTGCGCAATTTTGGGCATGATTTGACACATAAAAGGCTGTAAAAAAGGTGTCATTCAGTACACATTGAATGGTACATTAAGATATCTTGGCGTCGTCTTATACAAGACGTTTGCTGCTTTGTTTTTACTCTATGCTTCCTATGTCCTCCTGCCGCTTTGTGACACCCAACTGTGCTTCTTGCTCACAGGTGTGCTAGCACGGCCTCGGCACCGGAGTTGGCGATGGATTTGGGGACGGTGTCCCGCGCCGCGTACACGATCTTGCCATGGTCGACACTAGAAACGGCAGGTTAGTACAAGCTGCCCACAGGACAGAGGAGCTCTGCGGCACCTCGATGACCAATAGAGGTCATGCCATGGGTCATGAAAACTCACATAATGGCGTATCTCCCAGTCCGGGCACCGTTGGTCCAGCCGAGGGACTTGCTGAACTCCGTGTCGACGTCCGACACGAAGAGCTGTGGCATTTTTGTCAGCATCTGGTCATCCACTTTACGAAATTCTGAATAGCAGGACTTACAATCGAGTCGTCGGCCACGCCGTTGGCCTTGCCCCAGGCCGCCATGACCCAGTGGTCGTTGCTGGCCAGGACGATGACCTGGTCGACGCCCTTAGCTTTGAGCGCGTCACGGCTCGCGAGGTACGACGTGATGTGCTGCTCTTGGCACGTGGGCGTGAAGGCGCCGGGCACGGAGACAAGCACGATCTTTTTGGTCTTGAACTCTGGGAGCGTGTCAGCAGGGAGCACAGGGACGACTTTTCTTCCTACACCACCCGAACTTACCCTCGCTCGCCTTGTAGGTGACAGGCAGGCCGCAGGCGGTGATGTCGAGCTGGCCGGTCGGCGGTACGTATTGGAACGTGACGCCTTCGGGAAAGGCGTCGCCAGCTTTGAGTTCGGGCATGGTGGGCGGGTAAATCGGTGAATATGTCTCTGCTTTGGGACGAAGAGGCTGGTTGTGTGCGATAATGTTTAAGAACAAAGCTTCCAGCATTCATGGAGTTTACGGAGGGGTCTTTGGATATGCTATTTCCTGGGCAATTGCGCCATTTTCCCGTCTGGGATTGGCGTGTAGATCTAAAGGCCCTTATGTAACACGCACTTACCCTCGGTCTAGTAGTAGATGTAATTTCTTGAAATTTATTTTGGGGATATGAGGGGACAGAGGAGCACACGAAGGCACACCCACGCAGGTTGAGCAGGAACAGCGCAGAAGCACTTGTAGAAAGGGACTTAAAGTTAATAAAATTCCATCGCCCTCTCTCACCCCATCTCGTTTTACTGCGTCTCGACCAGGACACCGTCTATCAGGGACGCTGCCTTACTTTCCGAACCACCGATGTACTTCCCCCCAAAGGCCCGCATAAACGCCACCCAGTGCCAAGAGTTCGTCGTGCGGGCCCGTTTCGGCAATTCCAGCACCGCTGTCTGTCTGTCTGTCCTTTGGATAAGGACAATCTTCTGAACATCTCGGATGGAAGCCAGCCGGTGCCTTGCAAGGGGAAGTTTATTAGCTCCAGTTCGCATTCCAATGGGCTCTATCTCTGAGATATATACGCAATGACAACGCACGTAGTGCCCTTGCATAAATACGATACTCCAATCTTATGCTACGACGAAATACAGCCACCTAGTACCCCGCTGAGGCGTTGATGAATACAAGCAAGATAGTTGATCAACGAGCCGGAATTTGCACAAATATTTTGATTATTTGAATGGCGATAAGACTAATGGCGGCAAGGCTGGCCTACTAGAGCTGCATGCACATCACAGCTCCCAAATAGCACACCGGCTAGTCAAAGCGGATAGCTAGCCGTCCATTGACCTTTCCTTCTGTGAGTAGGCCGATCATCTCCTGGATATCGTTGAGGCTGTGGTAGTACGTGGTGTGGGACTTGACGCCATGCTTATGCGAGAACGTAATACACTCTTCCAGGTTACGGGAGGTGGAGTTGCTGGCTCCCATGATGCGGTACTTGCCGAGTGCGACGTCAATGGTCGAAAATGTCAGCCGTTCCTGGGTGTGACCGACGACCATGAGCACACCGCTGACGCGCAGAACTTCGGGTGCAGCATCGTACGAGGCCTTGCTGCTGGTGTAGTTGACAACGCCGTGGCAGCCGCCACCGGTCAGCTTCTTGATGGCCTTGACGTAGTCGGGGTTGGTCTTGGTGTTGAAGACGTGGTCGGCACCACAGGATGTTGCCTCTGCCAGTTGCGCGTCGTTGATGTCGAGACCGATGACACTGTAGCCCTTGGCCTTTGCATATTGGACCCCTGGTGGGTTGAGAGTTAGCACGTATGTTTTAACGATTGAAGTATCGTGGTTACTTACCCAAATGACCCAGTCCCCCGCACCCAATAATGGCCAGCCACTTCCCCTTTGGCTCCTTAAATGGCAAGTCCGCAATACCGTGGTAGCTTGTCACGCCGGCGCAAAAGAGCGGTGCCGCATCCACAGCTGACAACCCTTCTGGAAGCACCAACGCATTGCGGTGGTGGATGGCAATGTACTCTTGGAAGAAACCGTCTGCCGAGTGACCGGGGTTTTTGCAGCCGCCCTCGTAAGTAGTGCACCACATGGGGTGCGTCTGGCAGCCTTCGCAGTCGAAGCAAACGTTGGCCGACGGCAGGAAGCCAACGGCGTCACCGACTTTGAATGGTGAGTTTCCAGAGCCACAGTCAGGACCTACTGCCACCACGATGCCCGTCGCCTCGTGACCCATGGTGATGGGTGGCACATTGTCGCCCTTGGGCTTGATGCCAACCTCGTCAGACTCAAAATTCATCAGATCCGAGCGGCAGAGGCTGCAACAGAGCGTCTTAACGAGCAGCTCGTAGGGCTTCGGCGTTGGAACGGGCACCGTATTGACGTGAACCTGGTTGTCGGCCGCGTGGTACTGCGCGGCGCGCATTGTCGCGGGGATCTGGAAGGTAGAGCCCATGTTGAGGTGAGGGGTTAAGGGAAATTCTTGAGTATGCTGAAAGAGAAGAAGAGAGACGTGGAAGATGTCGTCGCCGGTTCACAGCGGGTTTGTTTACACATCTACGCATTACTTCTTATGATCCGTTGTTATCAACACAGTTCTTTTAAAGCACATTCGATATACCCTCACATTATTGACTACGGCGTCACATTGTCGCCTCAGCCCTCCTTCTGTCTCTTCTGAAGTCGATGTCCGTCCGGAGGTCTTGTCGGTGGTTGCCTGTGACACACTTCCGGTCTTTGAAGTCCGCGCCAAGGCTGGTGATTGTACCCCGTGCCGTATTGTGGAGACTAACGACGGAAGATACCTCCGTGGAGGGCTTGACGTTGGAAAATAATACTGTGTAAATAAAAAGAAAAAAAGACAAAGATACTCTGTTGACTGCACGGAAGAAGGAAAACGACAGCAGCGACAGGGTTCCCCGCAGCAATGAGGCACCTTTGGCCTGGCCTCGGAGTAGCTGCGCGCTAATGAATCAGCTGCATGCTCATGCTGCCCAGGCTTGGGTGAGCTCCAGACTTTGAGTCCCGCTGGTGAGGAAGAAACACTATCGTGGGCTTATCGTATTTGAATAAATAAAAACCAGTGAAGTCGAGTTACATGCAAACAGCTGTGTTGAGAACCAAAGCATTTCAAATCATCGTGAAAACAACACGTCTCTTCTCCTCACTTAACGCTCTATTCTCTCACTACAAACCCTACCACCTACCGCCCACCATGTCCGCTACCGAGAAGCTCATCCGTATCACGACTCTCATCCCGCGCAAAAAGGGTTTGACCGAAGCGCAGTTCTACAAGCACTGGACGGAGGTGCACGGACCCATGGTGCTCGACTTCATGATGCGGCACGGCGTGGTGGAGTACCGGCAGTACCACACGACACCCGAGACGAAAGCGCTGGGCGAGGCGATGGCCAAGGCGGCGGGGCGGCCGATGCTCTCGTTTGACGGCATCAGCGACGCATACGTGCGGGACTTTGCGGCGTTCCAGGACGCGTTCAAGGACCCCGAGTACTTGGAGAAAATCCGGGACGACGAGCTGGCGTTCATCGATGTGGACAACATCCAGATGACGATTGGGCAGGACTGGCTGGTGGTGAAGGGCGGTGTGCCGGTGACGGAGCACGCGCGGGACATTTACCGGGGCGAGGCGAAGAAGTGATGTGTGGGGGATGGTAGATAGACGCGGACGATGGGAAGGAATGGAAATACATGTAAATATAGAACCCGATCTAAATATGTACAAACCAAAAACGCCAACATGAGTCTCGTTTCTGTGCTCACCCTATCCTTTGCTTCTTCCGCACCCATACGTCTTTGTCAGTGAGATCGACGTTCTTTTCTGTTGACTTTGTGACCTTGCCAGCCTTGTCCCTCAGCTCGACCTCCCAGATTTGTAATTTGTAGTTTCCCCTGTCACCCATGCCGGTAAACATGTCAAAGGACCAGCCATGCTTGGGACACGTCAGACCGGCACTCAGCACGATACCAAAATCTTCAATATCAAATGGTGTGGAGTTTGATAATGGGTACGACATGTGAGGGCATTTCTTCTGATTAGCAGGAGCTCACACATTTGAAAACAGGGGAGACGTACATGATCCACAGCGTGAAAGGCGCCTTTGTACTGATAGACCAGCACCTGGTCCTTGAGCGCATCGGTGCCCTCGACCTGGGCGACATCCTGGACGAGGACTTCGCTGGCGGTCACGGCACTAGTACTGGCGTCCTCAGCGACATGAAAAATCTTGCAGCCGGTGACGGGTGGACTGGGCGGAGAACCACACGGCCTTGGCGTGGAGATCACCTCGGCCACGACGGTGTCGACGTCCATGGGCTGGATATCCGGGTACTCTGCGGCCGGTCCGGCAGAGAACCACGCGGCATCACCGCGCTGGCGGGACGACCGAAAGGGGTTGAACATGTCGTGGCTTGGCAGTAGTCGTGGTTGTTTCTGTCACAGTCATTTTGGCGCAAGAGTGAAATCTTATCACGGGCGATGAAAATCACAGACCCATAAATAATCGAAGTCAGCCAATCAGAAGCACCATTTTACAGCGCCTGCAAGAGTCGGCCAGCTGCAGACGACATTGTTTTTGTTGTTGGAAAAAAATCGAATTCTAGATCTAAATGTCTAATTTAAATCTAATAATGCTACGGGGTAATCCAAAGGGGAAAAAAACGAAGAAAAGCGCAACAAAAAAATCCAAACAAAGCATAAGTCATTACGCAACGTTAATTCATACACTCCCCGTAACAACCCTAATACAGCAGCGACTCAAACGACAGCAGCATCTCGGCTTGAGATCCATAGTTGCCTGGCGGCAAAAATTCGTCAAAGGCGGCTGCCTCGGCATGGCTTGTGGAGTGCGCCTCACCGGCCCAGATGCCACCAATGGGCATGTCTAGTGAGGCTGGGGCCCAGGTTCCGGCGGGCGTATGGATGGGCGCGACCAGAGAGGATGATGAGGAGGTGGACGATGTGGTCGAGGCGGTTGTTGTCGTTGATGTTGTGGCCAGCTTACTTTCCAAGTTCAAGAGGCGCATAGCGTGAAGGATCAGTTTCCGTACCCGGCGCGTCGGCAAGTGGCTCTCCTCCAGCGCACCCAATGAGCGGATGCATGTTTGCAGAGACGACACCAGGTAGGCAGTGTTGCTGCCGCCGCTGCTACCGGGCCGTTCCGACAGCGTGGCAATCAGTGTGGTGGCGGCCGTGCCGATCATGTGCAGTGCGACCCACGATAGTGTGCGCAGACTGCCGTGGCATTCCTCGTACTGCTGGAGGTACTGCGCAATGAGGCAGGCGTGCTGGACACAGATCTGGCGGGATGTCTCTTTTGGTGAGGGGCGGGGTGTCTGGTAGTGACCGTACGGCTGGCCGTGCGAGTACGGTCCGTGTTGGTTCGGGCGTGGCGGGTCGTCCTGGGCGTTGCCAAACTGGGCCAGAGGGCGATGCAGCAGGATGACGGCAGCGGAATATTGCATGCTGGTTGGGTTAGCAGACATTCAATATGTTTAAAGAAAAAGAGACAACTTACTGCAAGTGGAACACCGCCGGTATTTGCTGCGGGTTGTAGCGGAACTCGGCGTCCAGGTTGGTGTACCAGTCGCGGAAACTGCGGTCAAGGGCGGCCACGCGGTGCCGTGTGGTCTGTGCGCCGTTGAGTGCATCGCACAAGATGCCGACAACCTCCAGCAGGTTGGCCCAGGCCGCAGACATGCGCAGCTCAAGCGACGTCTCGTGTCCACCGACAAGAGACGGCCGTGTGTTGGGCTTTTGTACCGTCACATCGTCCAGCTTGATCATCTGCGGCCGGCCTAGGTAGAGTGCCCACTGCCGGTCGAACGAAAAGCAGCTCCAGAAGCAAATCTGGCGCACCTCCCGCTCCACAGGCGTAAGGCTGGCTGTAGTTTCTTGGTTGAGGCCCTCCATATCACTGTGCAGGCCGAGCTCAAATGCCAACCGGCTGGCTCCACCCGCATCCATCCAACCTTTTGTGTCGTTGCTGACCACACAGTAGATCTCGCTCAGCAGTTCGAGTGATTGCAACGTGGTAATGCCCGGTTGGTTGAGCTCGGCGTCGAGTAGGTCGGCACATCGCCGCACGAGCAGGGGAGGGTCCTCGTTGACCTCATCCTCGACCAGTGCCATGGCGCGGATGTCAGGCCGGTCCGAGATAGCGGCCGCCCGGGCCAGGATGCAGTGCACGAGCAGCTTGCTGCAGTACTTGGTCTGGCCGCTCCGGAAATCTTTCAAGAACGCCTCCTTGTGGATGATGGGGATGATCTGGTGCTGGTACATCCAGTACAGGTCAAAGAGGTGGTCCTGAAGTGCGTCCGACACCACGTCCTGCCACACGACACCGCCGCCGGCGTGTGAGGGGTGTGTGGCCGGCTCGCCCCGCAACAGAATGGACGACGTGACGCTCTCGGCGAGGTGCAGGCTAGACGTGGGCCCAAAGTAGCGCAAGCGGCCAACGCGGTCGCTGTTGAGCTGCCGGTAGCCACCACACAACCGGATGATCATGTTGTCAGACGATGAGGACGCGGCGCCACCGGACCGGTCACTCTGGCTGCCGGGCGAAGACACGGGGCCGACCAGCTCGTCCCCGTCGGGCGTTTTGCGGTCGTCGATGCCGATGACGTGGTGGAAGCTGTCGCGGCGGATGTCTTCACCTCGTGGTGGGTGGCCACGAGAAGACGACTGCCGGTGAGACTGCAACTCCGCCTCCAGCGACGCAATCTTGGCGTACAGCTCGCGCACGAGCTTCTTGGAGTTGGACAGCTTGCGCTCGTCGACAGCCGGGATCAAGCACTCGGCACCCAACCGCAGACAGGCCCGACAGCGGCCGCCGTCCAGGTTGGGCTGGCACTTGATTTTCTTTTTGCGGCAGCTGGAGCAGGCGAGCTGTTTGGACGGTTCACCACTGCCGCGGCGTGTCCGTGCGGCTGTCGTTGGCGGTGTCGGTAAAGTGTGCGCTGCGTGGAGTCCATGGGCATGGTCATGAGAATGGTGTGGGTGATGTGAATGGTGTTCTGGCTCGTGGTCTGGATAGCTGCTGCTGCTGTCGCGTCGGTGGTCCATGCCGTAGCCTATGGGAGCGTCCCACGGGCGCGTGGGGAGTTCCATGTCCGGCCTGATGTCGTATTTTCGTCGGTAATTATGTGCGTGTTGCATGCACTGTTCGTTTTGCGAGCGTTGATCCGTGTCCGTTTGAAGTCACCATTGATGTAAACGGCCATCAAAGTCCGCCATCAAAACCCATCATACACCACAGCGCTGCGTGTAGTCGTCGCCATACAGCGACCTACACACCTTATGTACAGTTTACATCGTCCGGAGTAATAACACCCACCCACGAAAACATTCTCCGGGGCGAGATCATGTCCCCCCGGCTAGTTGGACGACTCCGCGCATCGATATCCGAACCCGTCCTCTCAGCTACCGGGGTGCACAGTGGGGTTTCATCCTGCAACCAGCCCCCACAACGCCCCAGAGGAAAAGAGACTCCGCCGGTGTTGTTTTGGCGCGGTTTGGTGCTTTGAGAACAGTGCTTGCGGGGGAACAGAACGGGGCTTGTTTGCGGGGGGGAGGTCGCTGATGAGCTAATGAGTCGCCTGGGCCACACTGGGTCAGAAAGGGCCAAGCCAGTCCAGTCCAGGCCAGGCCGACGGCGTACGTGGCGTTGAAAGGGAACGGGATGGAGCGAACGAGTCAAGCGGAATCGAAAAGCGAATCACACAAGCGAGACTTAAAGGAAGTTTGATTTCCTTGCCACACCTTGTCATGTTTGCTTTCCCCTTTTCCTCTGTCCTCTCCTCACCGGTTGTCTTAAGGAGTACAGTCGTTGTCCTCGCTGGTCTCTTATGAGATACGAAAACACGACATCTCCGAGCACCCGTTTTCTCTCCGACACTCCGGGCCCCTCAAGACCCCCCTGGGCCCCTATCCGGGGCCTCCTCTTGCTCGTGAAGTTGTTGTTTATCCTCGGATATCTACCCGCGTGTATCTCGCGGCCGTCAGCAATCCACCCAGTAGGAGGGAAGATAACCGGCGCACTTTGTGTCGTTATCCAATATTCCCGGAAGCTATTTTAATCCCACTCTTACCCCACCCAAAAGTATCCTTTCTCGACCTGTTTACAGAAGGAATCTGCCCGCAACTGGAGGAATTTTTCAGACTAGACTGTCCGGACACAGAAACGAAAAAAAAAAGAAAAGAGTATTACCGAATCTTAACACTACATTTCATGCCCGTCGAAACTTGCTATCCATTATGGCGAAGTTAGCCCGTGGATATTGATTTCTGTCTGAAGCTGGAAAGTAGCAGCCATACCCTGTCGGTCGGCCCTGTCGGCAAATCCCTTGTTAATTACAGTGGCCCTGTCATGGACCACATGAGCTGCATACTGTTTTCGGCAGCCCTATGTTGCAGTCTGCCCGGCTTTTCCCCAGCACACTGTGATGTTTGGAAACTGCCACTTTATTACGGAAATGAATCATCTCCCGTCGCTGCGCTCTGATAAGCTGTTACCGTGGCCCTGGGTCGAAAATGGACTGTGAATTTGACAACACGCGTGAAGCTCAATTTGGTGAAAAGTCTCGACCGCGACTCGGTACTGTCCTCCGAAGTGATTTCAGTAACAGCGCGCATTAATCCAAAACAAAACACTAAAAGAAGCAACTGATGATGATGACAAAACAAAGCTTGTCTGTCCGTTCGAAACTGGCCCGTGATCACGGCCATCAATGTCCGCCTTCCCCCAGACTCTGTGTGCCCACGTTGGGCCTTGGCGCCGCTTCTCTTTCTAAAATGATCATGCGAACTTCCCCGCGCCTGCGCCCTTCAAAGTCCGGGCGGGTGTTGACGTGAAATGCGATGCAGGGCGAAAGCGTTAGATAGCCTATCAAGCTAAGGAAAACAGAATCCGCGGGTACTTGTCTCCGTATGAGGCAAAGCCCTGTGAGAGATATGGGCCTGGGATGAGGGCTGCGGGGACAAACACCGCTAATGAGTCGTGGGTTGGACAGTCGACGAACACTGCACAAACACCGCCCAAAAAAGCGCGGATAACGATACGGGGTGATCAACAAGCACGATGCACAGCCGGCAATCGAAGTCCTAGCCTTGCACACTATTTCTCACTGCATCCAGTCCTTACCATTTCACCCCGGATTCCAAGCAAGAAAAACGCCATGAGACAACCCACAAAACAGCCCACAAGGGTGTTCTACCCCATGGGGATGCCTCAAAGCGGCAGCCAGCTGGTCGTCGGCGATGGAGGAGATGCACAAGACAAGAGAATACAAATAGATCTGCAAAGGCAATGATTCTTTTGTGACGTTGTTTTGGTTTTAACAAGCAAGATGTCGACGCAGACAATGTGAAGTGCAGCAAAATCAAAACTACAAAGACAAACACCAACACTCCTCACCATGACATCCGTGGAGCTACCAGAGCGGGTGGCCGACAAGGCGGATGTTGTTCCTCAGCACGACACCATCGAACATGCGGCCGATCACGACAGTAGTGGTGAGCAGCCTGCATCGGGGCTCCGTGCCGAGACCGAGACCAAGACGGACATCGAAGGCGCGGCAGCCGAAGAGCGGGTGACGGCCAAGGCATGGCTCTGTGTTTTTGTACGCAAAGTGCAAGACTTCTGAACGAAATGCACAACCAGATGCTAACCTACAGCTCCTCTCGTTGAGCTTCGGCGTCCCATTCTGGGGCACGCCGACCAGTTCCAACATGGGCCCGACGCTCATGGCCCGCTGGGGCAACTCGAGCCTGTCGGCGTGGATCGTTCCCGGCATCACGACGGCCGCCTCGGTGACGATACTGCTGTTCGGCGCCAACTCGGACCTGTTTGGCCGGCGTCCTTTCCTCCTGTTCTCGAACCTCGTCAACGCCGTCGCCTACATCGTTCTGGCCACGTCCCAGGGCTCGACCCAATACATTGCCGGCATCGTGCTCAACGGCTGTGGGTCGGGCACGGCCGGTGTCGCTCTAATTGCCTGCCCCGAGCTTCTGCCCAACAAATTCCGCCACGTGGGCGTCGTGCTCGCCGATGGGTTTGTGTACATTATGATCATCATCGGCCCCGTCGTGGCCCGCGCCGCTATCGTGCACGATGACAACCGCTGGACGTACATTTACTGGGCCGGCTTTATTATTTCGACGCTGGCACTGTGCGGCATCGCCTTCCTGTACTTCCCTCCCAAGCACCCGCGTGGTGTGCCGTGGCGCGATGCACTGCGCGGCCTCGACTGGGTGGGCGCGGCGCTTTTCACCCCGGGCTGTGTCATGGTGTTGGTGGGCAGTAAGTCCCGGCCCCGAGTGTATCATTGAGAATGAATAGAGTGCTAACCCGACAGTCGTCTACACGACGTACCTCGACGCCAACGACAAGCGCGTCATCATCACGCTCACGCTCGGCTTTATCTTCATCATCGCCTTTGGCATATGGGAGCGTTTCTCCAACGTCAAGTACCCGCTGTGCCCGACGCCCGTCTTTGCCAGCCACTGGGGAAGAGAGTTTACCGCGCCCTTCTGTCTGTCGTTTATCGTCGTCGGCTTCTTCTACGGTCTCAGCGTGATCTTTCCAACTCTCCTCAGTACGTTTGTCCTCGCTTCGCATGTTTCCACTCACCTCGCTCGGATGCTAATGTACTCGCAGACGACTTCTACATTGACGCCACTACGTCCGACTCGGAACAAATGGCGCTGTCCCTCGCGTCCAGCATCGGCCTCCCCGTGGGCGCTATGCTCCTCCTCGTGTTCGGCCACCGCGTTGGCCACTGGCGCTGGCAGCTCATCGGGTCCGTGTTCTCGCTCGTGCTCTGGGGCAGCTTGATGGCGCTGGTCACCCCCACAAACAAGGCACTCATGATTGCGCTTGTCGTCTTGGGCCAGACCAGCTACGGCGTAGCCGCGTACCTGGGCGTCACTTTTACGCAGCTCGGTGTCCCGCAAACGTACCTGGGCATTTCGGGTGGGTTGGCCGGCCTGGCGCGGTACGGCGGCGGTGCCGTTGCGTCGGCGTCGTATGCCAGCGCCATTGGCAACGGCATCAAGACCAAGGGCGGGGACATTACCGCGGCCGCCCTAGCCGCGGGTCTCCCGCAATCGTCGGCGGCGCAGCTCATGCCGGCCATCGTCTCCAACGGGCCGTCGGGCATTGCCAGCATCCCGGGCGTGACGGATGCAGTGACGACAGCCGTGGCGGCTGCGTACAAGACGGCCGCCGCCTTTGGTCTGCGGAACGCGGCATTGGCGTCGCTGGCCTTTGGCGTGGTGGGCATTGCGCTTGCGTTTGCGTGCGAGGACATTACGCCCAAGATGACGGACAAGATTGAGGTCTTTCTGGAGAACGACGCGCTGGCCGAGAAGAACAAGTTTCACTAAGCCATGCGTAGCAGGCAGATGGATATCTTGCAGGACGAACAAATACGTAAAGTCATTAGCCAAACGCCTAGTCGAGTCATTATCATACATGTATGTGTACAAACAAACGTCAGCTCCTTCGCAGACACAATAGGCCTTTAGCCTCCGTGAAAACGCCATTGGCTTCACCTCTAGCTACCAATCCAACACCTCCTCAAACGTATGGTCCTCCAGCCCGTACTGCAGCGTGGCCACCTTCTCGTCCGGGTCCATACGCACCATGACGCTCTTGACGCGCTGCGGCTTTCTGTTGGCACCCGCTGCGGCCGTCGCGGCCACACTGCTCTCCTCCAGCATAACGATCCGCTCGGCTGCCCGCAGCGTCAGGGAGCTGTCCCAGATGCCTTCTTGCAGCCGGTGGTTTCGCAGGACGGCCAAAGCGCGGCGGCGCACTTCCGGGTCGCGACACCGCAGGACGGTCGAGAACATGACGGGGATGACGCCGAGGTCCATATGGAAGCTGGGGTGGACACCTTTGGTGGTGGAAGCAGCAGCCCCAACGGGTGGCGCATCCGACTCTAGTGCGCGCTCGGCCCACGACACAAGCGCCAAAAACTCGTCGGCGTGGTTGTCCCAGCGCTCGTCGCCATTATTAGAATTGGGCAGCTTGAGGTGGGCGGCCAGATACCGCTTGTGCAGTTCGAGGAGAGCGATTCCCCTCTTGGACAGGGACGACCCCTGCTCGGCCACCATGCGGTCAAACGCGGCGGTCCACCAGCCAAGCATGAGCACGCCCGACTCGAGGAAGCCGTCGCCAAAGAGGGCACCCGGGGCACCGGACAGCACATGAATGGCCAGGTTCAAGATACTCTCGCGTGCTTCGAGCAGCGAATGGAAGCGCGACTCGGGTGGCAGTGTGGGTTTGCTGCTGGCACCGGCCATGACGCCGATGCTGAGTTCTGGGTCGATGTCACCAGCCAACAGTGCGACCTGGACAGCGAATCTGTTGAGGAAAGCGACGACGGCGTTGACGATACTATCGGAGAAGGAGGGGCCGGTCGGTGATACTGGCGAGGGGGATGGTGAAGATGTTGAAGAGGAGGCGGTTGATGTGGATGTCGACGTCGATGTTGAAGTTGAGGTTTCTGTTGAGGTGGTCACGCCCGACGGCACTTCGCTTGGCCCTGCTGACGACCCACCAATGGTCGGCCCCAGGATGCCCGTCCGCCGGTTCAGCTCCTCGATCATGGACAGACCGTGCTTGAACAACCGGATGGCCGACCGCAGCTCGCCCTGCAGTGCTTCAATGCAAATGAAGATCAGGCACGACACCAGGTGCACGTGCAGCGCCTTGGACGGGTCGCCGCACGCCAACAGCGACTGGATGGCCAGGTTGTGCTGTTTTATGGCAAAGGCGCGGTCGGTGTCGGTGCTGGCGGTGTTGGTGCTATTTGTACTGTTAATGGCGGGCACGTCGCCGATACGTTGCCGCGAGTAGCGCTCATGGTGGGCGGATAGCGACACGAGAGCGTGGCGGATGCAGTCTTGCGACAGGGCAAACTGCAGCACATGGCTGTTCCAAAAGTCGTCGGGAAAAAAAGCTTGGAGCTGGCCAATGGTGCGCTCGGTGAAGTAGAGTAGCGAGCGTGCTTCGAGAGGGTCGCCATAGGACGATGGCGAGACGCGGTGCGTCGAGAGGGATGGGTTCAATGACGCGGACGAGGACATGGACATGCGTCCTGACGGCCGGTGGGTGAGCGCGACCGAACGGCCATAGCCGTTGTTGTTGTTGCCGTCGCCATCGGGCAGCAGAGGATCGAAGCCATCGCAGACACGGCCAGTCGATTTACCTGAGATGTTAGTGGACAAAGACAAGAGCAGGGGATGATATGACGGGCGTCGTGTGTCGGATCACAGACGGCAGTTGATAGGCAGATCTTCACCGCCTTGCGTCGTATGGACAGCACAAGCACAAGCCACCACAAACGACGCTGGGCACGACATTGGCGGTGAGTGCAGAGGATTGGCAGGAAGGACAAGCACGGCATGGACTTACATCGAAGACAGGCAGGCCGGGTCTCGTCACACTTGACCTTTCGTACTAGAGGGAGTCAGCATCGGGGGGGGCATAAGAGCATAAACGGCATGGGGAGATGGAATCATGATATAGCTGCCGCAAGCCGCATATAAGACGGTGCACTCCGTCCACCATAGTGTACCCAATACAGTATGCACAACGTGGACCTTAATGCACAGAGCAATAGTGCCTCAGGGATACGGGGAACCCGGGACGGGAAAACGGGACGAGAACACCAAACTTAACAGCAGCGTTACCACGGCTTTACATACATCTATTGGCAGTGCGTTAGTGCCATGGGGGAGACTGATACAGCCAAGAAGGGGATGTGGGATTCTCGGAGCATTTACTCACTTGCAGGTTCGACAACCGGTGCGCACCTTGGGCGCCTTGGCCCGCTTGCGCTCGCCAGGTTTGACACGCGTCATAGCTGGGTTGGGGGAGGGCCGACCGTTGTCTCGTACGGACTCGGGCTGTTGTGGTCTTGGGCTGGTGGCTGACACTGTCGTCGTCGTACTCGTATGGGCCGTTTCGTGTCCGTGGCTGAGAGGGGAAAGGATAAGAAAGGGTAAAATGAGGGAGGAGGAGGGAGAGGAAGAAAGGAGAAGAAGTGCCCATACGAGCACGAGGTGAGCACCTGCGACAGCCTGGGGTTTTAGTCGGCCCAGCTGTTCCTGGATTCTTTATATGGGGGCTGCAGGAATGAGAGAGATCGACAAAGTTGACTGGTAAAGATGCCTGAAGGGCTGACAGGGCGCGGCCGAACCGTCTGCGCGGGCCTTGTGCGGACCTTGCGCAAAGGAGGAGGCGATGCAGGGAAGGGAAAGAGCGCCGGTTGGGGGCCGTAGGGCAGTTTTTCAGTGGGCTTGGTGGGCATTCGACGGGCATTTGAGGGAAAACAGTGGGGCAGGGTCCGCTTGTCCATACGAGCGGGCCAATAGCACGTGTCAATTGAGTCTCTTCACCAAAAGGTCCACTTATTTGGGTCCACCCTCCTTTGAGCTTATTTATGGGGAGCCACTGCCAGCGTGTGGCGCGAGACGATGTTCAACACCTCAACGCCTCTCGACGACGTTGAGATGGATGACAGACGTCCTGCGTCTTCCTTCTTCCTTCTACCAGAAAATTTTCGATTCCGGGAGCCGGGCGGGCGTCTTATTTGTAGTTTTTTGACGGGTTCATGTATTTCTATATTTATTTTCACAGTTGATTCATTTCTAAGAATATCTTTTCTTATTTCTCTTTTTTTCTGCCTAGTTTCTTTTTTTGTCTCGTCGCACATTTTCTCTTTCATTTACCCCACTGGGATCAACCCTTCATATTCATTCCCATTCTTGTCTGCCTAGCTCCCGCGACGCGGCTGCACGACCACACTCTTCCCCCACCGTGCCACCGTGCCGCCGCATTGGTACATTTGGAACGTGTACTCGTATGGCAAAAGTCCCCCATACGGCCACGGCCACCAAAATTATGTGCCACACACCACATTGTCCATACGGGCGTCATCTGCTCGTATGGTCCTTTCGTAGGGGCTGCGACGTCAATTTTAAGCTTCACTGGGCGACGCATGTTGATACATAAGCAGATGTTGACTCCATAGTTGTCGTCAGTCTCCGTGGCTTCCGTAGATGTTCAATCTCTTTATTTATCTAGACTCATTTCTTCATCAACGCCCTCTTCTTGTGTGCCTTTTAATTTTGAACTTCCCACTCCTAGCTAGACTCCAATCGACACCATTTCTGTTCACATCAACGACTTCCTTAACAACAACAAGTCCACCCAACACCACCACCTCCGTCCTCTTCAAGACAAGCATTCGAACACAACTACACCCTCGCCATCGGCTCCCTCGCCTCATCACCAACCGCCGCCATGGAGTGCAAGGCCCTCACCACGCCTGACACGATGTGGACGTTCTGTCCCAACATCGGCGCATCCATCTTTTTTCTTGTGCTGTTCGCCATCGTGTTCATCGCCCACCTCGCGCAGGCCATCTACTACAAAAAATTCTTCAACTACTGCTGGGTCATTGTCATGTCCGTCTTCTGGCAGCTCTTGACCTACATCTTCCGCACCATCAGCATCCAGACGCCCGCCAGCTTTGGCAACTACGCCGCCTGGTTCGTGCTGATCTTGGTGGCACCGCTGTGGACCAACGCGTTCACCTACATGGTCTTTGGCCGCCTCGTGCACAACTACACGCCGGACCGCAAGTTGTGGGGCCTGCCGGCCTCCAAATTTGGCCTCGTGTTTGTCGTCCTAGACATTGTCGCATTTGTCATCCAGGTTTACGGCGCGGCCACGGCGACGGCCAACGACATCCCGACGAGCCAGGTGCTGCGCTCGCTGCACGTGTACATGGGCGGTGTGGGCATCCAGCTGCTATTCATTCTGGTGTGCCTCACGTTCGGCGTCAAGTTGTTCTTCGTGATGCGCCGCGAGGCAATTCAGTTCCCACAGGCGTTGCGCCCGGCGCTGCTGCTGCTGTACACGCAGTTTGCCGTTCTCGTCCTGATCATCATCAGAATCATCTTCCGCATCGTCGAGTACTCGAGCGGCCTCGACAGCACCGTCCCGAGCCACGAAGCCTACCAGTACGCCCTGGACACGCTGCCCATGTTTGTGGCCCTGGTGCTGTACAACATTGTGCACCCGGCGCGCATCATGCGCGGACCCGAGACGGAGATGCCATCGGCCTGGCGCTGCTGCTCGAAGCGGAAGTAGGCCGGAAGGAGTGTGGCATATCCGTATTTCCTGACGCAGCGCATAGCTTATTCTTTCCTTTGTTCACAAGTTCACTATCATATGCAACCACATTCTCTAGCCGTTTGATTTCTAGAACGGCATAATCTCCTACCGTCCATAGACTTTTTCTTTTGTTATTTTTGCAAGGGTTTTTTTTGTTTTGTTTTAGAGCTCGATAAAATTTGACTTTGAATTGATTGTGCCTTTAGTCCCACTGTTATATCTCCATACGCTAAAAAAATGAAGTTTGCGAGCAGGATCACGCTGACACGGGCGTGCATCCTGCCGTCTTACACCTGGGCCAAGGCGCCTACACCTTCTCTGTTACGACCTCCTGAGACGCTGTGCTGTCGCCCGAGCCGGCCAGACCGTCGTGCACAGGCAAGACTGGGAACTCGACCAGTGCATCGCCGTCCAGGTAGCCGTCCGTGGCCGCATACGACTCAAACGACTTGCTGCTGACCGTCTCCGAGTACCCATCGGGATGCACCTGGGCGGACAGCAGCATGTTGACGGCATAGTAGAACGCCGACGCCGAAAAGAAGGTGATGATCCAGCCCATCTCGTAGATCTTCGTGGCCGCCGGGCCGACCCATGTGGGGTGGTACGAGCCGACGAGACCGGGGATGCCAAACGTGGCGGCACACACCCAGCACCCCAGCGCCTTGAGGTTCCAGCCCTTGGTGTAGTAGTAGAGAGCGCCAGGGGCAGGGCGGAACAGCGAGGGCACGTGGATGTTGCCGCGCTTGACGACATAGTAGTCGGTCAGGACGATGCCGCAGATGGGCGCAATGAAAATGTTGTAGCTGCCTAAGAACGTAATGAAACCGGCGCCGTCGGTGAGCAGCTTCCATGGCACAATGGCGAGGGAAATGACACCGCAGAACAGCTGGCCGCGCACAATCTTGAACACACGCGGCAGCAGGCCCGTGACATCGGCGCCAAAGGGAATGGCATTGCAGCCAATGTTGACACCCAGAACACTCAACGAAAAGCCGGCAGACGCAAAGAAGCACCCGGCACGGGCGGCGGGACCCCAGAAGCGGTCGAGCACGGCATTCAACAAATCCCATTGGTTCCAGTAGGCCTCGCCAAACTTGCCCTGCACGGCAGCGGTGGCGCCAATGCCAAAGAAGAAGATGAGCGTCTTGCTGGCAAAGATGGAAAAGGCCTGGCGCCACCCGGCGTCCTTGGGCCGGCGCGTATAGCGGGTGAGGTCGGGCTGGTTGACGAGCAGAGCGGATGTGACGCCGAGGCAGCTGTTGATGCCGTTGAGCATGGCCCAGCCGAGGGCCGAGCCAGTGACGGGGACGGCGGCCGACACACTGTCGATCTGGATGCCGCCGCCGTAGTGGACACACCAGGCGAAGACGCCGATGCAGGCCAGGGGGCAAAGGATGGACTCGGCCTATTGGTGTAGCATTAGCATAAGTCATACTCGGTACTTGTATTCATTGTCAACCACCCAGGGGACTTACCGCAAACAAAAACTTAATCTTGGACGGGTGGACGGCCAGGAAGGGCATCTCAAGCATCCAGAAGAGGAAGAACGCGAGGAGGTCACGCGAGGTGATGCCCGCATTGGCCGGCAGGTGGTTCGCCATGTTCCACCACGAACCCCCGAAAATGCACCGCAGCATCACGCTCAGCAGCTGCGAGCCAAAGTAGCTCTGCACGCCGAACCAGATAATGGCGACGACGGCGCGGATCCACACAAAGAAGAGGTGGCCGTACATGCCAAAAACGCTGCGGGCGAGCACGGGGTAGCCAATGTGGTACTTGGCGCCCGGCCTACCGAGAGCCAAAGCGACAGACGACGACACCAGGTTGGCCAGCATGCAGGAGATCAGGGCCTGCCACCAGGTGAGGCCGACCGAGACAAGGCTGGCACCGTTGGACCACTGGCTGGCGTTGAAGGCGTTGCCCCACCAGTAGCTGGTCAGCGAGATCCAAGACCAGGTGCGGGCGGCGGCGGGCGTGGGTGCGAGGTCCTGGTTGATCCATTGCGACGACTTGGCCTCGCCGTCGCTGGTACTGAGGGCGGTCTTCCATGCGGCGCGGGACCGGGGGATGGTGACGGTAGGGAGTTGCATCGTGAGTGAGTAGGACCTTGTTGGATGGTCTTGGATGTTGTCGTTGACTCTTGGTGTCGACTCTTTGTGTCGATATTTGTTTTCCTCTTTGTTTCTCCCGAGAGAAGACACCCTCTTATACACTCCTGTGCATATGCATGCTGGCCAGGCTCGTATTGCCTCGAGTATGAAGACAAGAACTTATCAGGAACGTCCGTACACGGAGGCCGAAATATTAGGTGCGATACAGCCACAGATACGGCATGGTGTGAGACCTGGAGGACCGTCCCGACAGAGAGGCGAGGAGACGGAAGAACGAAGAGTGATCACAGTATTATCGTATCAAATATTTCAATTTGATATGCTGGGCGGTTCCTGGACGGTTCCTGGGCGGCGGCGTTGAAAATCAGGGACGAGGGCGGCGATAAGACCAGATTAGGTTGAATGGCGGCCGCTGATTGGTCTGTCACCGTCTGATACGGCCTGTAAGTGTACGAAGTCATTAGGCGATCGGGTGGGCCGTGTTATCAGTCGGAATGGTCCGACCAACGAACTACACCATTTGAATCAGAGAGCGGACTGGTCCGAATTGTCGTCGGATAGCATTGTCGATTTTTGATGATCGAAGCTTGTGATGTCTGTTCCTTTCTCTCTCTTTTTTTTACTTTGTTGAAATTATTCTATTTTTATTACTACCAGGTTCTGTTTATTATCATTTTTCACCATGTTATTTGCTTATTCAAATAGTTATTCGCAATTGCTTCATTCTCAATAAATGTGTTTCCTAATTTCTATCTTCAGACACAGTTCGGTCTGATTTTAGTTTTTACACCTCAGCCAATTCACATCCTTACCTATTCTATCGCCTTCTCCGTCACGACCAATCACACACTCACCCACCCACACACACACAATGGGCTCGCTCGTGGGTTCACCATCGTTCGACGTTCTTCTGCGCAACGCCAATGTCAACGGCGCGTACATATGCGACATTGGTATTCAGGACGGGGCGATCGCAGCCATGGGCATGCACCTGCCATCATCCGCGAGCACGCAGGTGATCGACTGCGAGTATGCCGTTGTGACACCAGGCGGTGTCGACGGGCATGTGCACCTTTCGCAAGACAAGTCACCACGAGCAAAACAAGCTGGCTACGTGGCAGCAGATACAAGTGAGCAGTCCCCCTCTCACAACAGGCCCATTATGCCGGCTAACATCGTCGACCAGTCGAAACAGGAACAAGAAGTGCCATTGCGGGCGGCACAACAACAGTGCTCCTCTTTGCCGAGCAGTCCCACGGCCAGTCCGTGGCCGAACAGGTGGCCCGATACCACGAAACCGCTCAGCGAATCGGGTCCTATGCCGACTACGGCTTCCATGCGATCATCACGGACCCGACAACGAAGGTGCTCGAGGACGAGCTGCCGGTGCTCGCACAGTCGGGCGGTATCACCAGTATGAAGCTATTTCTGACGTACAAGCATATGCGGCTGTCGGACGCGCAGTTCTTGCGGGCCCTTAAAACAGCGCGCGAGCTTGGCATGGTGGCCCTGGTGCACGCGGAAAACGGCGACCTGGTCGATTTCTTCACGGAGCAGCTCGAGTCCCTGGGCCTCACCCAGACGCAGTACAAGGCCATGGCACACCCGGCGGCGGCCGAGGCCGAGGCGGTCAACCGTGCCGTGACGTTCTCGTCAGTAATGGACACGCCGATGCTAATTGTGCACGTGTCGGTCAAGGAGTCGATGGAGGTGATCCGGCGGGCACAAGCCTCGCTTAAGCCCGTGTTTGCCGAGACATGTCCGCAATATTTGTTGCTGGGCAAGGCGCGGTTGAGCGAGGCACACTTTTGCGGGGCCAAGTACATTTGCTCGCCGCCGCTGCGGAGTGACCCAGAGGACATTGAGGCCATCTGGCGGGGCATCGCCAACGGCACGTTTACCATCTTCTCGTCGGACCACTGCCCCTACCGGTTCAACGATCCGCAAGGGAAACAGCTAGGCCTCACACACAACGCCGACGGCACCACCACGGAGCGGTTCACACAGGTACCCAACGGCCTGCCTGGCGTCGAGACCCGCTTGCCTCTACTCTTCTCGGAAGGCGTCCTCAAGCGCCGGTGCATCGATGTCAAACGCTTCGTCGAGCTCACGTCCGAGAATCCGGCCAAGCTTTATGGACTGTACCCGAAAAAGGGCGCCATCCAGATCGGGTCCGACGCCGACCTGGTCGTGTGGCACCCGCAGTCGACCTTCCAGCCGCGCCGCCTCAATCATGCCCGCGACCTGCATGACGCCTGCGACTACTCGCCCTACGAGGGCATCGAATTTTGGAACTGGCCGCGGCTGACGCTACTGCGGGGCCAGGTGGTCTTCCGGGACGGCGTGGTGTTGGCCAAGAACGGCGTGGGCCGGTTTGTGGCGCGGCAAGGGTGCGGGCTGCCGTATGTAAAGAGGATGGAAGGGAAGTGGGACGTATTGCGGGCGGCTGTGTAAAGGCAGCGATGCGCGTGCGAGGTCTAGCTGTGATATACGCAACGAAATGATCCAACAAACAATGTACATAGCCTTCTTTCTGATTTACATCGGGTGACATGTGAAACATAATTTCAATTGCTCATCAATGGGTGTATTATTTGAGTATGACAGTCGCCGTTTCACAGCCGTTGTCAAGTCAGCTTTGAAATACGCTCCCCCATGTCTCGAAAGCGCTGGCACTCCGTACGTTTATGTCCAAGACCTCTAGCATGCCGGTGACAGTTGTGGCCACCGAGTCGAGCACCTTCAATCCCTTTTCTTGGTACACTGTCTCCCAGTAGCGTGCGCGTTGGGCAGCCCGTACGTTGGTACACATGACAAGGACTGTCTGTGCACTGCCATTCTGCACCACATCATCCACCATTGTGTCCAGCGTGGGTTCATCCAACTCGGCAAAGATGATGTTGTCGGAGAGGCCAGCATAGCGTGATGCTTCATCAGAAATAGGGATGCCAATGGACGCATAGTTGGCTTGAATGGCTTTGTTGACGTCGGGCGTGTACGGCGTGACAAGGCCGACGGTGTCGCTGGGTAGTTTGTGGAGTAGAGCGTTCATTCCCCGCACGGCGGTCGTGGCAGGAATACCCGTGGCCTCTTCAATCGACGAGCACAGCGCATCGTCCGCCGTAAAGCCCAGCCACGAGGCTGAGGTGCCGCTCCAGCCGATGACGTCGACCTTGGCATCGGCCAGCAGACGCGCCGCATCCAGCATGGGCGTCAGGGCGAACTGCGCGTCGGCATCGGAGGACAGGGCAATGGTGGTGACGCGGACACGGGCAAAGTGGACGGACACGAGCAAGTCGAGGGCGGGGTCAGCATTGAGGGACTCGACAATCTGCTGCGTCAACGGCTCGAGGGCCGTGTTGGACGATGGCACGATGACGCCGAGGCGGATGCGGCGTGGCATTGTGAGGGGGGGGAGGGAGGTCGGAAGTGAAGTGTGAGGATGACAAAGTGACAGAGTTGTGTGGGCAGAATATTAATATTCAAACGATTAAAATCGATCTATGCGATGTACAATTGCTAACGGCGGTGCAGTGACGTAGTGCTGCACCGCACCAATCTGACCATCGGAATGGGCCGAAGGGACTGATAAGAAACGACAAAGGACTGATTGTTTGACAGATAACAAAATCAAACGGAAAATGTGCAGACGGGCCACTCCGACCTTATCGTCAGGGCAAATGTGCGTTAGTGTTTGACTAACACGAGCGCTAAAGGCCGTTGACGACGAGCACTAGCTTGTTGGCCAGACCTCATGATTTCAGCCCATTATCCAACCTGTCTTTCGTATTATCGTCAATGTCGGCCCCGTCCGCAGGTATTCCAATAGTTCAACTTCACCAACAACAGCAGCAGAAAGAAAGAGTGCCATGACCCGCGCAACACCCTCACCGACACCCGGGTCCACCCCCGACGATGCCTCTCCGGCCCCGTCCCGGCGGCCCAACAAGCGCCCCCGCGTGCTAGTGGCCTGCCAGCGCTGCAAGACGCGGCGACAGCGGTGCGACAACGGCAGCCCGGCGTGCAGCAACTGCGCGCGGTCGCGTGTGGCGTGCCTCTACAATGACCGCACGGCCTACCCGCCGTCGTACGTCAAGGCATTAGAGGCGCGGGTCAAAGAACTGGAGGAGGCCCGGTCGCCGACAACCACTGTGGACGGCCCACCCACCGAGGGCAGCGACCGGCTGGTTACAGGCATGGGGCTGCTGTCGTCATGCGCCGCCGCGGAGCCACACTATTTCGGGTTCTCGGCCGGGCTGAGTCTGGCCCATTTTGTTCAGGTGGCGCTTGATTTTGGCAGCGTGACGTCGGCCGATGTGGTGTCACTGCCGTTGTTGACGGACCGGCCGTTTGCCAACCAGGCGCTGCACCAAGCCGGGGCGGCGGTGCCAGCTTCGCTACCATCCCGGAAGACAGGTGGCGCCTATATCCGGGCCTACCTGCAGCTGATCCATCCACTCTACCCATTTCTCGACCGGCGTCAGTTGTGGGCGCTGCATGCCACGGCAACAAAGGATGCCCCGTCACAAATGGACCCCATGGATGCGGCGCTGTTGCACCTGGTGTATGCCATCGGCTCCCGGTGTTTGCAGCTCTTGGGAAACCAAACATCGCCATCGTCTACATCTGCCTCGCCCTCCCGTAAAGATAACACCCCCGAAGGCCACTTCCTCCGTGCCATGCAGATCATCGGCGACGGCCTGCAGTTTACGAGCCTGCGGTCCATCGAACTCACGCTTCTGCTCGCCATCCACTCCATGCGCTCACCCTCGGGTACGTCCGTGTGGCATCTGGCGGGGCTGGCTGTGCGCCAATGCATCGAGCTGGGACTGCACCGGCAGAGGGCGGTAAGGGGTGAAGAAACTGGCGTCGATGAACATAGGAGGCGCCTGTTCTGGAGCGTGTACATTTTTGAGCGCAAGACGGCGCTGGTGTTGGGGCGGCCGTTTGCGCTGTCGGACGAAGAGATTGATGCGCAGCTGCCGGGGGGTGTAAGCGGGGATGATGACAGAGACGGGGAAAAAGAAGTGCGCTTCCACTGTGCCCATGTCGAGCTGTACCAGCTGCACACGCAGATCCGACTGGCACTTTACCAGCTGAGGCGAGGCGGCCAAGACGATCGAGCAGAGTTGAAAGCAACCATGTCGAAGCTTCTTGGTGAGCTAGACGCATGGAAGGCTAAGGTTCTGCAAACCTTTGATCCAACGAGAGATACACAGCTATACACTGTGCTTGAAGACAACGGCGACACCGACGCATCCGCGACATCCAACCACGATAGTATCCCCAGTCACCACAGTCCGTCTACGCTCACCCAACAAACCGAGTTGCTCCTCGAGTTCCACAAGGCCCGTCGCTCCCTACTCCAGCCGTTGATGACCGAGGGAAGGCCGTTGGATGATGATGGCCAGAGTGCCGTCGACTACGCCGCCGTCGCGGATGCCTCCGGCCAGATCTGCCAGTCGTATCGCCGCCTCCACCGCCTGGCGCCCGTGCCCTTTTCGCTGCGCGACCTGCACGCTATCTTTGTCGCCGGCTTCACGTTGATCTATGCCATCTGCAGTGCGCCGGCCCTCTACACAGTTGCCGGTTCGACGTGTGCACGCGACCTGGGCGCCTGTTCCACGCTCCTCTATGTCATCACCGAGCAGTGGGCGAGCGCCAAGAAATACCGGGATGCGTTCGAGGTAGTAGCTGAGAAGATGGAGGCGTCGGTGGCGCGGTACGAGAGGATGCAAGGAGAGAGCTACCGGAGTCATCCTCCTGTATTCGAGACTGTGACACATGGATTGGGGCAGGGAATGCACTCAACTCTGCACACCCCCTTAAGAAATGCGAGCGCCGGAGCACAAGCTGTATCCTATGGCCCCGTGATGACAACACACGAGACGGCAGCACCACTCGACGGCTTTAATATCCATGGGATGTCAGCCGGCATCGAGCTGGACTTGGAGTCGGACATATACGGAATCGAAGGGCTGCTGTCGAGTGAAGGTCTGGACTGGTTTACTGAGGCGGTTCTGTAAGATGTTACAGGGATACAAT
This sequence comes from Sporothrix dimorphospora, assembly GCA_021397985.1. Taxonomy (NCBI): domain Eukaryota; kingdom Fungi; phylum Ascomycota; class Sordariomycetes; order Ophiostomatales; family Ophiostomataceae; genus Sporothrix; species Sporothrix dimorphospora. The sequence continues at coordinate 151,656 of WOUA01000024.1, forward strand.
CAAACAACACGATATTATGATCCTAGTGTAAAATATCAAAACGCCAATGCAAAACACCGAACATGACAAGTTCTCGGAAGAAGTACGGGATCGTCACCTCAATGTGTCCTTGTCGTCACCCGTATTGCCGTTGATGAATGACGTCGATGAAAGTCACGCCTGGAGGCGTGTCGAGACGCGCCCAAATATCGTCTCCAGCTGCAACCGCACATTCCCACCGACCGAAGGCAGCTGTGTATGCTATCATACCGTGAACTGGCCGCTGTTCTGTGGTGCACACGAGTTCACACGAGTGTTGTTCCTTTTCGATATTCCATCCGATGTTCCATCCAATGCTCCATCCAATGCTCCATCCGGGGCAAAGGTCTCTTTGTTGATGCTCATCGCGTTCCAATTCCGACGATATCTGCTTTTTATATCATCCATGTCGTTGTTGTGGCTAAACCCCGACCACAGCCCTAATAAGAGACGACACAGGTGCAGATCACAGTCCGCAGTTAACACTTCACATGCACCTTGTTTCTCCTCCGATGGGCGGCTCCCCCGCATTTTGTGCACGCCCATAATTAGCGCCGTTCCTGCCCGCCCACATCTCCTCCGACCGGTAGCTGCATCGGCAACTTTTGAAGTTGGAGGCAACTTACACGTCCATCGGTGTTAAGCAAAGACATGCCTGTCTACCGGAACGGAAGGAAACAAGGCAGTACGGAAGACGAGACTGCGTACAAGACTGACTACAAGAAGAGTCAACAGAGAGCAACATGAATCAATCTTATCAGACTTGATCAAATCCCACCAGCAACACCCACAACCACACAACATCATGCCTCGCACAACAACAGCCCTGGTGGTGCCCGAACTCAACGGCAAGTTTGAGCTCCAACAAGTCTCGCTCGACGACCTGCAGCCAGACGAGGCCCTCATTGAGATCCACGCCTCGGGCGTCTGCCATACCGACTTGAACTGTGCTTTGGGGCGCCTGCCCTGCGAACCCAATGCCGTGCTCGGCCATGAGGGCGGCGGCATCGTCGTGGAGGCGGGTGCTAATGTGACCGAGGCGGCGCCGGGCGACAAGGTCCTGTTGTCGTTTGCCCACTGCGGCGCATGCCCGGGCTGCCAGTCGGGCCACCCGGCGTACTGCTACCACTTTGATGCGCGCAACTTTGGCGGCAAGCGGCCAGACGGCACGACGGCCATGTTCCTGCCCACCGCAGACGGCAAGGGCCGCACGCCCGTGCACAGCACGTTTTTTGGGCAGAGCTCGTTTGCACGTTTGGCCATTGTCCACAGGTCGAGCATCGTCCGCGTACCGGCCGACACGCCGCTCGAGCTGTTTGCACCGCTGGGCTGCGGCATCCAGACCGGGTTTGGCGCCGTCATCAACACCTTGAAAGTCAAGCCCGGCAGCTCGGTCGCTGTCTTTGGTGTCGGTTCGGTTGGGTTGGCCGCCGTCATGGCCGCCAAGGCGGTCGGCGCCGGAACCATCATTGCCGTCGACCTGCACGCCGAGCGACTTCAGCTCGCTAAAGAGCTCGGCGCCACGCACGGCGTCATTGGCGGGTCTGACCTCGACAAGATTGTGGGGGATATCCGCGCCATCTGCCCACCGCTGGGCGTCGACTTTGCCGTCGACTGCGCGGGCGTGCCCATTGTGGTCGAGACCATGGTGGCAGCACTGGGCATGAACGGCCGGGCGGCGACGGTGGGCGCACCGGGGCCCGGCCACTACGCCAAAATCGACATTATGGGCCAACTGACGTACGGCAAGGAGTATGTGGGCTGCTCCGAGGGTGACAGCAACCCGCCGCAGTTCATCCCGTACCTGATCGACCTGCACGCACAGGGCAAGCTGCCGCTCGAAAAGATCATCAAGTACTACGATGTCAAAGACTTTCAGGATGCCCTGCACGACGCGCATACCGGAAAGACGGTCAAGGCTGTCCTGAAGTGGAACTAAGCGGGCGAGGAGGGCGAAATGGGAATGACAGAATGTGTATATATCATGAGTATATGTAATATGACAATGTAACAAAATAGTACGAGAAGCGAGGAGACGCATGAAGCAAAAAAAGTGTTTATTAACAGTGTTTATTTGCGAGACTTTGTCACATGGCGGTTTTGATCAGGGTACTTCTGTTGGTGAAGAGGCAACAGCATCCCAAAAACTGTCTTGCGTGCGTATGATTGGTACCGTTCCTGGCCTGAATGCTTGATTCTTCGACTTCTCCCGTTATTCTCCTTTTTCTCTTACCTTTTCTTCTTTGATTTCCACTCCTACCCCATGCCCACCCCGGCTTCCGAAGTGACTTCCCGAGATCCCTTGCCGGTGAGCCTCGATGCACGCTACATCCAGCTAATGTATAGAAGGAACAAACAAATCAAGCAGAACACACTTGGCGGTCCAGAATGCGGGGAAGCGGCTGTGAACTAGCTGCAAGTAGACGCGATCTTGAGTTGCAAAATACTAGTGTACGAAGTACTCATTCAAACGGACCAAATTGAAGACGAAAGTCCGCCACCACAGTCCCCGCCTTCTTCATCCTCTCGTTTCATTACGACATACTTCCCCGGTTCCCCATAATCCCCACGTCCCCGAGTTTCCTCCGCCATCTTATTCCCATCTCCCCCCCATACCGATTCCGACGAGAGAATAACAAAAGAAAGCACTGCATTTCGACCCGATTGCTATGATGTCCGATGGGGCTCCTGCAACGTCAGTCTCCGCCTCAACCCCAACCCCCTCCAACTACTCGTGCACGGTCTGCCCCAAGACGTACAAACGCCGCGAACACCTCCAACGCCATGTCTTGTCGCACGCGCCCGTGCCGCCGCACCGCTGCTCCGTCTGTGGCAGCTGCTACCGCCGGCCGGACGTGTTGAAGCGGCACTTTGCCACGTGCCAGGCGCGGTCGGCGGCCGGCGGTCTGTCTTTGAAGAGAAGGGCATGCGACCGGTGCGTCCAGTCGAAAAAGGGATGCAGCACGGGCCAGCCGTGTGCCAACTGCCGAGCGAAGGGCGTGGAGTGCCAGTACTCGTTTGCAAAAGAGGCATTGGAGTCGCTGGAGCCGCTGGAGTCGTTCTGGACGGGCAATGTTGGTGGAGGCGACAATGAGGACAGCCGTGTTGACGACGACAACGGTGGTGTTGATGCCGCCGACAATGACGACAGCATTGACAACGACAACGATGACAGCACCGACGGGGGTGGACACCTCGGTGCAGCCGATGCTGCCACGGACAGTCACCTGGGGTTTGTCGTCGTGGGCAGCCCAATCCGGGAGGCCATCCTACCAGACAAAGCCGTCGACACAGACTGCCCCATGCCACCCATACCCACGATGATGGAACTTACCCATCCCTCGCCATTTGCCTACCTCGATGGCAACGCGGCCGACTTCCTGCTAGACAGCAACCAATCCCGAGCACACAATGCGAGCTGGCTGGACTTTCTCAACCTCACCACTAATGGCCAAGCACAGACAACAACCGACGACGAGCAGAATCAGCTGCGCAACTCGTACACCTTTCACTTCCTCGACAACTTTACCAAGAAGACGGGCCTTGTCAACTCGTTTGACTGCGGCACACCACTGCAGGCCACACTAGTGGTTGACTCGCTGGGTGGTCTGCTGGGCGATGCAAGTGTGAGTGCCGGCCTTAGTACGGGCGTCGTTACCGGTGCAGTCGGTACGGGCGCCGACCCCCGACTCTCCCTCGACCCAACCTTCTCGTTCCCCCTCCAGCCCTCGCCCTTCCAGGATCCCCTGATTGTCAAGACGCACCAGATCCTGTTCCGCATCCGCGAGGTCGCCACCGTCAAGCCGCGCAACAGCACCGTGACGCTCGACTGGTCAACGCCCCTCGAGCAGCAATGCCTCCAGTTCTTCTCGCCGCCCAACCTGCACAAGTTCCTGGCCTTGTACTGGGCCCGTTGGCACCCCAACGTCAACATTGTGCACCGCCCCAGCTTTGATCCGGTCGACTCCAAGTGCGTGCTTGTGGTGGCCATGGCGCTGATCGGCGCGTGCATGTCACCCGACCCGGACGACAACAAGCAGGCCTGCATGTGGTTCAACTGCGTGGAGGAGATTGTGTTTATCGACGACGACTTTTGCAGCCGGCCACATGGGGACCAGCCCAGCCCCGGCTATTCAGCCACGAACCCGGCGCCCTTCGACCCCGTCACCAACAAGCGCAAAATCCAGGCCCTGCAGGCGTCCTACATTGTCTGTCTGTACCAAAACTGGGAGGGCACCAACGAGAGCAAGCAGCGCATCCGCCGCTACCGGTTCAGCACGGTCGTGTCTGTGGCTCGTGACATTGGCATCGGGTCCGCACGGCATGTCGACTACGGCGCCGCGCCGTTCCACGAGTTCCACTGGAAAGCCTTTGTGGCGCGCGAGCAGCTGATCCGCACGTTCTTGTGGATTTATCTGCTGGACCAAGCCTTTGTCATCTTCAACAACCTGCCGCCGCGCATGATGATCAAGGAAATGGTCATGCACGTGGCCTGGCCCGAGTCGACCTTCCAGGCCACCACCGCCGCCGACTGCGCACGGGAGGCCCAGCTGTGGTTGAGACGGTCGGCTCCGCTGCACAACATAACCTTGAGGGAAGTCGTCGAGTCGTTTTGCTCCGGCACCATTGTTCCCGAGGTGTGCCGCTACTTTGCCGACTTGGGCCCTTTGAACCTGTTTTGCATCGTTTCGGCCTTCCACTTTCTCATCTTCCAGAAGCAAAACTCGTTTGGCGGCGAAGACCAGCTGCACGCCATCCGCACGGGGCTGGCCAACTGGAAGGGCGTCTGGGAGATGTACAAGCGCGAGTTTGCCGCGGGACCGCCGCACACCATGGTGCCCGTGCCGGCACCAAACGAAGTAGACAGCACGACGCCCGATGACATGTGGCGCCGCACGGGGTTCATGCGGCACTCGCCCGAGTACTGGCTGCTGGCCCACCTAGTGATTGACCGGTTGTCGTCCCTGTCGGACCAACGACCCCTGCACACGGCCATCTACAGTAATCTGCATGCCGGTCTGCACGCCGTCGACAACACCGCCCGCGACCCCATCCTGGCCAAGTACGACGAGACGAGCATGCGCCAGGTCAACGACCTGATCAGTCAGTTTCGAAATGTGCAGTTGATGTAGTCGGCCCGCAGGTGTCGGCGTGCTGACAAAAAAAAACAAATACACGACTAATGACAATTAATACCACCTTTTCCATCTGCCACTGTACCATCCTCACTTAATATTCTGTGCTCTTCCTATGGCCACCCTCTGGCCAACCCTGAACGTAATCGGAGGCCTGTGATTTGATGCGGCCCTGTTGTGGGCGCTCCTGATCTCCCAAAGCCCCTATGACGCCTCTTGTGATCCAAGAAATAATTTAGTCCATTTAAGACTCTGTTTAGGCTTGTCTTCTTGTGAAAATGAGACTGGGGGCTGTGAAGGCATTTGTATTCGGCAATTGGTGCAAATTGGCCCAGACAAATAGACCATCCCAAAAGCGACTTTACCATCGCCGTAAGTGGTGGCGATCCTGCCCTAAGAACAGCCTCCCACACCATCCGTCACCATCCCACATCGACCATCCCACACAACTCCGACACTTCCCCACACTTTTACCCCATACTCCTCCGCGTTCCTGGATCCCATCCCACAGCCTCATTCCCAACGCCATCCCACATGTCTCCCCCAGATGATTGACTGTAGAGACCATTCTATTGGTAACGGTCTGGTGGTGCTGGTGATTGTGAAAAGGTCGCATAACATATAAGATTCATAAACTTGGCAGGTCCTCGTGCCCTCTGTCCTTGTGCTCTCCTTTTCGTTTGACACCAGTCTTTCTAGTATTATTTGGTTTTTGTTTACTGTCCACAATGTCCCCCTTGCTCCAGACCTCCATCTCACTGCTGCTGCTGGCCGCCGTCGTGCGGCTGCTCATGGTCGGCCGTCGGCCCAAGAACTACCCGCCGGGACCGCCCACCATTCCCATCCTCGGCAACATTCATCTCGTACGCACACCTAGATGCCAAATGATTGTCAGTGATCCTACTAACAATACAGATGCCCAAACGCGACCTCCACCTCCAGCTCCGGAAATGGGCCGACCAATACGGCCCCGTCTTCTCGCTGATCCTCGGCACCCAGACCCTCGTCGTGCTTTCGAGCGACCAGGCCGTCAAGGATTTGTTGGACAAGAAGAGCAACATCTACTCGGACCGCCCGGAGCTTTATGTGGGCCAAAAGCTCGCGAGCGGTAGCTTGCGATTGCTCATGATGGGTTACGGCCAGACCTGGCGCGGCTTCCGCAAGCTGATCCACTCGCTGCTCAACGTCACCGCCTCCAAGACCTACTTGACGTACCAGGTGCTCGAGAACAAGCAGATGCTATACGAGCTCATCACACAACCCGCGGATTTCTTGTTCCACATCCGCCGCTACTCCAACGCTCTGACGACCACCATGGTGTTTGGCTGGCGCACGCCTACGTACCAGGACGACAAGCTCATGCAGCTGTTTGACGGCTTCTCCGAGTTTGCGGACCTCAACCAGACGGGCGCCGCCGCGCTTCTGGACGCGTTCCCGCTGCTGCGCAACATCCCCGAGGCCCTGAACCCGACGCACCGCCTAGCCAAGAAGCTGCACGCCAAGGAGAAGAACCTGTACCTGAGCCACTGGCTCAAGGCCAAGGACGAGATCGCCAAGGGCACCATTTCCCCCTGCTTCTGTGTCGGGCTGGCCGAGGCCCAGAAGAAGGAGGGCTTCTCGGACGACCAGGCCTGCTACATCTCTGGTACTCTCTTGGAGGCAGGCTCGGACACGACGTCCAATACCATATATGCGTTCGTCCAGGCCATGCTCGTCTACCCTGAGGTCCAGAAAAAGGCCCAGGCCATTGTCGACGAGGTCATTGGCAGCGACCGTCTGCCCACTATGGACGACGTGGACCAGCTCCAGTACATCCGCGCTATCATGAAGGAGACCATCCGCTGGATGCCCACCACCATCTTGGGGGCGGTTCCGCATGCAGTCACCGAAGACGACTACTACAATGGCTACCTCATCCCAAAGGGCGCCGGTGTTTTAAACAACGTCTGGGGCATCCACATGGATGAAAAGCGCCATGCCGACCCGCGCCGCTTCGACCCGGACCGCTACCTTGACGACCGCCAGTCGCTCGGCGAGGCCTCGGCCAACCCGGACGCCACCAAACGCGATCAGTTTACTTTTGGTGCTGGCCGGCGCATCTGCCCCGGTATTCACGTGGCGGAGCGCAGTCTGTTTCTGGCCATGTCGCGCATCCTCTGGGGCTTTGACATTACACCGGCTCTTGACAACCAGGGGAAGCCCATTCTGCCCGACCCAGAGAAGCTGACCCAGGGCTTTGTGTGCATGCCCGAGGAGTTCCGTGCTACCATCACGCCACGATCTGACGCGCGCAAACAAAAGATGATAGACGAGTGGGAGGCGGCCCAGAAGGAGAACCTGGACCCGGTCACCAAGCAGTGGCGCAATACAGTTATGGACAAGGATTTGTGGAAGGTGAAGGCGTGATGCGAGAAGGGGGTTCGAACACTGAGACTGTCTTGACAATACGAAGCGCGTATCAAAGTGCGATTGTTGATTTGAAATTGAATGGTTGATATAAACATAATATTCGATGGCAACATGTGTTGACATACCCCTAACTTAGACAGTAATCGTGTGCACGTACTTGACTTTGCCTGCCTCCACGCGGATCTCGTGGCTGTCAGGCATGTTCCCCAGAGAGTTGAACGCGCACAGTACATCCACCGAGCCCAGCACCTCGTCGATCACGTACCGCCGCATCGCGTTCGGTTGGGAACTGCCTCCGTGCGGCAGCGACACCCCGCACGGCCGCGTCAGGCTCGAGCCCTCGACGCGCTCGCAGTTCGTGCCCCAGGGGATGGTGTCAGCCGCGTTCTTGTCCGTCCACATGTCGAGGTAAGCGTCGCCGACTTTCTTGAGAAGATCGCGCGACGGCTGGTCGGCCGTCGCCAGAGGGGCCCACGACTCGGCCTGAATGTAGCCGAGCGTCTTGGGCGCGTTGAAGAAGAGGGACCCCGTCGTCGCGGCGATCGTGTCAATCATCGTAATGGTGGACGGATCACCATCGTCGTGCCGCAGCTGCGTTGCCAGCACGTACGGCTTGGCGCCGCCCGCCGAAATCAGCATTGTGTAGCTGGCACACGCGACCGTGTCGGCCGTGGAGCGGTTGGCGTCGAGGACGAGCGCCGTCGTGGCCAGGACGCTCTTGGCTAGGTCCACGACCTTGTTGTTTTCGCGGTAGGTAAAGTTGCTCGCCAGCTTGAGGCCGCCGGTCTTACCGGTGCGCTGGGCCGCAATGTACGTCTCGGCAGATGCCAGCAAAGCGTCGCGAGAGCAGGCGGCGAGGACGACGGGTAGCAAGCCAACAAGGCCAGCAAATGTCGTGAGAACATGCATTGCGAGGTGATGGACACGATATTTTCAAATTGTGGTACTAGACCTGGCGTCCTGTTTTGCTTTTTCAAAGATATCTCTTCAATTTTGTATATTTCTTGTCTTTATGTTTTTTTCTAATTTCTCCCCTGGCTCTGGTCGGCATATTTATTATCTACCAGCTGCTCAGAGTTATGGCTAATATCATTATCGTTGTTGTAGACTGTATGTCGGTAAAATGGATCCTTGGATACACGAGAAGTCTTCCCCGCGTCGGCTTTGGATGTGGCTTAATTGACCTTGTTTATTTAGATTGTATGGTCACAGGAGAAGATATGGATTGTGACTTGGTGTCAGTTCATACTCAACATTCGTTCATTACACTCCAGCACATAACCACTGCTAATAACGTGAACATACACTTCGTTTCGTGACGACAGAAAAAGGAAATAAAATCATAACAGACCGACCAGAGATATCCAGTGCCGAACCAACCTGACCAAATAGTAAAAAAAACGAATGACGAAGAAAAGAAAAACAAAAGCAAAACCATGCAAAACGCCGCTCATGAATCCCAATACACATAGACACAATACAGACACCTTCTTTTGAATTTTGAATAACACCACGGACTCCCATCACGCAAAGTCGATCTTGACTTGCCCCCGCTCGATCCGCAATTGACCTCTCTTCGTTTCGCCCAGGATGCTCTTCTCGCTCTCATTGTCTTGGGGTGGCCTAGAGGCTCTTGTCATGGTGGCCCCACCGGCACCGCCTGTCCGTGTCATATCCTCGAGGTAGTAGGTGTCGGGCCGGCTGGTCGATTTGCCCTTGCCGGTGGCCTCTTTGAGGAGAAGCCGCAAAAAGGGCAGGGACGCCGCGATGATGGTCACGGCCGTCTCGGCGCCCGACCAGATTAGCAGGTTGGCCGTTGTAAAGGTAAAGTCCTTGGACCGCTGACTACCCGAGATAAAGTACGTCTTGATGATGGCGGTGATGCCGGCGAACACCCCCAGGCTCATGGCGAAGATGACGGCGTACTTTTCGGCCTTTTTCATCTGCAGGTTCCAGATGAGGAAGGACGGGAACAGCGCGAGACTAAAGTCCATGAGCGCCGAGTAGGCCCCCGCCGAGATGCCAATGTTGACCTGGATCTTGGGGTTCCAGCAAGTACCGGCCGCGTTGAGATCCCAGGCCTTTTGGATGGGGTTGCACTGGATGAAGAGCGACAGCGCCGAGAACCACATGACAATGTTGAGGCTGACAATAATGAACCACAGCACGTAGCGCTGCCATGCGGTCATGGCGAGGTTCAGCAGCGTTACGGCAAAGGACGTCTTGCTGATGGCGAGGGCGATGATGGCGATGAAGCGCCCGACGTACAGCAAGCGGAGGGCCGTGACCAGGTCTTCGCTGGAAATAAAATTGATGTGCAGGCCGATGCCGTAGTTGGTCGATGTGATGGTGAGCGCGGCGTAGGCGACGAGGCAGACCCAGGCGGCGGCAAGCATGTGGTCGTCGACGCCAAACTTTTTGTGGTAGCGCACTTTGCAGAAGAAGCGCAGGACCATGAAGACAAAGGCGATGCCGGTCATGATGGACAGCGACACGACGATGCGCGGCGCGTCTGTTTCGACGGAGGACATGGTGAAGATGGTGGTGGTGGTAGACTGGGCGGGACTGGTACTAGACTGTAAACGACTCGACGACAACACTAGGTGTACGACGTTCTCATGGCGTTGTGTTGTTGGTGGATGGCTTTGTTAAGATAAACCGAGATGAGATGTTCGCGATGCTTCAGATGTCGATACAAGACGAGAATGGCATCGAATAGATGACGAAGGGGGAGAGAGACGAGAGGAAAGAGAAAAAGGAAAGAAAAGACGAAAAGAGAAAAGATGAACATGGACTCGGGTCGTCAAGGATAGATGTAGCTTTCAAAGGCGTTGGACAGGACTGGGCGAGACAAAACGGGCACAAGATGGTCCACTGGAAGGTACACCAGACGACCACCAGAGGAACGGCTTGATCGGCCATCCTTGCCATGCGTTCGAACGACTTTTCTGTTCAGTTGTGTACTCACTCTTACTGCATCAGGTCACTTGCATTCTACCAGCATCAACGCTCGGGGCACGATGTGCGTCTTGTGTGGCCCCGGCTGGAGGCGATCAAAAGCGATCAAACCAGCGGCTGGAAGTCGGCGTGCGTTTTTCAGCGGTGGTGCTGTCAGTCATCGTTGTTCACCTCGTCTGTCAGGTCTGACTTATTCTCTCAAGCTATTTAGCCTAGTCTGTAGTGCTAGTAGTATTTGTTTTGTTTTATTCGCAAAAAGTGAAGCATTCGACATTGTCGATGCAGTGTCGTGTTGCTCGATGCAATACTGCTTTTGTCTAGGACCACTAGCACCCAGTAAACGTGAATCGTGACAGTGGAAAACTCGGTAGAATTACAGCCCTTACTTGAGTACAATTTTTTTGCAATTGAAAGTAAATAAATCATCACTGCAAAAAAAACCTACAAAGGGGACAATAAAATACACCCTGGACAACACACAGTCCTCTCTTTGTTTTGTGAATGCCAAATCTTTACAGCAGTCCATCATCGAATGACTATCGACGTCGACGGTCGCCGACGGGAAAAGGCTGAACAGGTGGCAAACACCGACAAAATGGTTAAACTCGCTGGCCGGTCCCCTGGAACAGCAAGTGTCTCAAAAGTCCACTCCACCAAACAAACACATTCTTTTACTCTTCCTTTTCCCTTCTCTTCCCATGAACTCCTTCCATGATGGTACGCGATTCGACTTGTAATACTGTGTATATCGGCCCGTTCTTTTGACAGTTTTCTTTCCCTTTTCGATACGTTTCTTGCTCCGTTTGGCTTCTCGGGCTGGAGGTACCATTTTGCTCGGTTCGCTTTCGGTTTAGGCAAACTTCACAAACTCCCACACGCAGGGCCTTACACATTTGTTGCATAAGCGTGAGAAGGGAGCAAAATCTTACAGATTCGGAGAATTGGATAAAAGAAAGAGTTTCGAGGTTGGCGGTTGCAAACATCGGGCGATATGGGGAGGAAAGGAGGAAGAGTCAGTGGGAGTCAATTGACAGGTCAATCCAACGTATTTACAACGCTAGGACGTTCGTAGGGATTCTAAATTCAGTAATAGAATGAGAACTCCCTTTGTTTGTGGTAGTGAAGTAAAATTGAAATTGAAATCATAATAGATAAAAAAGCCAAGACGAAAAAAGAGTCGGAAAACGATATGTGAGAATGACGAATTGTAAAATATTAAGAGGAAGAAGGATAAGAAGAGGACAAGTTCAAGTACAACAACACCGCAAAAGCAGCCCACGCCGGCACTCGACCCATGCCCGCATCCGGCCCAGTCTTCCCAAGAGCTTGGAACTGTATCACTTCTCCGCATCCTGCTGTCGTCACCTCCACGTTGAGCAGACGAAAGCGTACGGTCTGTAGCGTCCGTGCCGTTAACCATTGTCAACGACAGCTCCATCACTTAACCGAGTAGACGAGGGACCCCTGTTTCAGGGATGTCTGCATTATGTGTGCATTTTCTACGGAATTCTCTACAAACACTTGTATGCGTAGACAAAGGCTGCCCGCTGTGGAAGGATGGGACCACAAACAGCGTCTCGTTGCTTCCTCGTGGTGGTGTGGTCGTCCATGGTTGAGCATTCCGTTGTCTCGTTCTTTTACTCTTTCCACACGTCTTCTTCCACTTCTTCTTTCTTTCTCTGCCCCGGACCCTGTCCTGTCCTTGCATCCTGTCCATCTCAATGGCACCCCGGATCCGTATCTCGTTCTGGGGAATGTTGCATTCGTTCCCTTTTCGTTCTTCTATGTGTAGGTTCGTCCTTGTCTGGTGCAACCTCTTGGTGAGCGGTCGTCCTGTCTTTTTGGTTTTTTCGAGTCTGGATCCCCCGCCGTCCCCATCCATGTGTGATCTTGCATAATGGACCCAAGGAACGACCCCACCCAAGACTGTGAGCAACATCCGTGATCCGTCCAACAAGATGCATCACCTGAAGTTGCATACTGATTAGTCCAGACTCTACTGTTCGGACCGGCGTTCGTTGTGCCAGCACGCCAAGAAGATGGCTTGATGTCGAAGCACATGCGCACCAGCCAAATTCAGGCCACTCACCATCTAACCAGGGACCCCACCTGCACATCGTGAAAAGCCCATCCTGCTCATAACCAAAGCACACCTGGCGATCACGTTGGCCATCAGTGCCACAATTTGTGTGTAGTCCTTTCGAATTTCCCCAGATTGTTCACCCGAGCCTCCCCCAGTCTAACCTCCGTTGATGCCCATCGTCCGTCTCTTGTCAACAACGATCACAGCCAAGACCGAAGAGTCGCTGTTAGGCGAGAGCGAGTTGTTGATGCAATGCTGAAGGTCTTTGCTACGAATGTAGAGCATGACGATAGTCTCCATCGGACCGAGATGCTGCCTTCTTGGCGGAAATCGACTCTCGCCTACGCACATTGCATTCTCACTGCCCTTTGCAATCTCGTTTCAGTCAGTCATGGGAAACATAATTCTCCGTAACCACCACTGTTGCCGTCCGGCCATCTGATTCAGTGTTGATATGCCGGGCGGTTCTCTCCACACCTAGCCACGCTGTTCCTGGCATTACACAGTAGACATCCGGCAGGCAAATCTGACAACTCAGAGCGACAAAAAAACATTTGTCAAAAGAGTCTCAACACGGGTCAAACTGACGAGTGCCAAGACGAGCTCGCCCAAACAGGTGGTCTGAGCTGTATATGCATACAGAAAGAGGCAAACTCCCGGTGCTTTTCTCGTGTTTCCGCGTCCCTTTGACCCGCCGCCAGGGGAGGGTCCAATGGGCCGATGAGTCTGCCAACAAGGGGCTTCAGGGGCGACACGATGTCTTTTACCGGTTTGGAGAATCATGCAGTCTGTCTACGGTCGTTTTTTTACGATAGATACTTTCAAACTCTATTTCTTGTCACTTTTAGGGGAGATGTTCTTGGAGACGACGCTTCTCACCGGCCAGTCGCCTCTTTACTTCTTCCCCCTCGGCAGCAGCCTGGGTACCGTCCGGTTCTGCCCCGCCTTGGTGGTTGCATCGTAAAAGTCGTCCACCCATCCCGCCATGTAACCGACCTCCTGTGCCTGGACGCTCGCTCGGTATGTATTGTTGACCCTAGAATACAGATCCTCACAGTGCCGGCCACCCTTGATGATGATGACGGGGGAGTCCGGGGTCGACTGAAGGGGCCCACCCGGCCGGTCGATGCTCGAGACGGAAGCCGAACGCCAGGGATCGAACTCGCCGTTGACCCAGAGCATGCGCTTCGTCTCAAAGGTCCAACCGCCCGTGATGGCATTGAACATATCGACGGTCTTGCCGGTAGCAGAGCCGTAGGTGTTGGCTTGATCTCCATTGAGGCCGACGCCTGTTAACCCATCGCCTCCGGTGGCAGGAAGGCTAGCCTGGAACTCAGCACTGTTGGGCCCGAACAAAATATCGCACATTCGCTGAAAGTACTCGGCCGTCATCAGACGTGAGGCGATCGCGGGGATGCCAGGCGGCGTTGAGCCCGTTTGGTAGTAGGCAAAAGGTTCGTTGCAGAGCATCCAAGTCCACTGGATGGTGAAAGAGTTGTTGACGGCCCTGTCGGTGTACATTAAACCGGAAGTATTGGCGCTGTTGAGACAGGCGGTGATGGGTGCGTTGGTGTCGTTATTCGGGGCGTACTCGTCGTAGTTGGTGTTGTCATAGCAGACTAGAGGTAAAAGTGGTCAGTAAGTTGAACAGAGGGGAGGCAAAGTTGGCGATGGGAAAGTGGCAGTGTAAACATACACCCTGGAAGGAACACATTCTTGTAGAACCGGGCAACATTGGAAACCTTCGTGGCGATGTCGGTTGTGTTGCTGGTTCTAGCACTTCTGCCCCGAGCAATGCGGCTTCGGGAGACGAGACTGCTGTTCCCGGGCAATGATCCGTTGCCGAATCCGACGCCAAAGCCTTCAATAGCATCGCACATCTTGTAGAACTTGGTATAATTGCTGGTCAACGAGTTTTCCTGCCATGTCGACACTACACCAGCGAGAGCACTATTGTCTACTGTTAGTGGAAGCGTGATGCCGAAAAGGGAGATCAAGACCACTCACGACGCAAAATCGGCAGGGTTGGTGAGATCAGCCAATCCCCATTCGTCCTTGAACGCGGCCAGGGCGGCCGGTGGCAGTGTCTCAGTCGCGTGGTCGACGTAGGCCGTGATGGCGGCGACGTCGCGGCTGCAGTTGGCGGGCATGCCGGCGCGGATGGGCTCAAAGTACTGCCAAAAGTCGTAGATGGCCTGGACGGGGGCACTGGACGCATGGTAGGCCCAGAAGGTGTCGGGTGAGAGCTGGGCCGTCCAGGCGGAGAGGGCGCCGGCGTACGAGCCGCCGCTGAGAATCCAGGGCTGCAGGTGTCAGGAATGGTACTCATTTCATAACAAACGGGGCAGGAGGGAGACGCACCGCATTTGGAGCGTTGCTTTGTTTGCTGGTGTTGGTCGCCGTGTCAAACGGCAGCCGGACGTTGCGCGCAAAGTAGGTCAGGTCGTGCACGGAATTGTGCAGCGTCAGTTGTTGCAGCGTCTGGGTCGTCAGCCGCGGGAAAGGTGACGACTCGCCGTAGTACCGGTGCTCAATGACAAGAACGGCCCCGCGGACGCGCGCGGCGATCTGCGTGACCAGCGACGGCGGCGACAAATAAGCACAGTAGGGGTCGAGCGCGGCCTCACCCGGCGTCGTGACGATGACGGGGTAGCCGGGCCCGCCCCAGGTGGCATTGGACCAAAAGTAGCGCTGCTTGAAGGTGCGCTGGGGGCGGCAGCTGGATTGTTTGATGGCGTGGTCGAGCAGCTGGTCAAAGTAGGCGACGCCGATGTTGGGCTCGGAGCCGTTGCAGACGTGGGCGGCGGCGCGGGTGTTGATTTTATGCGACGGCGGCGGCGGTGGCAGTGGCGGCAAGGGTCGAGGGAAGAAGGCCTCGGCGGTGTGGGCGAGCACCAGCAGTGCGCCAAGGAGCAAAGAGGGCCATTGCGATGTGAGATGCATCGTGGCCGGCGAAGAGGGTGATCGGCGTCAAGAAAAGGCGGCAAAGGGGGCAGCACCGAAATAGGGGCATCAACACAGGTACAACAGTACACCAAAACAGGATACAAAACAATCAACCAAAAACACCAAAATGACACTCGCCAATGGGAAACCGATGGAAAGTGGTGGCGTCGGACATTTATTTTGTCTTGTTTTGTTGCATTTTTTGCATTTTTGTATTTTTATTTTGCATTTGATATCCTTCGTCGTTGCCATTTGTTGATTCCCCTCTTCCCATCTTTGCCGTATCGAGGATGCTTCCTTCTGCATCCGGATAAAGCACCGCCGCAGTAATATACAGATTGTGTGGTGCCTGTATAGAGGGAATAAACAAGGAAGGAGCAAAAACCAACCAGGCAGCTATCGACAAGCGGCAGGTACATTTGATAGCTCCTTCCATAACGTCTGTTGAAGGCAGCGGGTAAATTCAAAGAAGGCGTGCTCTCCCACCAACATGGAATACGGGGTAATTACGTTGACGAGCACGTCTGGGCCTCCGTCATGATGCAATCCGTCTCGAAACGCGCTTCATCTGCCGGCGCTCTTGCTGCTGCTTGCGCACAATGGCCCTGCTCCAACGATCAGCCAGCGCATCGTTGAGAACACTGGCCTCCACGGCCGCCTGTAGCAGCGACTGCCATTCGAGGGGGACCTCATCTGTTTCCTCCGTCATGTCAACATCGTCATTGTCATCGTCATCGTCATCGTAATCGTCGTCGCCGCCATCCAGCTCCTCGACGGCGTTGTCATCCGGATTGCCGCGGAATATCTCGCGGAGGACACCGGGCATCCGGATGCCGGCCACGAGTTGACGGGCGCGGTACTGCATCTGCAGCAGCCGCAAGCTGGGCAGAGGGTAGCATTCCGGGTCCGGCGTGCAGAGGTGGACGACGTTGCCGTCGGCCACCACCTGTGGGAGGCGGTCCACCCGCCCGTCCGGGACCAGCCAGACGACTTGCAGGTAGATGCCGTGACGAGGGTCAACTGGATCTTTGATGGGGCGCAGTGCGAACTTGTACCGCTGCCAGAGGTAGTGCGCGGTCGGGCCCAAGGGCAGAATATTGGCCGCGGCGTCTTCCGGGACACCGGCCATGGTTCCCTGTACGTCCTCGCCCCAGAGGTCCTCCAGCACTGTGGCAACGAAAGAGCGTTTGCTCTGGGACTGCGCGACGAACAATGGCACGAGGTGGACGGCCGTCGGTGGACCGGTCTCACCGGTGAGGGCACAGCGGTCGCCGTGCCATGTTGGTACTGTGCGCTGGGCGTCGGCATCCGCAGCAGGTCCGGCCCTGGGTTGGTTGTCGTCCTTCTCGTTCCTGTCGTTCTTGTTGTCGGCATGCTGGCCGTACCTCTACCCTCCAACTTGGGTGTTTGTCGAGTGAGGCAACACACCGCTGACCCAGACACGTTCGATGCCGCAGACGAGTTTATCCAATTTCTGCAAAAGACGAGCGTTGTCCAATGCGTTGTCGGTCTCAGTATCGTCGCAGCCAGGAAGCTGAAGCGTCGGGTCGCGCAGGGCCTGGATGCACGCCCACAGCTTCTTTCTGGCCAGGGCCTTCTCGACGGTGTTGCCGTCCGAGGCGTCTGTGTCTTGAATCATCATTTCCAGAGAGTCGACAAAGGCATCACGCCGTTCTTCTTTGTCGTTGTCGTAGTCGGCGTAGTCGTCTTCGTCTTCGTCGCCTTCATTGCCAGTGGCGCTGCCCTCCGCTTGACGGTCAGCAGGTGTCCGAACGGCATCGCTTTGTGTAGCAGCATCACTGGCCGTACGCAGCGTCAATGTGACACTCAAATCTGGACCCGGCGGCCGCCAGTCATGAGACTCGTTCCCGACATGGCGTGTCGTGATGCCCATTGCTGTTGTTTCGTCGCCAGTCTGTCGTTAGCGGGCAGCCATCGGGATCCGCTAAGCAATGCGAGACACAGAAGTCGATGCGAAAGGCGATGCAAAAGGAACTGCGACAGGCACTGCGACGACAGGCACTGTGACAGGCACTGCGACAGGCATTGCCGAAATGCGACAATGAGCAAACAATGCGACAGCTGTTCGCCAGTGGATAATGACGTCGTGCGGTCGTCGTTCTCGCGGTCGTCGGACGCCTTTGACCGCTTCGACCATCTAGCTTGGGAAGCTTGGTCGTTCATTCGTGCATAGCGCTGGGCTTTATTCATCCCAAGCTCGAACAAGCTCCAAATCCTCGACAAACATGAAAAGGCACACCCAAGGCTCACCAAGGCACAGGCGCATGACGGGAAAGAGGTGCGATGTGAGTGGTCCGTCCCCTCCGCCAACGCCCAACAGGCGTACGCTAAGGAGGTTAATGCGTCGTGCAAGTGCCGACCTGGCCTGGCGCAGGGCGAGCTGGCGAGGTCAGCTTGTAAGATAACTGAAAGAGGCTCTGCAAGCAGTGCACTGGGTGTGCCTTCTGTGCCACCTGTGCCTTTATTATGGCAGCTTCTTGCCTCAGCGTCGCCTTCACTTCCCCTCTCTTCCCCTCGCCTGGTCGATGGCGTCGTCGATGTCAAACGATGCCTTCGCCTCCGTGCTGTGCCTGACAAAGGACCGTGCCTGTTTGTCTTTGTTGATCCTCACTAGGATTTGGCCTTCATGTACGGGTACATCCTGTGCCTGGGCCGTTGTTCGCCTCACACCGTACCCGTGACAAGACAGCCCTTTTTGGGAGCCCTTTTTGTTGCATGTTCCTGATCGACGACACCCCCTCGACATACACTAATGGTGATGCTGAAGGACGCGGGGGTCAGGACGTGTGCAAGTACTTGTATATGTCTTTCAAGCAGCAGAAAAAGAAGGCCTTGCAGGTCTGATGATCGTCCAGCGTATTAGTGCTCTTTCGCATCCGTGATGTCGCTTCATCTCAACCGCCAGGCTGTTTTCCTCGATGTCCATCCCTACACTCGCTGTGGTTGAGTTTAGCCTAACGAGGCCTGTTTTCAGAAACACACGACCGGCCACCGAATAAAAACATAAGCAATAAAAAAAAGAAAAGAAAAGAAAAAAAGAAAAGAAAAGAAGAAATGTACGACATAGTAGACCATACGGGCTCGACGGGCCTTGCCCTCCTGCAAGGGGTGCGCGGGAAGCGCAAGGGGTCCTTTATTGTTTGGTTTGGTCTTTTTGCTGCATGGACTGAGTGGACTGCTTGGTTCTTTTTTTATCCGGGGCCTGCCTCACTCCTTGGTTTTTTTTCCTCTTGCCATCGTCGTGCATGGCAGCTGCAGGTGTGGGCGCCGCAATGCCGGAGGGGCGAACTGAGAGACGTGGATGCAAGAGAAAGGGCCCAGAAATATGGGGTGGCGGGCAGCGGCGGCGATGGCGGCGGGATGCTCGGGCTGCTCAGGCTGCAGCCAGTGTTCATGCTCACGACCAAACGACCGAACTATGGGCAACCGCGCGAAAGAGGCAAAGAACAGATCCTGGCGGAAGCGCTGTCAAAAGAAGCGTTGAACGATGTGAAAAAAGAAAAAAAAGAAGAAAAAAGCGGCTTCTCGTGCTGGGCCTGGCCACAATACGACGTCTCGATGTCTTGCCCCACCCACACCACCTTGCACCTGAAGGGAAACAAGACCAGGCCTCTTCTGGTGGTCGAGGTGGCCGATTACCCCTCGCTACGGAGGCAGGTACGATACGATCCAATAAGTTGACCGGGAAGGCAGGAGCGAAAATGGCAGAAAACGGCAAGTGCAGGCCGACAAAAACACATTCACGGAAAAGAGCGGCGAGGAGGCTCCCTAGAGGGGTTAATAATACGAGCTGTCATGCAGGACAGGACGCAGAGGGGCGTCAGAGGCGTCAGAGGCGTCAGAGGCGTCAGAGTGATGCATGTATCCCAGGCGAGGCAGGCTGGCAGGCTTCAGCTCACGCCAGAGGAGAAGGCGATACGTCGATACGT
Source organism: Sporothrix dimorphospora (assembly GCA_021397985.1). Lineage (NCBI taxonomy): Eukaryota > Fungi > Ascomycota > Sordariomycetes > Ophiostomatales > Ophiostomataceae > Sporothrix > Sporothrix dimorphospora. The sequence continues at coordinate 171,155 of WOUA01000024.1, forward strand.
CGATACGTTGCACGCCTGGGGGCCAGGAACTGGAGGAGTGGGCAGGAGTCATGTGTCCTACCCAAACTTCGACACCGACAAAGGCGGTGTGCTGTGCCCTGTCGTCCTGGGGCCCTGTGCCCCGTGCCCTGTGCCCTGTGCCGCCTGTGCCTTGAAATCCGAGTGTGCCTGCTCCTGCTCCTGCTCCTGGTCCTGGCTCCTGGCTCCTTCAGCTTCTGGTTTTACACGCCCTCTGGGTGTGCCTTGCTGGCAGCCCCCCTGTTCCCCTGGCTGGGAAGTGCTCTAGGCCCCTCCTCCTGCAGTAGCGGCAAGCTCTGCGAGGGGCGCCTGTGCAAGGTCCCTCCCCGTCCACGACTTGTCACTGCCGTCTGTCGCTCGTCACATACACGAAGAATAAGAAACGCCCCTCACCTATCTCAGTAAGGACGCCTGGGACAGCAGACAGAGCTGCACGTTTGTGTCTCAGCTACGAGTTTAGTGCGTCCACTCCCCTGCTGTGTTCGCCATCTGCCAGCCTCCTGACTTTTACAGTGAAGAGACAGAGAGAGAGAATGATCTGCACGAGAAAAGAAAAAGAAAAAAAGAAAGAACCGATTCCACAGCAGGGGTACTGCGTAAACCACCTCGAATGGCGATGTTCTTCGTGCGCATTTATCGTCTTCAACATGACCGACATAATGCCCCCGCCCCTCCATTAAATTCAATTAAAAAAGACGTGCACATCCTGGTCCTGGCCAGTCCAGGCCCAGGTCCAGGTCAAGGGTTCCTCACCTTGCGCTGCTACGGGTATTCTCACGAGCCTCACCGGCTTCGTCTTTTTTCTCCAAAAGATCGCCTCCCGTTTTACGACATACATATATGCCCATACTCCTGTGGCGGGCCAGGCGTGGGATGCACGACATATCAGTCCGTCAGACGCAGATCAAGACCGCACACGAGCGCGTTCACCTTCGTTCGCCCTCACTCACCACATGGCGGGCTCTGTCCCAGCCTTCTTTGTTCTGCTCCCTGCATCATGCACTCTGCACATCTGCACCGCTGGCTCTCGTGCACCACCTCCTCGGTTTCCCTCGGATCCTGCTCTGTCCTTCTCTGTCCTCTCTGTCCTCTCTGTTCGCCAGTGCCGTGTATCGCCGTTGGTCTGTTGCTACTTACAAGTCACCAATGAGGCGGCTTGGGGGTAGTTGACAGGTCGACAAGAAAATGCATGAGGCCGTCGTTACTGAGAGCGTTCCTGATCGTGGCTTGATAGTCAAAGAAATCGCCCACGGTCTGCCATCATCCCACGGCCCTAGTCGCAGCGGAGAACACGGAGCGCTCTCCTCATGAAAGCTAGAGCTCTTCTGTCTACTTTCTTTATGTCACTTTTCACTCTCTATGGGGTACGCTCACGTTCTTTGACGATGCGATGACACAGGCTTCTTTGTTGGTGACGCTTGGACTCTACTGGGGACGCAACCTTTGTTCGCGCAACCTTTGTTTGAGACAGACAAAAGAAAAAGGACAAAAGAAACAGGGCAAAAAGGACAGGGACAAGCCCAACAAGCCAGTCCTTTCGACAAATAAAGTGTCTCGATTTGAGACACCAGTGCCGCACCAGGGGCGAATCGTCAAAAGGCACAAAAGACGCCCAAGCTCCCAAGTAACGGAAGTCGAGAGGATCAGCGCTACAAGGCGATCGAAAAGACGCAAGAGCAACCGTTTGTCCCAGTCTCCAGTAGATCCAGAAAGTCAAAAGGTCGAAACATCGACAGGGAACAAGACAGGAGACAAGGAACACTGCAAAAGTCCAGCCCAGGCTGTCGCAGCCACCCCCCAAACGGTGCTTAGATCGAGCGCCAAGGCCACCTTAGCGGACGGCCAGGCTCTGGCTCAGCAGGGGACAGGGGCGGGAAGAGAGAGAGGGGAGAGCGACGAAAGACGACCAAAGACGACATCTGGACATAGGTCGCCACTGGGCCACTGGACGCACACCAGTTCACCACTCACCACCCAACCAGCGGAAGGCGCGGACTGGACGGCCATTTGGACAGGCATGATGGGCGATAGTGACGGCCATAGTGTGCCTGCAGAAGGCGGCTCTCAACAGCGGCTCGCTGCTCGAGGCTCCGCTGCTTTTGGGCCTCTCGTGCCTTTGTGCCTGTATTTGTAATTTGCAAAAGAGCGTACGACATACAACGTGAGCAAGGAGCAAGGAGCATGGAGCAAGGAGCTTGGACCGGGTGCATGTCGCCTGTCGCCTGTCGCCTTTGACAAGGAAACAAAGAAACAAACAAAAACAAGAAGAGGGTGCGCCGGGTCGGCCGAGGGGGAGGAGGAGAGAGAAAAGAGGTGTGTTATCAAATTGCTGTGTGTTGTACTGTGCGCAAGAAAGCCATCATCGTATGCGCCTGCAGAGGTCTGCCGCTGCTGTAAGTCGCAAACCCGCAGACACCACGGCCTGGCCTCGCACACACCCCCTACGTCGTGGCCCCACCCCTCCCCGACCCTCTTTTTTTGCTCGTCCTGCTCGTCCTTCTCGTCCTCCGTCGTCGCCTGGGCTCCACCCCCTTGCACCCGCCTGCGCTGCTGGCCCTTTCTAGCGCAGGTACTCAGGTCAGTTTTCCCTTCCCCTTCCTTTTCCCCTCTCCCTTCTCCCGCTCACTGTCTGGGCGGCGACCTTGCCCTGCCTCCTGCCTTCTGCCTCCTGCCTCCTGCCTCTGCCACACCACCATCCACCACCCCTCGCTTTGCCGCCCAGCTCCTGCCCTCTTGTTCTTGCGTCCGTCACTTCGCCTCCTCGTTCCTGCCTCGCCTGCGTCTTACGTCGTCCACTGCTCGTTGGCGCCTTCCCCCCTTGTCTTGTTCTCTTGCCCTTCTTGCCCTGACTGATTCCCACGGTTTCCCCTCGCTCCTTCCCCTCCTTGCTCCTCTTTGCCAGGAGTCAGATACGCCCCCTCTACTGTCCGTCACAGGGAAGCAACTGAAGGAAACCAACGATTAGCGTGCATCAGGGGAGCCGCTGGCGCCCCAGCATTACGGAATCGAACTGTAAGAAAAGCTTCCGTCACAGTCACATTCATACGCAAGTACAGATCGTCGACGGGTCGTAACATCACCACCACGTTTTCTTCTCTTCTTTCCTCCTACCTCTCCCGCCTGGCTCTTCTCTTCCTTCCCTTCTTTCTGGCACCGATCGATACGTACCCCGAACCTTCTTTCTTCGCCGCCTTTCCCTCTTCACCTTCCATCTCATCTTTTTTTTCACACCCCCTTCCCACCTTTGTTCTCCTCTCTTTCCTCTGTCCTCTTTCCTCTTTCAACCTCTTTCCCCTCACTACCCTCCCTTGCACCTTCCTCTCCACGCAACCTCATCCCGACCACGCCTCATCCGTAAAAGGCAACCACGACCCAGGACAAGGTCAAAGCACCCCAAAGGACCCAGGACCCAGGACACCAATAGCACACAGCAGCAAATCGCCCAAAAGGAAACAGATCTTCTCTCAAACTCTTTCTCTCAAACTCTAAACTCTCAACTCTCTCAACTCGCAACTCTCAACTCTCGCAACTCTCAACTCGCAACTCTCGCAACTCTCGCCATCGGTCTCAACATCGACAACCTGCCCAGCAACGCTCAGGAACAGCCAACTCGCCCCAACTCTTCTCCTGTCTCACGCACCCGCCGCTCTCGTCAAAAGGGAACTGCTCCGTCGCACCGCGGAACCTGAATCTCCTGGCCTCCTGGCCTTCCCCCCGCCTCCCGAGCTCCCGGCCCTTGTCGCCCTTGTCGTCACCGTTTCTTACGACCGTTTCTTATTTTTAATTCTTACTTTTAATTCTCTCCTCCTTTTCATCCACTTTCTAGCCGTCTTCCGTCTTATCGCTTTTCCCTCCGCAATACGCAATCTTTCCCAAACACAGGGCCCCTCCTTTGTCGTCATCCTCTCAACCACCCTTCTGTTTTACTTTCAGAGTATCGCTTTCGTCGCCTCTTGTCGCATCGAATCGGATGGTCTTCTTCCCCAGCGGCCTTTCATCCAAAGGCCCCTTTGCCGCCGTCCGCCTCTCAGTCTCGGCCTTGCCAGGAACATCCGCTTAAGGTGCCTGAGAGACCACCGCCTTTGTTCGGTCAAACTGTATGTCTCTTCTGACAGAGTCTCTTTCAATCTTCTCGTCTGCCAACCATCCACCCTTGCACTCTACCTTCTCTTCTACCCACCTCTCGTATCACTTTCAATATCACCTTCGCCCTCTCCCTCCAGCCTCCCCCTTGCACCCCCCACCCTTCCTCCCCTGTCCCCTCTGTTCCCCTCGTTCCTCTCGATCTCTTTTCTCCGTCCCGATCCCCACGATCCTGCCTGCTCGTGTCCGGGACGTCTTTCTTACAAATCCAAGACACCCGCAGACTTCCCTCTCATTCAAAACTCTAACCCGTCACCTCCAGTTTACCGCTTTCGCGACACCACTACCCAACGACATTGCGTCCAGCTAGAAACACAACCGCCTCGTTTCCCTCCGCCACCCCCCCCCCCCCCCTCACCATGGACGCCACCATGGACGACGGGAACGGCGCTCCCAAAGGCAGTCTTGCCAGCCAAATGCCGCTTCCCAACCCTCCCGAGTCAACAGCGCCTTCTTCGTCCGCCCAGATCAACTCCGTTTCCACCGCCCACAGTAACAGCAACGGCGACTCCGCCAGCGACCACTCGTCGTCTCAGATCCAGCGCAACCACTCCCAGCGGAGTCGATCCCACGCCGAGACCTCCATCAGCGACGAGGCCGCCGACGCCGCCGGCATGTCCGACGCCGATAGCAACGCCGACGAGGGCACCAGCAAGTCTGGCCGTAAGAAGAAGTCCCAGCGCTTTTACTGCACCGATTACCCGCCATGCAACCTGAGTTTCACGCGCAGCGAGCACCTCGCACGACACATCCGCAAGCACACTGGTGAGCGGCCCTTTGAGTGCCACTGCCAGCGCCGCTTCTCCCGTCTCGACAACTTGAGGCAACACGCCCAGACCGTGCACATGCACGAGGACATCCCCATGGGCTCGCTTGCCGCCTCGGGCACCCGTTTCCAGCGCCAGATCCGCCCAGAGCGCACCCGCATTGCCACCCCTGGCGTCCGCGCACGAGCCGGCAGCATCGGCGGTCCTGCCCGTGGCCACTCCAAGTCCTTCTCCACGTCCAACATCGCCCTAGGCCCTGGACCCTTTATTGCGCGCGAGGACATGCGCGACATGCGGGATCTCCGCGACCCGCGTGATATGCGCCCGCGCCCTCCGCCGCTCACCACGCTCGACCCCCGTGCCCGGCAGCACATGGAACCCGGCGCCTACCACACCACTGCCGATGGCTACCGGCCCATCACACCCCCGGAAATGACCACGCCGACATCGTCGACATTCTCCAACGGCCCCGGCAGTCCCCACTGGGGCAGCAATCGTGTGGTGTCTCCTTCGCCTTACAGCAGCCGGCCGCACAGCATGTATGCCACAACTGAGACGCCCAGCCGCCGCCTCAGTGTTCCTTCTGGTGAAAGCATGCAATTCCAGCCCCCGACGGGTCCCCACCAGAGCCGGCACATGTATTCCGCCAGCGCGTCCAGCAACGGCGGCGGCCTTTTCTCGTCGCCCGACCGGGCTCCCAACGGCCGCCCGGTCTCGCCTGACAACTCGACCGTGTCGGCATGGTCCCGGCGTGAGTCTTTCTCGTCCACCACGGACGAGCGCCGCCGTACGTGGCATCCGAGCTCGCGCGACTTTGGCGGCCCTGCCAGCGCACGGAACGGTGTTCCCGGTGCCACTGGCCCCACGACGTCCGTGTCTGCTGGCAATGTCGGTGGCCACTACCAGCATGCGGGTCCCGAGCCGCCGCAGCTGCCCATGGCGAACTCGCCGGGTCAGCAGTCTGCAGGTGGACTCCGTCTGCCCGGTATCGACTCGTTCTTGAACATGCCCACCCAGCGCCCTGCCTCGCCGCCCCGCAGAGGCCCCTCGCCGATGCTGATTGATGCCGAGCGCTATGCGCCGCCGGGCCCGCCCACCTCGATTCTTCGCTCGCCAACGGACCAGCACCCCTCGCATGGCCGGCCGTCTTCGGGCCACTGGGAGTCGGGTCTGCAGCACGGTCTCAACCGGCTTGATATCGCCTCCCGGACACCGCCTCAGGACAGCGCCCGGGACTGGGCCAACCAGCAGCCGCCTGCCTATGCTGGCGAGGACGCTGCGCGTCGCGGCCCCCCGCCGCACCAGCAGTCCGTCCGCTTCGAGCCGGAGGTTGCTCGTGAAGACCCGTTCGCACCGGCCGGTAACAGCGGCTACACCCGCGGCCACCAGCACACCATGTCGGCGCCGGCATTTAATGCTCCCACCTCGCGCCAACAGAAGCGCCAGGCCTGGTACAACGGTCCCAGCGGCGGCGCCCTGTCGAACAATAACAGCAGCAACAACAACGGCCGCGTCGAGCGCATGGTGCACCCCAACTTGGCCAACGGCTTTGCCGGTTTCCCTGCGCGCGGCGTGCCGCAGACCGTGCACGAGCATCCACCGCACGCACAGGACGAAGAGGCTGCGTACCGCCGCGAGCAGCAAGAGCGCCAGCAGCAGCAACAGCAACAGCAACAGCAGGCGCGGGATAGAGCCTACGATCGCTACCCTGCTGGTCCGGGTGCGCGCCCGACGTCCCGTGATCAGCATCAGCCGCTACTAGATGACCGCCATCTGCCCCCGCCACACCCGTCCCAGCTTCCGCCGGTCCAGCACCCGCAACAGTCGCCGCAGCCCGGAAACGACTCGTATCGGCGCCTGGACGCTCTTGTCGCCGTGGCGACTAACGAGGCAAAGACGTCGACACAGGCGTTCTAGTTGACCCGCTGCTCCTGAGGTTGCGGCGCGGTCCCCTGCCCTTGCGGCTGTGGCAAGTTCATTCGCCGTGGCCGCTCCAACGGACGCAAAACAAATCGCTGCCGCCGCGAACCAAAAGTTTGCCGAAAACAGAAACCATGAGTCTGTTGCCTTTGCTCTCTCCACCACTCACACCATCTCTTATGCGCCTAATCTCTTTTCAAATCCGTGTTTTGCACTTTTGTTTGCGCTCTTTTATACGCTACTGTTCTACCACTTTACCGTCTCCTCTCTGAACTCTCAACACAAGGCAGCACAGATGTCTGCCCCTGATACCTCTCCTTGCCCCTTTGTTACGACTGCCTACGAAACCTGTTTTCCTTTTTTTTGGTTTACTACGACTTCTTTCCTTTTTCTTGGGTTTTTGTTTCGGGATACATTTCTGGACTGCGGGTCATATTCGGGAGTTTTTATACCTTATTCTTTCGTTTTATTTTCCCATTTTTTTGGTTTCCTGTTTTTGGGTATCGCGACTCGCGTTTTTGCGCCCGTTACGTTTCGGCTTCTTTTTTGTCTACACTATTTTCGGTTATGACTTATACCTTTGGGAAATGATCGCCCTGTTAACGTCTTTCGTTTTTTGTCGTTTTGTCGTTTTTTTTTATGCTTTATCGAGTTCCACGCACACCACTTATACCCCAAAGATTTTCCTTTTCTGAGGTTGGTGCGACTCCTTTCTGTTTGGCCTTGTCTTTTGCCTTTGCAATTTTTATATCACACGCTACGGCGGCAATCGTTTAGAAATACACCGGGTCGGTTCTTTTTTCTTTTTTTCGTCAATCTACCCAATACGTTCAGTTTCATGTCTTGTGTCCTGTGTTCATACGTCTTCCTTTATTTGAAATGGGTGGCCTATTTTTGCATTGCATGCATTCGCTGTGTGTCCTTTTCGTCTCCGTTCCATTTTGGGTTTTTGGGTATTCATTTTTATTTAGGATTATTTATATTTAATTTGAATATTCTATGATTATTTTTCATTTACTATTAAGAGTAGATTGCAAGTAGTTTCTAAAAAAGGAAAAGGGCTGTATAATATGTAGGAAATATTTATTTTTTTATAAAAAAAGAAAATAATTTAACTGGAAAGTAAATTAACGTGAATTTTTAGATTTCTGATCTTTTACTTTTTAATATCTCCGCCCTTATGTTTATCACCCTCGTAAACATATTCCAAGATCTTCATTATTCATCTTGACCTTCTTTCCAACGGTGTTTAGTCTGTCTCTTGTAATGCACTGAGGTTCTGTGACTCTTTGGGACCAACACGTTGAGAGGTTGTGCTGATCATTGTAGTACAGTACTCCATACTTCGAGTAGTTAGGAGTAATATCCTCTTGTTGTGCGATGAGTGACAAGGAAATGTGCTGTTGCACACCAAGCCTACAGTATGCGAAACCGCCATTTTTATGACCACTGTCTGTCGTAAGTGTATCAGTAATATTATTTCGCTGGACTCATTTTGCGTCCAAAACAAACAGCGTCACGTTCCTTGTGAGCATTCATAATCACTTTCACGCATCGTGCCATCCGTAGTAAGACATAAGTTCTTAATTTAGTCATGTTTGTGATGGGTTTAACCATAAGTCAAGCAGTCTATTCATGGTTCATTCTTTGCACTTTTATCCAAAAAAAGAGGGCATTACTTTCCAAAAAAGAACAACATATATACTAATCAGAAAAAGGATAAACATGAAAATAAAAACATTGTGTAAAACACCCCTCCCATCGTTACATCCTCGTATCGTAGTAAGTTGTTTTCCCCTTTTGACGCCGTTTTGAATGGTACACTTCCCGGTAATGTTGTAGTTGATGTTTTTCATGCAATATAAACGGAAACGAGACAACGCAAATAACACAAACCCGCAAAATCGATAAACGTAGCAAAAAGGGCCGTGACAAGGGACGTCGTGCAAAATAAAACCATCTGGCGGAAAGAGAGGCAACACAAAATCAGTTAATGGTCGGTCTGACCACGACAAGGTCGTCCAAGAAACGGGTCGGTCTGTCGAGTGTAGCCTTGCAGGAGACGCCGGTAGTCGGTCCTCTTGTCGTCGACGTGTTCTTCGGTGATCTTGTGTTGCGGCCACGCGAGGGAGGGACATATTAAAGTGGTGGCCCGCTCACTCTGTCCGTCCTTCCATTCTCTCTTCACTTCTTTCAAATGTCCAGCATGCTGCGCACTTGATGCGCCGGCCCCGACAGCGACACCAGCGTGCCCGTCGAGTTGCTGCGCGTCGACTGGCCCTGCGCGCTGGCCGACTGCTGCCGGGACCGGCCGCGCGTGCTCTCGTCGGCATACGGCGGCGGGCCCTCCTGCATCAGCTCGGCACGGCGCTCCTCGGGCGTCGGCCGGCTCTCGCCGGGGAAGAGCATGCTGGCCACCACGGCCATGGTGTGCTCCGTACGGCGGCGGTCCGATTTGCCCACATACGGCTCAAACTGCGCCGGGCGCGACGAGCCGCCACCGGGCACGGCGCGACTACCACCATAGAGCGACGACGCGGCCGTGGTGGTGCGCGAGAGGGGGCCCATCTCGACCGAGTCACCATTGGCAGCCGCAGCCCGCTCGGCTGCCTCCAGGTCGCGGGCACGGTTGCCCATGGCCTCGTCGATGCCGCGCGTGGTGGCACGCCCACCACCGACCTCGCGCACGTTGCGGGCAATGCGGTCGCGCATGCTCTCGCCGTCGGGGATGTAGTCGCCGTTGACGCGGTGCCACCAGGCGGGCTTGTGCACAATGCCCAGCTCGCGGTCCTGCTCGGCACCACGCAGGCGGCGCTGGCGAATCAGCTCGCGGTCCTCGTTGGGCGCAATGAAGCCGTACAGGTTCTGGATGAAGAGGATGAGCAGCGGGGGCGTGTAGCCGCCCAGATAAATGGGCAGGCGGTCGCCGGCGACCTTGAGCACCGACCACTGGAACTTCCATGCGCATAGGGCCTGGTAGGCGATCATAGCGAGGGACAGGAAGAGCAGAATCATCAGGCGTGGGGGCGTGCTGGAGACGATGCCGATGGCGCGGTTGAAGACGCCGCGGTTGCGCGGCAGGTAGTGCTTGATGGAGTGGCGCAGGGACACGATGGTGATGAGCCAGGCGGTCAGTAACAAAAACGCGGCGGCCTTGAAGCGGCTGTCGGTGGCGTCGGGCGCGGCGATGTCGGCAATCTGCTCGGGGCTGCGCTGCTTCTCAATGTTGCCCCAGCTGCGCGGCACAACGAGGAAGAAGTTGAGCCACAGGAACAGGTAGAACACCAACGGGATGATGAGCTCAAACTTGTAGCGGCGGCCGTCCTCGCTGAGCACAAAGGGGTTGGGGTCGATGTACTGGCGTTCCATCCACGAGCCCCAATGGCGCACGGCCTCCCAGACGAGAGCCATGGTGCACATCTGGAGCAGGTACCAGAAGAACGCGGTCAGGACAATGGGCAGCTCGGGCAGGTAGTAGCGGTCGACGTCGATGTTCATGAAGAGCGAGATGAAGGCGGCCACGCAGACGAGGATGCCCCAGTACCACTGCCAGCGGCGGCCAATGGGCCGGAAGCGCTTCTCGGACGGCAGGAAAAGGCGGCCGTGCTTGCGCAGGTTCATGAGGATAAGGAACAGGGCCACGGCGTAGCCAACGGCGAAACCAATGCCGATCTTGGCACGGAGGCCGATGGGGTTCACGGGCGAGTAGCACGACGTCGAGTTGATGAACGTGCCATTGGGATAGATGAGAGTCGGCGTGTAAGGGGCGAAGGTTAGCAGGCAGGTCGAGCCGTTGGACAGGGTGCCGTTGCTGAACAGCGTGTAGTTCCAGTGCTCGAGGGCCGTCAGGTTGAAGTGCACGCCGGCGACGAGAGTGTCGGAGGAGTTGCTGCCGCCGGGAAAGGCGAGGATTTCGCGGGCGTCGAAAACGTTGCCCATTGTGGCGGTGGATGTGGTTGAGATGGGGAGGATGGATGGGGTCGGGTTGGGAGTCGTTGACGAGGCTCTGCTCAGACCATGCCTTGGCAAAAGACGCGGCTGAAGAAGAGGGTGTCGAAAGGCGCTGGAGCGGACTTGTGCTAAGCGTACAAGGTGAAGCTATTCACAATTGACGCGAACAGTGAACGCCGGGATGACCTCGATCGAAACAGAGGAAGAATCCGCAAAACACGTCCCAGCCGAGTTGGATGGAGAACAGAAAAGAAAACGAAAAGGGAGGATATCACCAAACGAGAACACGAAAAGAAAAACAAGGGAAGGGAAGAGACAGGAAAGAAAGAAAAGAAAACAGCGCCGTCTAAGGCGCGGGAGTTGACTGGCGTCGGCCACTGGCGCGAGTCGTATTATTTTTTACTGGGGCCGTTCTGCTTCGCCCTTCGCTCTTTCCCTCATTCCCTCATTCCCTCTTTCCCTTCCAATGCTACAGCGGCCTCAGTCATGCAAGACAGCACACCTTCCGAGAGACAGACAGGGAAGGCACGCTGTAGAGGCCGTCGCAGCGGTGGCGGGGAAAGATTTTCTAGCCTAGTTGGGGTCCTTGGTGCGCTTGGCCACTGGTAACCCACCCATGCCGAACGTCCGGGCGCGCGAGCAACGGGAAGGAGCGATTTGTTTTCGTTGTTGGTGCAGGGCAGGTGCGAGTGAGCGATTAACACGCCCTGGGCAACAGCGTGCGGATAGACCGGGTCAGCAAATGGCTCGAATTGCCCCAGCCAATTTCGCGGGCACCACAGCACCACAACACCGCAACACTACGCCAGCCCGTTCAGATAATTACATGCCAATTGCCTGGTCGCTGGCAGCAGACGGCCGTCACGCTTCCCTGTGGTAGCCAGTGCTATTTTGCAGGTCTCTTCCCACGCTAAATCCGCGGAGTGCCCGGAACGCGAATTACGAAGTGAAAGAGGGAAGGAACGACACTGCAAAAGGACGGGACAAAGATGAAAACACGAGAAAAAGGGAACACGAGGAAAGGGAAAGAAGGAAAGAGCGAGCCGCGAACCGTTGTGCCTGCTTCTCTTGTCTACCAAGTACTTTCCAGCCGGTTGTGGCCTCAATTTTCAAACTGTAAAACCTATCCTCAAAGGCTCTAGCTTCCAGGGAAAAGTCACCGAAATGAGTGCATCCATAATAACATCAAATCCATCCTCGTCGCTATCGCTGCGCATCTCCATGTCCCTTCGCAAATGCCTCCTACTTGTACGGAGTACGACGTACGACATACAGAATTCGATTCCACAGTTTTATCGGGTCATCTCCACAACCCACTCCAGAGCCCCATTCTTTCTTATCGTGCTTATCGCCACTTTCAAGCCACGGACCCCAGCCACAAGTTATGCGGGCCAAGCTTTGCTAGGGTCGCTTCCACCGCGTCATCGGCATTGGGCCGCCCCACCAGCCATGCACGCCCCTCCATTGGCTGCAGCTGGCCGCAGTTATGTGGGGGCTGGCCAAATCGCACGTGTAGTTTGTTGTCCGTAGCCAGGCCCAGTAGCCTCCTGAAGGTGTTCATCCACGACCAGTTAAGCCGACGCCGACGCCCACCCCGAACCCGACCACCACCCACGGGTCCAAAATGGCTGACACCGACGACCAGCCGTCGTACATTGACTACGAGACCTTCCTCGCGCCCGAGTTCGACGTCGCCGGCTTCGCCAACTCGCTGGTGCTGTCCACCAACGACCCCAACGATGCCCCCCTGGACCTGGCGACGCCGCTGTCGCGCGTGCTCTTTGACATCCAGGAGATCGACTCGCACATTGACCTGTTGACCGCGCGGTCCGCTGTTCCGCTGCTGACACACACGAAAAACCAGACCCAGACGAGCACACGCATCGTGTCCGAGCTCGAGCCGCAGCTCGCGTCGCTCAACGAGACCTACCGCCAGCTCGAGACCAAAGTGATCCAGAAGCACGCTGAAGCCGAAGAGGTGCGGCAGGTGGCCTCGCGGCTGTGGGAGACCCTACGGCTCGGCCGGTCGGTCGCGCGGTGCCTGCAGCTGGGGCGGCAGCTCGAAGTGCAGAACACGGAGCTGCAAGGCGACAAAGAAGACCACCGCGCCCTGGTGCGGTGTGCACACACGATCCTGTCCCTCCGCGAAGTCCTCCAACAAAAAGCACCCGGCGAGGAAGGCCACGGCCTCGACCGTGTCGACGCCATCCGCAGCCTGCAGGAGACGGTGATTGCGCCCGTCGAGAAGACTGTGCGCGACACGTCCGAGCGCATCATCCGCGAGTTCTCGCTGGGCGCGGCCACGACACAGCAGAATATGACGTTTGCGCAGTCCGAGGAGGCCAAGGCACGCACCGTCTCGGCGCTCGTGGCGCTCTACCTCATCTCGCCCACGCCGTTCGGTGCGGCTACAGCGTGGACCCCGGCCACCATGCTGCAGGCGCTCGAGCTGTATCTGCGGGCAGCCCTGCAGAGCAGCCTGGCGGCCCTGGCACGCTCGCTCGCCGCGCTGCCGACACTCGAGCGCACGCTGGCCGAGGTCAGCGCGCGCTGCCAAAACATCGTGGCGCTCGAGCAGCTGCTCGCGTCGACCAAGGCACCGGTGCACCCGCTGCGGCATTTGTTGGGCGCATCACCAGCAGCAAGCTCCAGCTCATCATCCGACACCCTTCTACAACCTCTTCTGGCCAAGCTCGAGACGGGCTCGCTACCGGCCTACTTCTGGCGCACACTCGCGGGGCACCTGTCGCCGCGCGTGCAGGACATTGTGACGCGGGGCGGTGTGGCGGCGCGGACGCTGCGCTCGAACCGTGCGGGCGTCGGCGAGTCGGTGCGGGAGTGCGTACTCAAGGGCATGCAGACCTCCTCGGGGACGGCCGCCACAGCAAAAGAAAAAGGGGCGACCAATAGCACCGGCAAGACGGCGCCAACCAAGAACGGCACCACGGGCGGCAGTGCAAGCGGCAACTGGGAGCGCGAGATTGCCGTCATGGTCGGCAGCGTGGTCAACCACCTGCGGTGAGGGGACAAACGAGCAAAGGGCACGAGCAGTGCACATGTACGAGTATATATGACCAAAAGCAGGCGTTGCCTCTACACAAAAACACGATGATACCACGACAAGTTGGCTACGTTCATGTCTTTCTGGCTGCACTTTGGTGCTCGCCCGTGATGTTTGGTGATGTTCGCTCAAACTCTTAGCGCATCTAAAATACCGAGAATTCTCCGCGCCAGCTTGAGCATGATATTGACTCTCATCAGGCATGTTGACCACACCCTGTGCCTGAATTGGCTTTCGTAAAGTCAATCTACCCCTGGTTGTCTATATGAATGCGCGTCTGCATGTCTCTCCGCAAATTGGCTCCTTTTCCTGCGAATTGGGGTCGTGGTGACTCACGGACAGAGACGCATCGTACACAAAAAGGTTTCGGGGTTTATGAGGGAAAGAAGGGCCCAGAAGCACCGTGTTCGGCGCTATTGTTGGCGAGCGCCCCACTTCGCCAGCCGCGACGGCCTACGCAAACCGCACGATTTTCTCGTCGACCTCTGTCTCTCTCTCGACGCTGACCTGACCTCGACCACCACGGCATCTTTCAACAAGAGTTTTTCATGTCCTTGTTTCGCTTGGTCTTGCCACCGACATTCACCTTTCAGTCCTCGCTCCGCCCGATCTCAACCTTGACCTCGTGTCCTCGCTTCGCTCGTGAACGACCCTCCCTGCCCCTCATCTCTGCTCGGGCTCGCTTTGCTCGACCTCGACCTCGTCCGCTCGTCGGCAAGACCCCTCCTCGTCCTTGCTACGCTCGTCCTTCTTCACTCGTGCTCGATTCGCTCGCACTCGCCGCCATGTCCAAAGCTCACTACCTCACCCTGTCGTGCCCCGACAAGCCCGGCATCGTCCATGCCGTCACCGGCGTCCTGGCCGCGCACAACCTCAACGTGCTTGACCTACAGCAGTTCTCCGACCGCGACTCCGAGACGTTCTTCATGCGCGTCCACTTTGGGCCCTCCGAGACCGAGTCCACCGCGTTCCTGGCCGAGCCCTTTGACAAGCTCGCTACCGACTTCAACATGAAGTACGACATCCGCCCGGTCGACCGCAAGATGCGCATTCTCATCATGGTCTCCAAGATCGGCCACTGCCTGAATGACTTGCTCTTCCGCGTCAAGACGGGCCAGCTGCGCGCCGACGTGCCCCTCGTCGTGTCGAACCACCCGGATTTCGGGGACCTCGTCCGCTCCTACGGCATCGAGTTTGTCCACCTGCCCGTCACCAAGGACACCAAGGCCGCCCAGGAGGCGCGCATCTTGGAACTGGCCGCTCAAAACGACGTCGAGCTCATCGTGCTCGCGCGCTACATGCAGGTGCTGTCGCCCACGCTGTGCACCGCCATGTCCGGCCGCATCATCAACATCCACCACTCCTTCCTGCCCAGCTTCAAGGGCGCGAAACCCTACCACCAGGCCTACGACCGCGGCGTCAAGATCATTGGCGCGACGGCGCACTTTGTCACGGCCGACCTCGACGAGGGCCCCATCATCGAGCAGGACGTGGCGCGCGTCGACCACAGCATGAGCGCCAAGGCGCTGGTGGACGAGGGCTCCAACGTGGAGAGCCGGGTGCTGGCGGCGGCGGTCAAGGGCTATGCGGAGCGCAAGGTCTTCCTCAACGGCACTAAGACGGTGGTGTTTAACTGAGTGTGTGGTAGGCGTTGATCTGGGTAGGATTTTGGGTATTCAAAAGGCGAACAAAAAGCATTGGACGGGCGATCTTGCATCTTGAAAAAAAAAAGAGAAAAATACACAGAGTTGGAGGAAAACATTCAAAAGAATGATCTATTTTCTTTTTGGTATTTGTTGCGTTTTGATGCGAAACGATTTATTATTATATTCGTTTTTATTTTCTCAAAAAAAAAATCGTGTTTAATTACATTGCAAATATTCACGGAAATAAAACATCTCGCACGCGAGTGTCTACCGACACAAAAGACTCCCCAAGTATTACCTACAATACAATCAAAGTACTACCTGACTACAACCGTCAAACTCGGCGGCCGCTCCCTCTACCAACAGCTCGCGATGGTGTCCTACCTGCTTCGCTCGGCACACAAAGTCCGGCATAAGCCACTACAATGGCGTGACCAAGTCCACGGCAGTCCGTACGCCGGCCATGGATACACAGAAACGTGAAAACAATGTCAAAAGTGTATCACAAGCCAATTCAATTCGTCCATTCCGCCCTTCCTTTTCAACTTGCTGCCGATTGTTTGGCTGCATTAACTTGGCTGCCTAGATCGCGTTTTGGTGATTGCAGCTGTTAGTAAGACGGCGCTGTCGTCATAGTGCATTATCACAGCAGCCCCACATTCCCAATAGCACCCATCTCCAAGCTCCTCCAAACATAGATACCCTCCGCACCCTCTCCACTGCCTCTCAATCCAACCTCCACTTGACACTAACACCAATTCCCGACATCACCACGCACGACGACGAAGACGACGACCGACGACGACGACGACGATCATGGCTGACGACCGCTGGACCATCACGGCGCCTCCGCCGTTCCACCGTGCGGGTGGCTACCTACAACGTGCCGGCCACGCCGCCTCCTTCCCGCTGCGCGGCATCTACTACTTTGCGCGCCACCGCGAATTCCATCCGCTCTTCGCCAGCCGTCTGCTGCCGCTCGCCCTCATCTCGTTCCTCGTGTACCTGATCCTCTTCACCTTTGCGTTCCTGCCGCAGTTCGCCTTCCTCGCCATCTTCCACGGCTGGGGCGCCTGGGTCAACGCCGTTTTTCTGGTTCTCGGCGAGGGCCTCGTCATCACGCAGGGCCTGTTTGAGGGCTTCTTTGTCGACGAGGCGCGTGTCGACGTCTTTGACGCCACCCTCATAAAAAAGGGCTACGCCGACCTCGTGTCGCCGCACCGCATCGTCGACCCCAGCGCTCCGACCGCCGTCCGCATGCTCGGCAAGCCCACCGTGGCCGCCGCCTACCAGCCCTGGAGCATCGTCCAGATCGTCGAGCTGATTCTCTGCCTGCCGCTCAATCTGGTGCCGCTCGTGGGCACGCCGGCCTTCATCATGATCACGGGCTCGCGCTTGGGACGGCTGTCGCAGTACCGCTGGTACAAGCTGCGCGGGCTCACGCGCAAGGAGCGCAACGCCGAGATCGCGCGCCGCGGCTGGGACTACCTGTGGTTCGGCACCGTGGCCATGCTGCTGGAGCTGGTGCCCGTGCTGTCCTTTGTCTTTTTGCTGACGTCGGCGGCCGGCTCGGCGCTGTGGGCGGCCGAGCTGGAGGGCCAGCGGCGGCAGGCCGAAGGGCTGGAGGACGGACGTGTCGTTCCTGGCGCGGATGCTGGTGCGGCTGCTGTTCCTGCGGAAGACGAGCCGCCGCATTACGAGGACAACCCGGTTTGAGAATGCTGCGAGCTACTAGCTACTTTGGGTTTACTTGGTAGACATGACTTTAGACATGAGGTACATTTGCGAATACATCGACTGTTTTGTTCCCAACACAGGTGCCTGCCCCCCCTTGATATTGCCATTCTGTCTCGACGTCCTCCGTGTCTATCTACGTGACTTTTCTTGACCTGCCTTCATTACCGCCTTTCTGTGCCCTCTCGTCGTTGTGGTACAGCTTTGGCAGCGGCGGACCATTTGCTCCTCCCAAAGTCGGTGAGCGCTCCGCAAAAACCCGCCGTTCTCAAAGGTGGGTGGCCCCTTCCTAATAGGGACGGGCATCGCGGTGCAACACGTCGGCGTGTGCCCACTCGCGTTCTGCCCGCCTTTGACAGCGCGTACCTTCCCTCGCCGTCTGCTCTGCACCGTGGTATTTGTCCCCTCGTGCCTTCCTCCTCTGGTAATCTTCACCACTCTGCATGCTCTGGGCGCGCTATGCAAGAGGGCAGGCGCGTCCGACCATGACGCGCCCGCGCGCACACAAGAATATTCCCCTTCTATCTCTCTCTTTTTGTGTGTCTTGCTCCTTTGCCCCCTTTTCTCGCCCGTCTCTTACATAACGCTCGTTCCCTTCCCCTTTTTTCTCACCATACCCCATCCCTCTTCAGGCACATTCGTTCACTCTCTGACCCTCCTGTCGCTCTCTCTTTACTCCCGTACCCGTTCGCCCACATCTTCTTCAAGCCAAGCTCGACAAGATGCGTATCACCACGCACCTCGCCGCCCTTGTGGCCCTGCTCCCATCTGTGATGGCCATGCCATTTAGGTTTGTTGCATCCCCAAATCCTACAACGTGATCTACGACGCACCAATTCTGACACTTTTAGGGACGGCTCGGAGAGCTCTGCGAGCTTGGCTCTTGAGCCCAGTACCTACCCGTACACTCCCAGCTCGTCTGCGAGCTTCGTGTCAGCTGATCGGGCGTCGTTCTCCATCTCTTTTGGCACTGGATCGTGGTCTTCTTTCCCTACAAGTGTCGCCACATCTTCTGACGGCTTGAACCAGTCTCTGCCATCGTCGTCCCTGGCGCCATATGGCTCGATCGGGCCTGCGGAGCCCTCGTACACCGTTGTCGTCGAGAGTTTCACCATCCCCATTACTCCTCATGCTACTGCCACTCCCAAGCCCGTTTCGTCCCATCCTGTGGCATCTCCCACGCTGAGCACTGTCCCTGCGACTGTGACAGTCCCGTTCGAGTTTCGCTCCACGACAGTTGTGCACACGTTTACAATCACAGAGAGTGCAGTGGTCAGCTCGCCTCTTGTGTCTCCTCTGCCCTCGGCCTCGCTTTCTTTGGACTCGTCGGTGTTGTCGAAGCTGTCCAGATCTGCCAAGTCAGCGTCGTCGCTGGGAAGTGCACTTCGGTCCATCTTCTCTGACATTGACGGATCCCAGAGCGGTGTTGGCCCTGTGGTTGTTCCCAACTCTGCGGTGTCCACGAAGCCAGGTGACAACAAGGGACCCATATCCATGATCACGGCTTCGTTCATTCTCACTCTGCCGACTAGTACCTTCTTTGTGCCCATCCTCCCCACGCACACCGGCTCCATGATCACTGCGGACTTTACAGTCACGCTGCCGCCACCGCCCAAGTCTTCAGAAGAAGGAACGAAGACCAGCACAATCCCAAGTTCGTCTGATGAGTGGACAACCGTGACTGAGTCGTGCACCTCCTCTACCACATCCACGTCGTCTTGTGAGGAGACGCCTGCTCCAACGCCGTCTGGTGATGGCCTGCCAGAGACCCTGACCTACACCTTGTCGACCAAGGTCACGCTCACGCTTGACAATACCAAGACCACCACATGTGCCAGCGAGACTGGCTCCGCTGTCCCATCTGGTTCGGATGCCATCACTCTGACCTACACTCTCCCTGGCGGACCCGGCCGGGCATCTCAGACGGTGACCATCACTACAGTCCGTCCCGCGCCCAAGACCAGCGTGCGAAGTGGCCCATCGTCGTCGTTACCTTCTGGAGCCTCATCGGGTATTTGGGCGAGCAGCAACTCAAGTTTCATCTCTGGACCTACGGCTGGACCCACAGGCACCGGAAGCATCCCATTCCCTCCTGTCTCGTCGCTGTCGCCGTCGCATGTCTCCCCGTCGCCTGCTATTTCAGGTGTCATCATCATCACTGAGACCAAGACGTACACGCAAGTGCACACGGCTACCCTTGGCGCTGCCAAGACGACAGCACCCAAAGCGCATACCTCCCTGGTCGTTGGCAACCCGCACCATAATGTCACGACATTCGCTCCGGTAGGCACCGCCATCTCGACTGGCACCGGCACTGGAGGGGTTGGCCCGACTTTCTCTGCACACGGGCCGTTTGCAAATGCAACTGGCAGCCTTGTCAGTCAGGGCGTCGCCAGCCCAACTAATGGCGTCCTCGTCCCGGACCTTGCTCGCAGAGAGGCCGAGTGCAACCGCAGCCCTGAGAGTGCTCGCATTGTTTTGAATGTAAGCCCCCTCCTCTTATGGTTATCGTCGGTTCAACTTGCAGGCCGTTGCTAATTTTTTGACCCCCCCTTAGTTTGACGACGCAGTGCTTCAAAACGACGAGAGCCTGTTGGGCCCCAACACTCAAGGTTTTGCCAACCCCGACCAGGGACTGCAGTTCAGCGGCGGTTTCGAGCGGGTTGTTTACTCATCGAGTAGCCGGTTCGTCCCATCCTCCATGCCTGCTATGCTGCGGTTCAACCTGCCAGCGACCACAAACTACGGCGCCGTCAATGGCATGGCCAAGATCGGCGCGGCCAACAGCTGCTCACGGTTCAACCTGGTGTCGTGGAACCTGGGATGCGACTCGACCGACGCCCCGTGCCGCTTCAACGTCACTGGGTTCCGTTTGGCGGGCGGCGAGGAGGTGATGGCCGGCTCCAAGGTGTTTCTCGTGCCGCAGGCCGCAAAGACGCCAGGCAATGCGCTCCACGCGATCGTGTTTGGCACGGACGACTTCTCCAACCTGTCGTCGTTTACGATCCAGCTCGAGTCCAAAGGCAGCGACACCCATGACCAGGTGTGGTGGTCGGACGACCTGAGTGTTGCACGTGTCTGCAGTGGCACGCCTCTTTGCGCGACGGTGGAGACTGCCGACCACGGGCCCGACGAGGATGTGGCCGACAAGGTGGCCGGCAAGGTGGCCGAGAAAATGAAGGCGGCTCCGTTCTGGCACCACAAGACAGACCTAGTGGTCTAAGGCTGAATGGACGAGAGAAGGACTACGCCGGGGTGGGTGTATGTCGATGCATGTGATGTCAGTGGCCAGGTTTGCGGGCCGTTCCACATTTTGATTTGCTGATTTGCCGATTTTCTGATTTTCCGATTTTCCGATTTGTTGATATGCGTTATGTCGTTTGTGCGTCTATGGAGATCATAGGGGGAGACGTTAGAGCCGCCATGCTTGATGCTAGTTTGTTTTTTATTTCTTTCATCTCTTTCGGTCATCTTGCTTGTTTCGTCCTTTGTTGCATTCGACGCGCGTTTGTGTTTGTCATCGATTCTGTTTGTCTGATGTTGCGGAGGATCGTTGTGAGAGTCGAGTATGTCGTAAAGGATCGAGGGATAGCCGACCCAGGCCGAAAGCCGTGAGGCGTCGGTAGTAATGAATGGCGGTGGATGTGTGTGTCACCTGGTGTTTGCCATTTGCCATTTGTCATTTGTCATTTGTTGTGTTTTTTGTGAACGAAATTTGTACGGATAACCCGATCACCGAATAGACTGTGGATTTTTTAAAAGTACAAAGGATGAAAGGCTGAAAGGCTCAAAGGCTGAAGCTGAAAAGAAAAGAGGATCGTGAAGCATGCCTTTTTCTCAGTCAAATGTTCATCTCCTCGGAAATGCCATGTTCTTGTATGTCTATTGTCCCTTGTTCTCTGCCCCGTTTGTTTCTAGCTTTTTTTTTGAGGATCTTTGACGGAGAACGACGTATGCCCGCTCGGCCGACAGCCGCCTTTTGGTGACCCGCCGTGCAGTGGAAATAACGGTGGATTTTCCATTTTGTTTTCTTTTCTTTGATTCTGGTCTGGCCTGGCATGAACAAAAGAAACAAATGATGCGGCGACGGCTACGGCTTCAATACGGGCCTGGAGAAGGCCCCCCTGTTGGCCGACGCGGGGGTCTGCTGCTGATGGAGCTCCTGGGGGCCCAAGGAGGGAAGAGGGGCCTGTTTCCGGGCAGCGGAAGGGAACGACCACTGGCGCATCCGATCTCGGCTAACGGGCGGTACGCGCTGTGCCAGGAGGTGGTGTGGGTAGCGGCGGCGGGCTTGCTTCGACTGGGCCTTCTTCTTTTGGCCATGCCGTTGAGGTAGTCGGCGTTTGTTGTTTGTCACACACCGCATCACACGCAAAAGTACACACAGCGTTGCAGCGCCCTGTGAAGGACAAATCGGCGAGTGAGTTTGAGTCAGAGCGTGTTTGCTCCCGATTACAACGACAAGCACAGCTCGCCATTCGTTATGTTGTGTTGTTTGCCCTGCTTCCTTTGGTCCCTTTGGCCCCTTTGGCCCTTTCAGATCTGTCATTGCTGGTTCAGTACTCCATAAGTGTCGGAAATAAAACAGAGAAAATAACGGGCGGGCGTCAAATCCAAGCGGCCGCAAAAACAAATCTACGACGTAACACGCCCAAAAACCCCTACTCCGTAAGTCACTCCGTACAAATGTAGAAATTCAGTGCCCACTCGAGCCACCCTTTGGTGGAATGGTGGAGCTATCCCGTTTTTAGTGTGCGAAATCGAAGGCGACAAGCCAGAAATGGGAGCGTGCCTACTGGTGGAAACAGGGGAGAATGAGCTCGCGTCTTTCTGTAAGAGCGAGGTTGATCGGCCATGTGGGTGGGGGGAACAACGCTTTGCAGCGGATGATGGCAGAGGTACGAACTAGTCTTACGACATAAGGTGTAGAGGTACTTGAAGAGGTCGAGGTAGAGTCACAGTCATAGCTCCCATTTCTTGTTCCCCTTTTCTGTTATCCCTTCTACTTTCCTCTTTTGGTCCCTTTGTCCATCTGGCACCTGTCTTGGCATGTTGTCTGCACGTTTTTCAAACACCGGCTATGGAGACTGAAGAAGACGAAAAGAAAAAAGAAAAAAAAAACGAAAACAGAAAGAAAAAAAGAATGGCTATTGTCTGAGGTCTGCCTGCCCCATTGCAGCGTTGGCTCTTACGGGTCTAAGCTGCCCCGGCGTTGTTCGTCTGCAACCCCCATGTCCCCCCCAAGCCCACACATCCTGGATCTTGGCCTGGCCGATAGGAAGGGACCGACAATCTAGAGCCGTTCGCTCGACACGGTGGACATGGGCGTACTCCGGCGTCAAAGTGTATCTATCTCCTTACATGTCCCGAATCAGAGGAGTCTCTCTTGCAAGCGGAGACGCCAGTTTCCCATCCGCCGCACAGCCCTGTCCGGTGTCAAAAGCGCAATATGACACAAAAACAAGTAAATACGGAGTAGATAAAGTTTGGCGTCCGCCGTCCTTCGGGATATGTACAAGATCCCGGAGAACTGCAGCGAGTTCGTCTGACCAGCATTCTTGTCAACAAACAGTCACATGGACCAACGACGACAACAGCCATCCATATCGCCCTACTACTCCGTAACACTTGCACCGGCGACGGCCTCCGTCAGACTTTCCTCTCACTTCCCTCTTTTTTTTGTTTGATTCTATTCCAACAACACAACCCATTGGCTGCACGGCTGCGCTCTCCGGCTGTCCAACGGCCTCGGCTTCTGGTCCCCTTTCTCTCTTGTCTTTTCTTCCCATTCTCGGTTGACTCTTCCTTCGTCATATTTGGACGGACCGCAACATTTGATTCTTTCTTTTCATCGCTGCCAGCTTCCTCATTTACGCCCTGACAGCCATTCTCGAAAGTCTCCCCTGCCCCGTTTATCCTTATCCCCTCTTCACCTCTAATCACCCCTTCCTCCACCTCCTACAAGTACTCCACACACCTGCAAGCGCGTGCTAGCCAGTTGTGAAAGCGTGCAAGCGTGGGAAAGGGTGGAAGTGTGGCAAGGGAAGCCGAAAAAGGAGAAAAAAGACGACGAGGAAGAAAAAAGCAAAACAAAAAAGTTTTATTTCCTGCTGTAAGTACGTTCGCACGCCCTTCCTACAACCAAACCTTGACACATCAACACTGCAGGTCTGAAGAAGCTGCACGAATCCGGGGAATAGCATCCCGTCCCTGTTCTTGTTTGCCTTCCTTGCCTTCTTTTTCTTCTCTTCTTCTTCTTCTTCTTTTCTTCTACTTGTATTTGTCTTCTCAGACTCCATTAATAATTGCTCGCTGGTCCCCCGTGCTTCTTGCCCTTCTTGCCCTGTCCTGACCTGCTCTTCTAATCCGCACCCTCCGTTCTCTTGATCTGGTATTACCACGCCGGCTCCTCTGTTTCTCCCCCGTTGCATCCCCACGACGCAAACCCACTTCTACTCTCCCAGTTCATTGTCACCTTCTCGTCCTAGGCGCACTTTTTTGCGATAGCTTCGGCAGGGCGACTTTGGCCATTCCCCGTATTTAATAACTGTGGACTCCCTACACTTTTTTTTTTTCTACATTTCATCTTTTTCTTATCGATATTGAATATCTTCCAGAAAAAAACAAAACAACAGACTCCAAACAAGAGTCTACTTTTATTAGACTCCAAACCTTGTTGCTCTTAAGAAGCACACGATCCTACCTTCTCCAACAATTCCCCAACTCGCGACTGCATTGAACCACTCCACACGACAGTACAACCCACGCGCACAATGACGCAACAGCCGTCTGGCAGCCAGGACGACCTGGGCGAGAAAGATACGACGACATTCTCCTCATCCTCCAGCACCAACCACGACGACCATGCCGACTTGCCAACAAGCAGCAGAAGCAAAGTGGTGGACGAGGAAAAGGGCCAGCCACCAGCCCACGACAACGAGGACGAGGACGAAGATGCGGAAGACGAAGAGATTGAGAACGTGCGGTCAATACGCACAGAAGAGGGAGCTGCTGCCGCCGCAGACGGTCGTGGAAATGGCAAACAGCCAGAGGGCGGCCTGCTCGCCCGCGTGTTGAGCCGCGCCAGCACGACACGCACCAAGCACTTTGACCCCGGCCCGCCCCCGGACGGCGGCTTCCAAGCCTGGGTCTCTGTCGGCTGCACCCACTTGGTCATTATGGACACCTGGGGCGTCATCAACTCGTTCGGCAGCTTCCAGACCTACTACACCACGCTGCTCGACCGCGCGCCGTCCGACATTGCCTGGATCGGCTCCTTCCAGATTTTCTTGCTGTTCTTCATCGGCACGTTCACCGGCCGCCTGACCGACGCCGGCTACTTCAAGCACCTGCTGGTGACCGGCACCGCCCTCCAGCTCATCGGCATCTTCACGACGGCGCAGGCCACGCAGTACTGGCAGATTTTCCTGTCGCAAGGCGTCGTCATGGGCCTGGGCAACGGCTGCCTTTTCTGTCCGTCGCTGGCCACCGTGAGCACCTATTTCAGCAAGAAGCGGTCGCTCGCCCTGGGCATCGCCGCCACCGGCAGCGCCACCGGCGGTCTCGTCTTTCCGTCCATCGTCCGCCAGCTCCTGCCGACCGTCGGCTTCCCCTGGACCATGCGCGTCATCGGCTTTGTCCAGCTGGCCACCCTCGCCGTCGCCTGCATTTGTATGCGCACGCGCCTACCGCCCCGCCGCACCGGCCAGCTCGTCGAGTGGTCCGCCTTCCGCGAGCCCGAGTACTCCTTTTACGCCGCCGGCAGCTTCTTTGTAAGTCTTTTTTTTTTTTCTTGTCCTCGCTCGCTGCGCTCACTCGTTTCTTTTCTTTCCTCGTTCACTCGTTGTTACTTTCTGCCGCTCACTCACTCTCTTGCTTCGCTCGTTCGTTCGTTTTGCTAATATTTGTTTGTAGTGCTTCTGGTCCATCTACATTGTCTTCTTCTACATCTCCTCCTTCTCCCGCGACATCATCGGCTTCGCCTACACCGACTCCCTCAACTTGTTGCTCGTCGTCAACGGCGTCGGCGCCATCGGCCGCCTCCTGCCCAACTACATTGCCGACCGCTTCGGCTCAGTCAACATGTTTGCTATTTTCGGCCTGTATGCCGGCACCGCCGGCCTGTGCTGGATGGCCGTCCACAGCGCCGTCGGCCTCTATGTCTGGAGCGTCTTTTACGGCATCGCCGCCGGCGGCATCCAGTCGCTGTTCCCGGCCGGCCTCACCAGCCTCAACACGCGCGACCTCTCCAAGTCGGGCGTGCGCATCGGCATGGTCTTTACTATTAATAGTATCGCCACCCTCACGGGCCCCCCCGTGGCCGGCGCGCTCATCACAGCGGACAACGGCGGCTACCTGGGCGCCCAAATCTTCACGGGCGCGGTGCTGCTGATCGGGACGTGTTTTATTGTGTGCGCCAAGGTGTCGCTGGGCAGGAGCACGGGTCTGGGCTGGCGGGCGAGGGTGTAACCGTGTGTGAAGGAAGATAAAAGGGGTGATGGCGGTGTCTGTACATATAGCATTTTGGGATACACGGGACGTACATATTTGCATGTTTATTGGCCTTTTGTTTTGCATTGTAGATTTTAAATGATGGGAAGACATAAGACGGGAAGATCTTAATAATTAAAGAAGAATATACATTAATACGCTACATACACGTGTATCTATCGCCAGTTTGCCATCTGTACGAATTGCATGTGCGCTGCCGCCGATGATCAAAGCCGGTGATGTGCACTCGAGCTCGCCGAGTAGAAAGATGTGTACGTCGTAGATGACGTGCCTGACGACATGTTGCTGTTAACTGTGTTAGAAGTAAAATAAACAAAACTCGAATCTATATTCAAGTGTAAAATAAGCTTCTTTCTTTCTTTTACACATGAAAATAAGCTTTTTCCCCCATCATCTGGAGCTTGTTTAGTTCTGTTTTCTTTATGTTCCCGCACAGTCGGCGTCGTCGCCCGTGGTTCAACCCCAATTTTGCTGTCGCCTGCCAAGCCTTTTTGCCTGCCTTGCCCCCTCCTTTTGCATCCTTTTGCGTCCGTCTTTCAGAACGACGTAGTAATTTACCACTCGGCCGATTGCCCTCTTGACCCTACCCTATCGTTAGCATTGGGGAACCAATACACACTGCAATGTGCTGGTCCAATTTACCAGGGCGGCTCCCCATGGGCCGCGCCACCTACGCAGATGGCCAAATAAAGTATGTCGTATTGCGACCAGATTCGAACCACCAATGCGACGAACTGCAGGCGAAGCGATCAAAGTTTAAAATTGCGGGTTAGGCGACAGCAGGGGGACGCGCGGGCTGCGTGAATTAAAAGGGCGTACTTTGAGGATACTACGCCGTATTTGAAGGGAGCATTGGACCTGCACGATGCATATGTGAGTGACCTTCCCGATTGGTCGTCTTCTTATTTGATGTTGTCTTCATTTCTTTTCGTCCTTTGTCGTCCGTTTCCCCATCTGGTGACGTCGGCCTTCTCGCATCTGTTTATTTACTCTTCCGTCGCGCTCTTTCTAGCCGACTTTTCTCATTTGATTTTCACTCGTTTACGACATACTTTTGACCTTGCTCCTTGGAGTCTCACTCATTCTTTTTTTCCTCTTTGTTTTTTACACGACGCGTGCCCACCCTCAAAATGGCCAGCACCTCCTCTTCCAACCCGGCGCTCGTCATGGAGCTCGACGTCATCTTCCCGCGCTGGGCGGTCTATGCGCCCTCCGACATTTTGCCCATCGCCGTCACGGTGAACGACTTCTACGGCGTCCACCCCAACTTCAGCGCCTTGTCCTGGACAATTACCGGTCCCGACGACGGCCCCGAGGTCAGCTTCCCGCCGCCGGTAGTCGACGTGGGCCCCTTCGCCGTTCTCGAGACCACCACCGTGTCCGCCGCCCCCGAACAGGCATCGCTGTCGCCGCTGGCCCCCTCCTCTTACGAGTCGACTGTTCTCGTGGCCTACACCAACGTCTCCGCGTGGAAGACGCAGTACCACGCGGCTGACCAGCTCGAGCTCTCCATCCTGACGGCCGACAATTCGCTCGGTGTCTCCATCAACGGCGGCAGCACCGCCGGCGACGACGGCGGCTGGACGGGTGTCTTGCCCATTGGCTGCGGCACCTCCGCCGACGCGCCCGCCTTCTTGCAGGTCGGCACTTCTTTCGGGTCGATCCCATTCGCCGTCGAGAGCGACGCCAAAATCGCCGCCGCCAACAGCTCCATTCTGCAACCCCTGGCGGCCGACGCGCCAGGATGCCCCGCGGCCGGCGGCACCTGGCTGGTCGGCTTGCTGTACGTCAACGCCAGCACCAAGGCCCTGTGCTTCGAGGACACCATTGACGAGGACGAGATCGCCCACTTTGACACCGTGTCGTGCACGGACCGGGCGACCATCCCTGCGGCAGTGCGGACGAGCATTGACAGTGCGGCGACGAGTCTGGCGCGGGCGGCCAATAGTGGTGGTGGAGGGTCGGCACAGACGACGGCGACAACGACGTCCTCCGGATCGAGTGCAACGGGCAAGGCGTCCGGAACGGGCACAGGCACAGGGACCGGGTCGACGAGCAAAGGCAGTCCGTCATCGACGGCACCGGCAACGACAAACAGCGCTGGCAGTCAGCTACCGTCACTTCGTCGCGTTCTCACAGCCATAGGCGTCGTCTCTTTGGCGTCGTACCTCGCGTGTTGAGCCTGCCTGCAGCGCTTTTTTGTGATACCATGCTGCCAGCTTTCTAATTTATAAGTAGCGTCTTAATGTATAAAAGAAAAAAGAAGCATCTTTGAAACTTGAATGTGAATTCGACTTTTGTTTATTTTACTTCTTACAATACTCAGTACCAGCCTACATGTTGATCCAACAAACTGCAACATGTGTAGTGAAACAAGAAGACAACGGTTAGACGTATTGCGACTCGAATGCACCACTGGCGACGATATCATCCGCCTGCGACGCCGCCCGTCTGTGCCTCCAGTGGAACAAAAGGGAAAAGTCAGTGAAACAAGAAAGGGGGTAACAAGAGACAAGTCCTGGACGAGAACAGGAAGGGGCTTGAATTTGAACAGGAGAGGCAAAAAAAAGAAGCTTAATTTAACATTATTTCTAATTTCAATCTTAGAATTTGAATTTATTTATTCTGTCCGTTCAACAATAAACAATGATACAGCACCGCTGCGCGACAAGTCTCGTCACACCATGTCGCCTCCTACACATCCTTCACCTCGGTGTGCTCACGAACAGCCTGGCCCGCGTTGGACATTTGCTCTCATGTCATTCGTTCGCTCACATTTGGTGCTCCAACTTTGATCCGTATTCACTTAGCCTGCCATTTACTCCATATGCTCATACTTCTCTCCTCCCAGCCTTGTTCAAATCATGGGCATACCTGTGATTGATTTAATGGCCACGGGGATTTTATTTCTCCATCGTTCTCATTTCGTCTTTGTGGTCCTCTTTTTCCACTTTGCTTTCAGCCAACCACAATTTTCAACGGCTCCGCATGAAATGGCGCGTAGTCGTACTTTGTCGTCGAGCTAGTCCACACTTTCTCCGCCCATATTTTCTCCGCCCTCCGCCCTCCGCGTTCTCCGTCTCTTCATCATGAGCACCCACCAGCACCCACCAGTTCCTGCCATGCCCGGTCTCAGACGAACAACAATCACTAGCAAGGCCTGTGACGCTTGTCGCACGCGCAAGGTCAAGTGTGATCTGAGCGCGCCTGGCAGGTCTGAGGTTGAACGCTGCCGCCGGTGCACACGGCTCGATCTGCCATGCACATTCGACAGGCCATCCCAGTTGCGCGGGCCACGAAGACGGGTCACAGGCGTGGTCGTGGCAGGTGTCCCGAGTCCGATCACATCTGCCACACCCGCCACGCCCACCACACCCGACCAGCCTGTCGACACTCCGTCCTCTGCAACG
Source organism: Sporothrix dimorphospora (assembly GCA_021397985.1). Taxonomy (NCBI): domain Eukaryota; kingdom Fungi; phylum Ascomycota; class Sordariomycetes; order Ophiostomatales; family Ophiostomataceae; genus Sporothrix; species Sporothrix dimorphospora. The sequence continues at coordinate 200,316 of WOUA01000024.1, forward strand.
CACCCCGGCTACCCGACCGACGGCCTCTGCGCACGGCCGCTCGTGCGACTTATTGTTGACGACTACCTCCAGCTGGTGTACCCGCTCGTGCCGGTGGTGCACCGCCCGTCTTTCCGCGCAGCGTTGGCCGCCGACCACGATCTGGAGAGCCCTGTGTTTGCCAGCCTGTTGCTGGCCGTCTGCGCCGTGACGGTGGGCCTGCTGCCCTCCCGCTTTGCGTCCTGCTACTGCACATGGCGCAGCCCGGGACCGCCGCTGCGGTTCACGGGCCGCGAGGCCATGATGAACTATTGCTACGACGGGGTGCTGCGGCGACGGGGTCCGCGCTACTTTGACGAAATCGACTTTGCCAAACTGGCCATTTCGTATCTGCTGAGCATCACCTTCTTCCAGATCGGCGACCAGAACCGGGCGCGCATGATGGAGGTGGAGGCGATGCAGCTGGGGCGCCTGCTGCAGGTGCACAAGATTCACGAGTATGCGGGCTTGAGTTGTATTGAGGCGCAACTGCGCAAAAAGGGGTTCTGGCTGCTGTTTTATGCGTACGTGCATGCAGAACTACAGAATTTCCGAAAAGAGCGGCTCAGCTTTTTGGATGCGGGCCAGCTGGCCACGCTCGATCTCGAGGCACTACTGCCGCTGGACGTGGACGACGAGCAGATTGTGGCGGACGGGGTGCTGCCGTCATCGCCAACACGAGCCGAAGGCGAACCGTGCCTGACGACAGCCTTTATTGTTCACTCACGGGTGTTTTGGGCGGCATTACGGGCGGGCCGAGAGGCACCGGGGGATGCCATGACCGAACCTCCCTGTGTGTGCCGTCCGTGGCGCAATAGGAGTGCCCATGCCGCGCATCTCAGGGCCCGTCTGCACGAGTTGACGTACATGCTGGATGTGCTGCCGGCGCAGCTTCGGCCGTGGACTGTCACGGACACCGAACACAGCGACAATTTGCTTGACCGCCAGTTTGCTGCGCTACGCGCGAACCTCCACGTCACCCACCTCTGGCTGCAGAGCATCATCCTGGATCAGATTGATTTGTTGGACCAGGACGGGCCTGCCCACAGACACTGGCCGCAGCGCGAAGACATTTGCCGGCAGCTCTTACATTTGTTACATGCCATCCCCGAGCGCGACCTTGAGCCCAACGGGCTGCACCTGGCGTTCAAAGTGCGGGACGTGGCGGTGGGTTTGCTGGACGACGGCGAGCAGACGACATCTGGCGATGGGACCGTGGACAGCGCCCGCGCCACCCGTTCCGCCGCCTACATCCAGCAGTTGACCCGCATCCTCGCACGGCTGGACCGCAGCGAGCAGGCGGCGATTGTAAACCTGCAGAGCTGGGTGGATACGGGGAGGGTGAGGTCGTGATGTGCGGTGGGTGTTTGAACGTGTAGTCTATTGTAGTCTATTGTACATAATCTTTTTTTTTTAAATTTGCATCTGCTTCATCTACGGACGCAGTCCCTTCCAGTAGACGGTCTTCTCCACTGTGAGCTGGCCCTCCACCGTCGCTGCATCACGGCTGCTCTGGCCCACGTGGATACCGTAGGTGCCGGCCCGGCTACACCAGGCGTCTTCTGTCTCGTCCCAGTAGCTGGTGTCGCGAACGGCGTCCAGAGTGAGAGTGACCGTGGTGGTTGCACCCGGTGCCAGGTCGTGCACCTTGGTAAAGGCACGCAGCTCTTGTGAGGGGCGCTGCGGGACAGCAGGCACGGCTCTTGGCTCCCAGGCCGATGGAGTGATGTACAGTTGGACTGTGCAGTTGCCGGCAACACTTCCCGTGTTGGTCACGTTCAGGCTGACAGACACATCGTTTGTGCTTTGGTCGACCGACAACTTCCCCAGCTCAAAAGCAGTGTACGACAGGCCGTGGCCAAAGGGAAACAGCGGCTCGACGCCCGCGCGGTCCAGGTACCGGTAGCCCACATACACGTCCTCGCCGTACAGGCAACGGCCGGCCTCGGCGCGGTAGTTGATGTGCGAGGGAAGATCTTGAAGGCGGCGCGGGTAGCTCAGAGGCAGCTTGCCGGCCGGGTTGACGGCGCCAAACAGCACATCAGCAACGGCGTGACCCGTGGCGTTACCACCATACCAGGCTTGGAGGACAGCAGGCGCCGCCTCCACCCAGGGCAGGTCGACCGGCGTGCCGCTCTGGACGACGACGGCCGTCTTGTTGGGCGCAGCGGCAAGGATGGCGGCGACGAGCTTATCCGTATGAGGCGGCAGCGCCATGGTGACGCGGTCCTCGCCCTCGGACTCCCACTCGGCGCCGAGGCCGACACACACCACAACCTGGTCAGCACCCTTGGCGGCCGCCACGGCCTCCGCAATGCCCTCCTCCACCTCCAGGCGACGGCACCCGCCGATGCGCATGCCGCCGTGGCCAAAGTCGATCATGTTGGCCACCTTGAGGGTGCTCGTCTTGGAGCAGCCCCACTGCACCAAAATGCGGTACGCCCGGCCGGCTTCCAGGTACAGAGAGCCAGTCTCTTCGACGGTGCCGCTGCCCAAAAAGCTGGTGCCGGCGCGCTGGTTCGGTCCCACGTTAGCGACCAGCAACTTTCCGTCGACGTAGAGCCAGCCGGTGCCCTGCACGGCCAGTCCCAGATCATAGGTGCCAGAAATCTCGGGTGTGAAGGTGCCTTCGGCGTCGGCGTACCACACACCATTCTTGTTGAGGTTGGGATGCGAATAGTCGATGAAGAACATGTTGGCGTCGACGACGTGGCGGGTCTCGACAAGGGGGCGGGCATCTGTCTGACCCTGCGCTGCCGGTCCCGTCGGCGCGTCGTTGTAGATGCGCAGCTCAAACCCGACCTTTCCATCAGCAGACCGCATCGACTTGCCCAGCAGTGGCAACATCTGGTGGCCGTAGACGCCCTGGGCGAACGCCAGCGGGCCTTGTGCCTGGGCCTCGATGCCCTGCCATGGAGTGACGGCCTCGTAGGGGTTGAGGGACGCCGAGCCGCCACCGCAGTAGGTGGCCACGCGCGCCGTCGGGCCGATGACGACGGTCGACTTGGTGGGTGCAAAGGGCAGCACACTCTCGTTCTTGAGGAGGACAATCGAGTCCGCCGCCGCCCGGCGCAGCAGTTGCTGGTCCTCCGGCCGGTTGAGCAGCGTCTCGGGCGCGTGCTCGGGGATGCCGGCGCCCATGGCCTTGCTCACAAACGTCAGGACATTGCGCACACGCGCATCGAGCGCCTTGCGGGCTACCGTGTTGGCGTTGACGGCGTGCCGCAGATTGCCGCCGCGGAAGCGGGTCGGGCCGGGCATCTCGAGGTCGAGGCCGACGTTGACCGCGGCCGCCGTGCTGTACGTGCCGAACCAGTCGCTGACCACCATGCCGTCGAAGCCCCAGTCGTTTCTCAGAACCTTTTCGAGTAGGTAGGGCGACTCCGAGGCGTGCACGCCATTGACCTTGTTGTAGGCCGTCATTAGTCCGGGGATGGGCGCCTCGCGCAGCGCAATCTGGAAGGGTTTGAGGTAGACCTCGTGCAGGGCGCGTTCTGTGACCTTAACGTCGACGGCCATGCGCTCGTGCTCCATGTCATTGCACACAAAGTGCTTGGGCACCGAGGCGATGCCCTTGTCGGCCAGGCCCAGGCAGTAGCTGGCCGCCAGCAAACCGGCCAGTGTCGGGTCTTCGGAGAATGACTCGAACCCGCGCCCGCCCAGCGGCAGCCGCTGGATGTTGATCGTGGGGCCGAGCACCGCGTGCGCGCCCTTGGCGCGGGCTTCATCAGCCAAAAGGTGGCCAACGTCTCTCAAAAGGTCGCGGTCAAAGGTCGCCCCCAACGCCGTCCCGCACGGCAGGCACGATGACGGCACGCTGTCGAAGAAGCGCGTGCCACGCACGCCGTTGGGCCCGTCCGAGAGCCGGATGGTCGGGACGCCCAGTCGCGGGACGGCCGCTGTGTGCCAAAAATCGATGCCCGAGAGCAGCGCAATCTTCTCGTCGAGCGTCAACTGCGCCAGGACGGCATCGACGTCGAGGCTGGTCGCCATGTCGGCGCTGTCGGGTGTTGGTGGTGACTGTAGGACGAGCATTGTGTGTGTGTGGGTGTGTTGGAGATGAGGAGATGAGAAGACGATGGATGATAGAAGACGGTTGTTTGTCCTTATTTCGTGACCGTGTTCCTCCCGTCAGTGCGCCTGTTTATACGTGTTCAAATAATTTTCCAAAATCGAAAGAAGTTGGAATGATCAAGGAATGACGTCGATCGGCTGGACGCAACGGTTGGTCCGACGTTTTGCCGGCAATCCGGGCCACGGGCTCATGTGCTCTGGAGCTGCCGTCGAGCTATTACAAGCTATTTGTTGAGAAGTCACTTCATGAGGCGAATCGATGCCCCGTGACGATATCTGGTTTTTGGTTTATTTCTCCTTTTCTCCGCTGTGTCTTGACGGGATAAACATTAATGGTCAAGCTTTGGCAAGGTGTCGTTGAAGCCCTACACTTGTCCCGGCAGTTGCCGCGCTTCGCTACCCACAGTTTCTCCGCTCTCCTCCGCTCTCCTCAGCCGTCTCCCGCTGCCGCTTCACCATTCCTTTTCTGGTCCTATTTTGCCGCACTTCGCCGCACTTTGTCGATTTTCCACTTCAACGCCGCTATTTTCTCCGTCCCTGACCAGTATTTCACAGCCCGCCTTGCCGTTTCTCCGTCCTCGTCCAGACTTTTTGGACCTTGCGGTTCCTTCTAGCCCCTGCCTAGCTTCGGGAATATTGCCTCTGGTTCGGCATCTGGGGTATGGAGTACGCATCTTTTCGCCATGGGGAGCCATGCGCAATAAAAAACTGGACTATGGGGTGACACCTCATTGTCTTCCTTCTTCAACAACCCACCCACCCATCGTTTGGACGTCCCCTGTGTTCCTGCGCATTCCCCACGGGGATGAGCGTCACGCGGTCGCTCTTGTGGACGCTCGCTTGATTTAACGATTTTTTTTTTGGCTACTTTTTCTTTTCTTTTTCACATTACCGGCTGTTGACTTTTTTTTCTCCCTTGTTTTCCCGTCCCTGGGCATAACCCTGCACCGACCTCGCACTGTCGGCGTCGGCTTCGCGGCTACAACTACGGCTGCCAAGAGGGATACATAAAGAGGCTTCCTGTCTGTCCTTGACCCTCATGTCGATCACATCCAGACTGCACTCGCTCTCATCCCTCCCCTTCCTCGCCTACACTCTTCTCCTCCTCCTCCTCCTCACCCCTATCATTCTTGTCCTCCACCTACCTGATCCTCCCTGATGGCCACCTCCAAGATTGACGCCGAGGCCGCTCAGGCCGACGCCGATCGCCTGGCTGCTGTCCTCGCCGACGACGGCACACCCTGGTACCGCCGTAACCACCTGCTCAAGCTCAACTACATCGTCGTCTCGCTTGTGCTCTACTCGTCAGCCAACGGCTACGACGGCTCCCTCCAGAACGGCCTGCAGGTGCTCGACCAGTGGGAAGACTTTATGGGCCACCCGGCAGGCGCCTGGCTCGGCTGGATCAACGCCATCTACTGGCTCGGTTGCTTTCTGACGTACCCGCCGGCCGCCTGGGTCTCGAACCGCTGGGGCCGGAAGGCGGGCATCTACCTGGGCTACGTGCCGCTGGCCATTGGCGTGGCCCTGCAGACAGCCGCCCCGAATGACAAGGTTTTCCTCGTGTCCCGTCTCTTCTTGGGTAGTGCGTCCGCTCTCTTTGGCAACGGCGCCCCTATCCTCATCAATGAGATCGCCCACCCGGCGCACCGCGCCATTGCCAATGCCGCGTTCATGAGCGGTTGGTACGTCGGCGGCAGCATCGCCGCATGGTCCACCTTTGCCACGCGCAACTACGCCACGTCCTGGGCCTGGCGTCTGCCCTGCATCCTGCAGCTGCTTCTGCCGCTTGTGGCCCTGCCCGGTCTGCTGCTGGCCCCCGAGAGCCCCCGCTGGCTCGTTTCGGTCGACCGCACAGAGGCTGCCCGCGAAATGCTCGTCAAACACCACGCCGGCGGCGACGCCGACTCGCCGCTGGTCGCCTTTGAGTACAGCGAGATCACCGCCGCGCTCGCCGCCGACAAGGCCGCCCTCCGCAACGCCAGCTACATGGACATGCTGCGCACGCCCGGCAACCGCCGCCGTCTCTTCATTTCGATTTCGCTCGGTATCTTTGCCCAGTGGGCTGGCAACGGCGTTGTTTCGTACTATTTGACCCTGGTGCTGGACACGGTCGGCGTCACCAGCGTCACGGACCAGACGCTGATCTCCGCCTTCTTGCAGGTGTGGAACCTGCTGTGTGCTGTTGCGGCCGCTTTTGTTGTCGACCGTCTCGGCCGGCGCACGCTTTTCTTGGCGTCCGGTGTCATTATGCTGGCCTCGTATGTCATCGTCACCGCCCTGTCGGCCGAGTTTGCCCAGACCGGCCATGCCGCCACCGGCACCGCCGTCATTCCGTTCCTGTTTGTCTTTTTCGCCGGCTACGACATCGCCCTCACCCCCTTCCTCACGGCCTACCCCTGCGAGATTTGGCCATTTGCCCTGCGGGCGCGCGGTCTGACCGTGACCTGGGTGGCGAGCATCAGTGCCATCTTCTTCAACACGTTTGTCAACCCCATTGCCCTCGCGAGCATCGCCTGGAAGTACTACCTGGTGTTTGTCGTTGTGCTGGCCGTCATGCTGGTCACCGTCTACTTCTACTACCCCGAGACCCGCCGTCGCACCCTCGAGGAGATTGCCGTCATCTTTGACGGCGAGTCGGCTGCGCTGCCGCCCATGACCAAGGTGGGGGATGCCACGCTGGAGCACGCCGAGGAGAAGGATGTGTGAGGACGCACCGCGTAGCGGTACAGTCGTTGTCGCATAAATATTGCTACAGCCTACAAGCCACAAAAATAATCAAAATACCAAGTCAAGTCAATTGAAATTCAAATTCAAATTCAACGTCTTTTTTTTTAAAAAAAGCTTCTTCCTCTTCTCGCCCCGGGTGCGTAGGGACTGTTTAGCAAAACGTTGGTCGTAGAGGCAGCCTGGGGATGGCCAGTAAGAAATAGTCTACGTAATTATGCAAGACGTGTTTTGTTCACTTTATTATTCGATTCCCATCTCCGTTTGTTCTATATAAGAAGGACATCATTGATGACACAATAAAATAAAAATATAAGAAACAACAACATTGCAAAAAGACGACAAAAACGTACAGCAGCGGGTATTCGCTGGTCGTCACCGACCCAACTACTAATCCGCCGATTGCAGGTTTAACGAGGGGAGAGCGGACGGGATCCCGTGTTCTCCTACATCTATGGCCGTACGTGGATGATGGGGGTGACGGAGGGTTATTTATGGGCAGGTCATTTCCTTGTCGTAGAAAATAATATTCATGTAATTGAATATCTCATGTTGCTTACTCAGTTACAGAACCACTCCATCTCTTCACTATGTACACCTTGTGATGTCCTCATATTTACATGTTGAATTCCCCAGCGGTGTTCTCATCTCGCTTTCCTTCTCTCCCTACGACTATACCGCCTCGCTGACGGTAATGTCGGCACTGCCGCTGCTCTGGTAGCCCTCGGTGGCAATGATCATGTAGTCGTGCGCGCCCATCTTGAGGCCCGTCTTGGCCCAGGCGTCAAAGTGGTTCTTGGTGGTGACGGTACCGCCCACGTGCTTGGACGTCCGCACCGACCAGTACTGGTCAAAGGTGGCCGTACCCGAAATGGACGGCTGGTTCACGCGCTTGTTGAGGTAAATGTCGTAGGTGCCGCCGTCGCTCGTGATGCTGCCCTTTTTCGTGCCGCCCGTCGATGGGTTGTACGTGCCGTACGACTCGACAATGTAGTACTCGACGAGCGGGTTCTTGGTCCACCCGTACAAGGACAAATAACTGTTGACATTGCCGCCGTTCCAGGTGCCGTTGTAGTTGACCACACGGGGTCCACCGGGGTTCCAGCCCTTGCCGGCGACAAAGTTGCCAACGTTGCTCCACTTGACGCTGTACTCACCAGCGGGGCCGTTGTTGTAGGTGACGCTGCCCTGGCCGTCGGTCCAGAACGAGTAGAAGAAGCCGTTGTCGGTGCCGGTGCCGGTAGGCGTGCTCTGCAGGTCGCGCGTGGGCGAGCCGGGCAGGTTGGAGCCGGGCAGCGGACGCTCAGGGCCGGCGACGGCGACGGGGTTGGCGGCGGCGACCGCAGCCAGGCCCAGCACGACAGCAGAGAGGATACCCATGGTGAGGATGTCGAGATTTTAGGAAATGAAAATAAGAAGAAGGGTTTTTTATTTATTTATTTCAATGACACGAACTGCCTATCCAGAGGTATGAAAGGAGGATGGCCTTTGATCTAGAAGCTCATAGTCATCGATGTCCTTTTATATGCTTTGAAGGGAACAAAGGGAAAGCACTCAGTCCGCCTGATGAGGCAACGGTCCCGGATTCTCCATGTCGATATCATTCGCATATATTGTGTCCAATCTGTGATGCTTGGGTCTTTTATTTAATGCATGTGATCGGAAGGTTTAACCTTTATCCAATTTACCCTTATAGAAGAGGGACACGCTTCAATTTGTTTCCCGTTTTGGACCCTATGAGACATGGGTAGGTGGTTTACGATAGTGCAGTACAAGATAGCAGTGTAGGATATTTTGCTAGTAATCCATAGTGTGATTTAACACCCAGAAGAACATCATTTTCACGCCACCAAAATCGTAGAAATACCCCAGATTTCGGAAGTCAAAAAAGGTGGCTTGTGGCTTGCAAAATCGTCGGTTGGACGCTACCGATCAATGCCTTTTTTCCTTTTCCCTTTTCCCTTTTCCCCTTTCCCTTCTCGAATTTTCCCTTCTTGGCTTCTTGGCCATTCTAGAGGTGCGTGGTTTTGCGCATCAGTCCATATTCCAGTGTATTAATGTTCATATCGCCACGGGCTTGGCCAGACGCGTGCCGTCTTCATACCGTTATTTCTCCCAAGCATGCAAGATAAACTTCTTGGCGGCTCTTACGACGAAAATAGCCAACGGGTAAATTCAGGGCCACCTGGACGGCTCTCCACATATTCGGATATCAGGAATAGTGCCCGAAAGGGTGAAGCCGAAGTAACCCCAGTTGCATCGAACGCACCAACGCACTATTGTCTTTTTTTTTGCGCCTCAAGCAATGGTACCACTGTTGACAAGAATGAAAGTCATTTTCTTGTCTCGGTATAGGTATTCATATCAGAAAGGGCAATCTCATTATGTGGTTTTAGATGTACATCGCTATGCTTCGCCGTATTATCATGTCATCTCCACGTAGTAATACAGTCTCTTGTACAATCTACCTCGGCACCCATTGCAGCTCCGCTTCGTCGGGCCGGTTCATCTGCAGGGTCAGGCGCGGCTGGCTGTCCTCGGTCAGCTTGAGCAAGCGGGCACGGGCGTCGGCGTCGGTCTCGCCCGTCTCCGTGTGGGTGACGGGCCGCACGGAACAGCGCCAGAACAGCGTGGCCATGACGACAACAAACTCGACCTGAGACATCTTCTGGCCGGGACACACACGGGGACCACCGGACCAGGGCGAGAAGGTGCCCCGGGGCGGTGTCATGACCGACTCTTGGCCGGTCTTTTCATCGATGGAAATCCACCGCTCCGGGCGGAACTCGTCCGAGTCCGGGCCCCAGGTGGCCGGCGCGGTGTGCAGGCCCATGTTGTTGACAAAGACGTTGTAGGCGCCGACGAGGTGGTGTGTGGTGTTGCGGACGGTGACGGTCTGCGGAGGCGCGTTGGCGGGGGCCGTCTTAAGGCCGCGGGACAAGTGGAGGACAGCCGGGTAGAGGCGCAGGGTCTCGAACATGTAGGCAAGGCAGCGCGCGAGCTGCGGGTAGACGGTGGTGTAGTCGAGGGAGCGGAGGCGCTCGGCGCGTTCGGTTTCTGTGAGACCCGTCGAGGGCCCGCCAAAGACGCGGTCCAGCTCGGCCTGCATCCAGGTCTGCTTGTCCGGGTAAGCCGCCATCAGCACGGCGGCGTAGGACATGGTGTTGGCTGTGGTGTCGAAGCCGGCGCCCGTGACCAAGAACAGGTTGCCGGCGATCTCGTCTTCGGTGAGGCCGAGTTGGGTGTTGCCGCCGTGCGGGTCGATGTTGGGCGTGTCGGCGTTCTTGCTGTTGCTCTTGCTCTGGTCGGCCAGGCGCACGAGCAGGCTCATAATGTTCTCGCGGCTCTCGCTGTCCTCGACGGTTCGGGTTTTCTGTCGCTGACGCTCCTGTTCGAGCATGTCGGCCGTGAGCCCGGGCAGCTTGCGCATCGCGGCCGCCAGCGTTTGCACGACCATGGGCATGAAGCGGAGGGACAGGATGGCGTTGGGCACAATGGCCGCGGCCGCCAGCAGCTCGGCCACCAGCCCAATCGCATCAATGTAGGCCATCGGTGCTTTCGGGTCGCGCGGCAGCTCCATAGGCTGAAAGGGTTTGGGCTGGCCGTAGCCCACCTGGCCAAGCACGTTGATCGCAATTGCCCGCAGGCTGGCGACGGTCTGGGTGGACACACCTTCCGGCTCCTTGGTGAGCATAAAGTCGGCCATCTGGTCCGCCTGGGCCATGCTCTCCTTCCACACGATGGCGCTGATGCGCTCGTTGAGGTTGGGCGCAATCAGCCGCCGCTGGCGCGCCCACGTCTCGCCGTCCGACGCGATAATGTTGTTGCCCAGCAAACTCATAATGACCTTGGCCTCGGGCAGCATGACAAAGTCCTTACGGCGCGCCAGCAGGATCTGAGCAAGGGCGGGGTCGGCGCACCATATCTCGTTGGTGCCGGTCGTGACCAGGACAAAGACGGGGCCGATGCTGTCGTGGAAGTCGTGGCGGTCGCGGAACTCCCAGCCGTACGTGGCCGGCTGCCAGCGGTCGTAGATGGAGGTCGGCAAAATCCGTTTGAGGATCGGGCGGAGCGGCGCGTTCAAAACCATGTAGAAGGGGTTCTGTGTGTTGATGGGGCAGAGCAGCACGGGAAAGCCGCTGCGGACGGCATTGCGGTAGTTGGTGTAGAAGCGGTGCGCGCACGACACGAACCAGGCGCCGACAATCGCCAAGAAGGCGACAAGCCAGGTGTGGGCCATGGAGAAAGGTGTTTCGGGGGTGAAGGGAAAAGAACGAAAGAAAATGAAAATGAAAAAGAGAGGGAGGATATTCGAAGAAAATCAAAGAAAGAAGATCCAAAAACGTCAATCGTTGGACAGACCGACGGTAAGCGAAGGCGACGACGGCGACGACAGCGACAGCGACAGCGACAGCGAAGTGAAAAGACAGACGTCAGAGAAGACATCCTGGCGGTGCTGGGGTCGTCTTAGGTTTTATGGTCTTTTCAGCGTCTGGTCTGGTCGGCCCCGTTTTGCGGTTTGCGTTTTGCGTTTTGCGTCTTGCGCCCATCTGTGGCCCCTTTTGCGCTCTCTTCCCCCTTGTTCCTTTTCCAGGGCCGCGTTCCGTTGATCCTTGCACGCACGGGGGATTTTAGGCCCTGTTTTTTTTTTTTTTTTTTGGTTTGTCGTTCGTCACTACCGTCTTTCCTTCGACGTGGAATTTTACTTTTTTTGGTAGTCATCTTTCTTTGGCTCTCTTACTACTGGCACAGCTCGGACCACGGTGGATCAACGGATCCCGATCTCACAGGGTTGGTGAGATAAAACAGCCTGAAACGTGGGGCTTGGAAAGGGTTGCGTACTGGGTAGGACGTGACATTCACTGCAGAAAACTAAGACTACTCAGTACCAAAATAGGCCACGAGAGGAGAGCTCCATTCTGGAGGCGTATTTAAACACCTGCCGTCAGCCGTTGTAGTGGAGAAGGTGTATCTTACGGGATTCGACGGGCGTTCATTGGCGTTGAGACGGTTGACAATGGCGGTTTGTTTTCTTGCCTTTTGTTTTGCGAGAAAGTGCTCGTACGGAGTACAGACGCGGGTATTTGTATTTTGCAACACAAGACTACGGCGTACGGCGTAATACAGCATACGACAAACGAGAAGAAAATCGTAGACGAAATCGTAGACGGCTCCTGTTGTACAGACAAACCGACCGTTGGCAGTTCGGATGCTTGTCTTAGGCGGATCTCACCCTTTCGCAGCTCCTCACTCTTCGGAACGTTCGCTTCTCGACGAACGTTATGTCGTCGTATTCCTGCTAGGGCTCACCTCGGATGCTGCCAAGCTCCCGTCGCTCCTGTTGTGTTCCCTCTTTTCATTGGTTCCTCCGTCTCCTCTTTTTTCTCCCTCATTTGTTCTTCCCTCATTCGCCTCGTCCAATCTGTTGTCTGCCCGGTCTTCGGCATCGTTCCTTTCCGTTCCCACTTTCGAGATACCCCACCACAACACGCACACACGAGCGCCTTCTGCGGCCTACCGCTCCACTAGTCGGTCCTCGGCGCTCACTGTCAAGGCTGCAACGGTCTACACTACCAGAGGATTGACAGTGAGCGACACACAGCGAGTGGGGTAGGATGATGGGCAACATTACAGGGGAAGGAGTCGTGTTATTTAGGATACGGGTAATACGGCGTACGTCGATTGAGGCTGGTTTGATTCGATTCTGGAATCGGCGATTGTGATTTGTTTCCGCATTCTACGTCGTGACTGACCGGAGTAAGCCAAGCAGAATGGACACCGACGGCAGATCGACAACGAAGCACCGGATCGCAATCAGTTCTTTCAGACGCCTAGCTCCCAGCCCGCTCTCCACATCATTCCAGCCCGCTTGCGTTGAGGAGGGTAAATCAATCCGGCCAAAAATGAAAATAAAAAATCGAAAAGAATTTAAAAATAGACCGAAACTGTTCACAACTCAACCTCGTTCAACCTTATTTATATTATGATGGATTTTCAATTTATTTGATTTTTTTTTATGTATCTTCATTTTCAACCGTACCCAAGATACTAGGCGTAGTAGAACTGTTAGAAAGCACCATGCCACGGCATGTGTGACGACAAAAGAGATGGAAAGAAAAGAGCCCCAAGTGAATCGGACCAAATGAGCTTAACAACCCAACTATGTAAAGAACACATTAAATCTGTGTAGAGAAATAGAAATAAAAGGGAAGCAAATCAGGATCACAGGTATATCAAATTATCAAGACGATAAAAATTCGGTAAGTAGCCACCGGGAAAAATATTTGCTGAATTGTTTGTTCTCGTATCTGTTATGATTTATTAACATTACAGCAGCAAGAGCACAACATTGCTACCTTTGGCGCCTTTTCCCTTCTTCGCTACTTTTGCAGCAACTTTGCAGACGAAGCAGCCCATCTCACTGCATTACCAGCTCCTCTTCCTCACGTTCCCTCTTCCACCGCCGGACGACAACACAGCCCATGACGCCTGTTGCAAAGACCGAGATTGTACGGAGACCACGAAGTCAGAAGAAAGTCAGCACACGTTTCCGCTCAAGGATATGTAGAAAGAATAAGGAAGCGTCTAGCATTGTGGCGCTCTTACACAAGGGCCAGTGACAGCTCCATGGCCATGATTGCCCCTAGATTGGATCTCAGAATCTCGTTGTGAGGGTCCAGGTCGTGAGGGTCCGGGCCCTCGCCGCCGTTAAATCCGCTCAGCGCTGCCATGGTCGCGCCGACCGCGCAAAAAGCAATGGCAAAGATATCACCAACGATTGTTACGGCGAGAACGTTGGATTTTGCGTTGTAGAGGAGGATGCTGTCAATGTCGGTGGCTATAGACACGAAGGCCTGTTGTTGTCGTGTCTGTGTTGGCCACTCGGCCAGTTTCCGATGCCAGATTCACAGACAATCATAAAACGATATGCTCTACTCACCCCTGTGATCAAGATACCAAAGGCCGCTTCGCGCGATATCGAAATGTCGTATGCAGTCACTCCAGCCAGAGCAACGGCAATCGCGATCAGGCACAGACCAATGCCCGGATGAACCCATCCGCCTGCACGGACAGGCCGTGTCCTCGCCATTTGGTGTATGTCTGTGTCCGGAGTGCGGGCTCGATTGTGAGGAAACAAATTAACAATGAGAAAAAGTTCGAGACGAAAATGAAATGAGAGAGAAGAGTGTGACTCGATGCAGGACCCAATGCAAAATTCACGGGATGCTGCGAGGGAAGGCTATCCCTTCCGTTCCGTTTTGTGCTGCAGGTCCCTTGATAAAGTCTGGGGCGCGAGACAGGATTTTGAAAAAGGAGCAAAGACGGGAAGAGAAAAGGCTGAAAGAAGAGGCACTGTGGCACATGTGGCGCTGGCCTTTTTCATCCAATCTTTTCTTTTCTTCATCTTTTCCTGATCGGCGACCATAGCACAGCCGCTGGACATCGTACCACCGGCTAGATCTTAAACTCGGTTTGCATCTGTTGGTCCTGAAGCCTTTTGCTCGGTATATTTTACCCAGATGAAGCGAGACGAGAAACACAGCAGAAGCATAAAGAGATGTGCGATAGGGACAAGTCGCGAGCCCATACACGACGTTGACAAAGAAGTCAAGCTTTGGCGGTCCGCCACCATCGCCACCGCCTCTCCTTGAAATTGCAGACGAGATTGCGGCCGCGGCCGCGCTCGTTGCCGAGATGGACGCGGTCAACAGCAATGCGACACTCTATGATGCTCAGGAAAAGCACGATGGATCGTACTGTATGGAGACCATTACCCGCAAAGGAACGAGCACTTGGAGCGCCATTTCCGATTTTCAGGTAAACATGGTTCACTAACGTTGAGACAGCATCTTGTACATGACCATGTCTAACGAGGCTGCGATAGGTCTTCCGCAACGTCAAGGACTTTGGCGCGAAAGGTGACGGTGTCAACGTAAGCCCGGCGAGCGTGATAATTTTTCCAGATACAACCCGCTCATCATCTTAATATCGTATTAATTGTGTGCTTCTCCAGGACGATACAAAGTCCATCCAGAGCGCAATGTCGTGGGCATTCAAGGCTTCACAGAAAGCTGCCCGGTGTGACGCTGGCTGCTACGGCTCGTCCACGCAAAATGCCATTGTTTACTTTCCCAGGGGTACGCCCTATGTTTTGTTTTTTTCCGCCCAATATTCCTTTTTTATTCTATTATCTAACATACACTGTGCGTCTTTAGGCAATTACTTGTTAGCAGCACAATAGACGTTTATTTCGGGACACAAATGATTGGCGATGTGCGTCTCTGTTCTATGCCGCTCTCACTCGTTGCGTGATGCGGAGCTAACGGTTTTATGGGCAACAAGCTGGCCTACGATTGTTGCCGCTAAGAGATTCGTCGGCTTGGGTGTTTTGGCTACGGACCAATACGTGCCCAATGGGGGCAATGGTGTTGATGGCAATGCCAAGGAGTGGTACATCAATACGGTGTGGTTTCTTTTTCTTGTTTTTTTCGGTGTCTTTTCCTATTAAGTTCGACCAAACTAACTCAAGCTCAACCGCAGGCCAGCTCCTATCGCCAGATTCGCAATTTCAGGATTAATATTCGACAAACCTCGCAATCAGCAAAGATCTACGGCATTCATTACCAGGTAGCGCAGGGGAAGTAAGAGAAGAAAAGGAGAAAAAACGCATCGCGGGAAGTAAAATAAAGCTTGAAAAGATAAGAGCAAAGTATCGGGAATAATAGAAAACGATATACGAAAAGTTAAATAAAGGTAAAAGTAGTAAGTAAACGAAAAATAGTAAACATAAACTATAAGCAATATCCATCGCCAAAAAAAACTATCTAACGCTTCAATTCAATCGCTTCATAACTAGCTAAACTAATCTAACGCTGCAATTCAATCGCTTCAGAACTAATACTAAACTAATCTAACGCTTCTCAGCAAATTGCTGGACAAACAAACGCTTCACAGCAAATTGCTGGGTAAAATCCACTGATCCCATCACTAAACTAAACAAGCCACCTTTCTCATTTCCCCCCAAGTCTACCTAGCACCTTTTTTGTGCTCAACACCCACTGTACACCAACATTTTCTTCTTTCTAACCCAAGAACATCCTGTTATTGGTAAGAATCCAGAGGACAACTTTAGTTGTCTTGTAGTACCTCCGCAACCGGTAGTAGAGACGCGGCTTCCGCCAAGCGATCTTGATAGATTGCAGGCCAGCCATTTTTCTATAGTCCACTGAAGTTGTTTATGCTTCAGGGAGAAAGTGTCTAAATTTTTCACACTTTGTAGAGTCCACTGAAGTTGTTTAGGCTTCAGAGAAGAGAGTTTACTGAAGTTTTTTAGGCCTCAGGGGGAAAGTGTCTAAATTTTTCACACTGTTGTAGAGTCCACTGAAGCTGTTTAGGCTTCAGGGGGAAAGTGTCTAAATTTTTCACACTTTTGTGGAGTCCACTGAAGCTGATTAGGCTTCAGGGGGGAAAGTGCCTAAATTTTTCACACTTTGTAGAAGGGGTGAAGAGGACAAGGAGGGTGGGGGGGGGGGGGGGGGGAGCGCGGGGAGGACGGGGGGCGAAGGTTGAAATAGTTCTTTTTTATTCACTCGAACTTGAAATTGAACCCAGGTACTCCTGAGTGTTTGATGACAGATAATTCTAGCAGAGCTAAACGAACTGTTCAGATTAGTTGTTAGAACTTGTAGAAGGGTAAGTTGGTATCAAGACTATAACTCCAGTTTCCCTCGTTTTCTGCGTGTTGGTCGTGAATCAGCAGTAGCAGAAAGTGGTGGTGGCAGCATCGGGGGCGGAAAGAGGGGGTTGTGATCGTGAAGTAAACAAAAGAGGGGAAGTGGGGCGAGGCTGCGCTATTTGGCCAATGGTAAGCCCGGGTTGGACCAGGCTGCGTGTGGGGCTAGCCACTAATACGAGGCTAGTCAGCAACACCACAGTGCGGCGAAAAGGCAAGATGAGGAGGAGACGTGGCCGTGCCGAATAATGTGGATGGATGTGGAATGGCACGTGCCATGCTGGTGCATCAGAGGTCGCAGGCTATGTTCAAGGATCATTTTCTTTGGAACAAATTGCCCGGCACGGGGCATCAAAGTCGCCAGTCAACAATAACAAGAAAATGGACCGCGTTGCAAAAAGTCTGTGACAATGAAAAAAAAAACCGAAAACCCAGGATAATGACCAGGATAGATGAGAAAGAGGCAAGTATGTACAATCCTACGACTCTATCGCTGGCCTCTTTCGCTTGACTACAATGTTCGCACAATCGTTCGAGGGCCAAACGACTACTAATTTGATTTCTCTTTTTCTTCTGTTTTCTACACAATGTGAACATATCACGAGTGGTTGCACACAGCCGGCATATATATTTTCGTCTTGTTCCGCCGTGTCTCAGATACTTCATATTTACTTGACATCAATAATCTCAATTTTCCCCGGTGGGTTGTCCCAGTTCATGGTGTGGCTTCCACCAACACCCACGACGCAGCCCATCGCCAGATAGCGGAAGTGGTTGCCGGCCGGCCGAAAAACCATCAAGTCTTGGCTGCCAGCCACCATGTACACGACATCGCCGTGTTGTACACCATCGGCCGAGTAGCCTGGATGTCCATCTGTTGTGCGGAAATACACATAGTTCGACATGAACGATAGCACATCGCCGAAAAAGGTGCTTTGGAAAGCAGGCTGCTGGAACTGGTATGCGGCTTCGCAAAGCAGTGCGTCCCGGTCTAAGGGCGCGGAGCGGCCCTCGTCTAGTACAGCCTTCAAAATCTGGTCACCCGGGTTGTTGCCAGGACCTGGATCGTGGTCGCCACTCGACTTGGGCAACGAGACGTGACCGGTTGCGACAAAGCAATGGAGCAAGGAGACCACGTCGCGTGTCTTGTCTTCGTGGCGCCCCGGGCGGAAGGGGTTTGCCAACAGTTCGACAAGTGTGATGGCTAGGGACTTTGTGGGCAGTCTCGGGTGCCTGAGTTCGTCTGCTTGCAGCTGCGGGGCGGCCACAATCGCATCCACAATCTCGTCTGGGCGCATGTTTGCGAGATATTCAGCCACTGCAGCAATCTGCACGAGCTGATCCGACGCTGTGACCGTGGTCCCTTTGTACTTTGTACTTAGCATTCCAGGGTAGATGCCGGGCTCCGTTGTCGACGTAATGCGTCCGACAAACACGCCATGGAGGCGCAACGTGAGACCAGCGTCGACGACGCAGGGCACATACGATGGCGGGATGATAGAGGGGGGATTGGGGTTGTACACGACATATTGTAATGGGCTGATGCTCCAGTCGGGTACCCAGGTCGGCAGTCCGAGCTTGGAGTGTTGGCTGGCAAGGCCGGCATAGCCGAGAATGCGGAACATGTCCTTGTCGCTATCACTACTGCCTAGCTGTGTAGCGAGCGAAGCGGCCACGCGGCAGTACAGGTCCCGGGCCGTGACGTCGTAGTCGACGGCGACGCCAAGGTCCACGAGGCCGCACAAACCAAAGATCATGTCGCGCGCGTCCCAGGCCGAGCGCAGGGTGGCCGCCTCCAAGCAAGCAATGGCGCGCGTAGCACTGGTATAACTACGGCCGTTGGGTTTGCGCATCCCGTTCGCCATGCGGTACACGTGCCGCTGTCTCGAAAATGGCGTCTCATCTTCGGCGCTTTCCTGTATGTCGCTCACCATCTGCCAGACACGCCGCAGCGCCGCGTTTTCGTCCCCACTTGGTGGTCCACGCCCCGTAAATGCCAACACGGCACTCGACATGGCCCACTCTAGGATGTCAAAGGCGGCGGGGCGGAAGCAGTAGTCGGTGCCGGCAATCAGGCGGACTCGCATGCCGAGTATTGACTCTTGGAGCGTCCACATACGAGACCAATAGCGTCGACCCGTAAAGACATCGGCGTTAAAGAGACGCACAGTGCCGAGCTGCTCGGCCATCTCCAAGACATCCGGCATGGCAAGTAGATCTGGGCGAGGTGATTTTCGTGGCTCCGTGCTGTTGCTGCTGCTGTCCTGGCCCATGACGTCGTTGTCGTTCCAGATGCGGTCCACCAGCCGCAGTGCCGCGTGACTTTCCGTGTCGCCCGGCCCGAGCCACGCTAATGTTTCGTAGGCGCCGCTGTAAATGTCCTTCATCATCGCCACCTGCGCGCTCTTTTCGGGATTGTCTGTCTGGTTGATACACACGGCATCGACCCAGATGCCGTTGCAGCAGAGGGGCTCGACGACGGTGACGTGACGCAGGGCCTCGACGAGATTTCGTGTGGCGTGGAATGTCAGTCCGTTGACCACCATGGGCAGTGTGTCGTGTTCATCGCCCCACACATATGACAGCGCAAAATAACTCAGGCGCTGGGCCCTGGCAACGGTGGTGGTGCACAGTGTGCAGACGATCCGCTGATCAGCCGCGTCGGCCTGGGGAACCGTCTCGATGAGGAGGACGCGGATCTCCCGAATGTCGTTGTCCGATTTGTGCTGTCGAAGGGGTTTGTAGAGGGCGTCTATGATGTCTGCGTTGGGATGGCGTGGCGGCGACGCTGCAATTGAAGGCGTGGCTGGCGGCATTTTGGCCGTGCGGTAAGACGAAGTCTCTCGAGCAACTCCGCTCGAGGCACGAGACGGTATTGTATTGTGTGTGCGTTGTGCGCGAGGAAACACACAGTATCGTAGCTGGAGGATGTTTCGGCAGCTCCATTTCATGGATATGTGTTTACTCCGTATGTCTTCTGTGGGTTTGGTGCCTAATTTTGGTCGCAATGCGACGTCTGCACCCCTAATTCTGCATCTTGCATGCAAGCCAATCACATCGTGGGATTGTCACCTTTCTCTACTTGGTGGCTGTGCCGCCCGTTTTAAATATGCAGAAAATACGCGCTGCGCCCCAAGTGGGCGCTTCAGGCGTGGGAATTCAGAATGCTACGCGCCCCAATCAAAGACGGAGTCATTAGAACGTCCCAAATATGATTAGAAAAGTGCAAATACCACAATGGGTAAAGAAGCTTGATTACCTATGAAAATAAACTACAAGAACTGATGTTGACATTCGGAAATAGGTTCTGCCACTTGATATGAATAGGCGCGTCGCGGTTTCCACCGTCTTCGTGCTGGGATTATTACCGCCTATCAACAAATCCAAAAAGACAAAACGGCGAGTGCAAATCTTAAGCGGCCGGGTCCATGCCGGGAAGATGCGAGAGCCCTGTTTGAGATGGTTAGTGGATAGCTTGGTATTCTCTGTTCAAATAATGCGCTGCGAGTCTGACTTACATCCGTTGACGTCCTCCTTGACGACCTGCTTGACGGAGCACTTGACTGCCTGGTCGGTGGTCTGCACCTTGAGGGCGCTGCAAGTGTCGCCGGTGCAGCGCGCATCCATGGCCTTTTGCAGCGAGTCGCCCTTCCAGCCAAAGACATAGTCGCCGTGCTGCGAGAAGCCTTTCTCGTCGTTGGTGCTCCAAACAAACGGCTGCGAGCCGTCTGCTGGCCATAGCTCCTTCTTGTTGAAGGCGCGGGTGTCCCACATGGTCTCGAGCATGACTTGCGGGATCTTGACCGGGTGGCTGGTTGGGCACACCCCATTGCTGCCGACGTCGTTGGGGCCGGACCCAGAGCTAGGGTAAGCGACGTGCGTCTTGTGGTCGGCGCTGTCGGTGTTCTTGCCGTCCCAGCAGGTAGGGAAGGTAATGACGGACCGAATGCCGCCGACACAGAAGCCCTTCGGTAAGGTCTGGGCATCGGGTGCGGCACAGTTAAGGTTGCTATTATCGCCGGAGGCAGGCATACAACGGTGGCACAGCTTGTGCGCTGGGCCCGCCACTTGTGCGCCGGCATCGCCCACGAGCATGCGGAAGCCGGGCTTGAATGCAGTCACCGACGTCTGCTTGTTGGTCGAGGGGATGTAGTATACCGTGATGCCGCCGTTGCCTTTCAAGCCCTCGCTGGGCATCTGGGGCACGCGTGTAAACGAGCCGTTGCGTGCGCGGAAGTAGAGGACAGCGGTCCAGTAGTTGGAAAAATCTTCGGAGAAGGTGCAGGTGGTGCACGTGGAGACCGTGGGCAGATCGTGTGTCGTCGGGTCCATGGTAGCGTTGAACGAGTTGCCACCCACGACTTGGTGGAGATGCGGCGACGGCACGGAGCCCGGATTCACGAGCGGGTCGATGCGGTCGACGACGAGCTGTGAGCACTGGAAGCGCATCATGGGCAGCGACCCCTGGCCGAGGGCATGGTGCACAAGGCGTGCAAAAACGAGGGCCTTCCACTGCATGTTGGCGAGTTGAAGTGAAAGGATTGTGGTTGGTCCGTGAGAGATGCTGCGTACGTCTACAGTCCCAAGTCACAGAATTGTGACCATGGCCATGTGGACCATAACTCATACATATATAAGTCGCCTGTTGTTCCTCGTGGCAGTTTTTATTTTACATGCCGACAGCCGTCCTTTCTGATATGCTTGTTATCTTTTTCATGATTTATTATTTACACGAGGGATATTTAGGCAGGTACTGTGCGCGCGGGGATTGGTAGAAATCAAAGTGTTGAGTACATGACTCCTATTTTGCCGACGATGGGCTGGCCCGTTAATCTCGAGGCACATATATATATTGCCCGAAAAAAAGAAGGCCCGGCACTTGAAATAACTCAAATAATACCTTGAAAATTGAAAATAAGAGGGGCTACGATGGGCAGCGTATGCTGCTCGTAATTCTTAGTAGGTAACGTAAGCCTGCCTCCGTTCAGCAACGGTGGTGCCCTTCTTGAAAACCCAATCAGAAGCACAAACTCATACGAAACACTCAACCTAGCTAAGTACGTCATTGTCCGCAAAAAATGCTCATATCACGATTCAAAAATGTTGTCCGGATGGAGACGTCGGCTGTAGCAATTCTTGCTCACGATGCCAAACTGTGTCTTGTCGACACTTTCTTCCACCCCGTGCTAGATGCACCAACAATCTTACCGCACAGCTTCCAATATCGATCCCGGGTAGGATGGCGGGCTTATCGATGCCGACTACATGTTCGCGTATTGCTATCGAAGCACAACGATCGCGACACCTGCGATATGCATGACCAAATATATGCTGTCTGTCAGTGCAATCTGCGTCGCTTTTTTTTAGCGATCATATCTACATATCAACGGTCACAAGAAACAAAGTTGAAAAATAAATCAAATGTGGATCTCGGGCAAAGCACGGCTTGCGGGCCAAGCGCCGGCCTGGGCTGTATTCGTTGCCAAGGCCAGGTCAACGAGGACAGCCAAGCCCCTGACAGCAAGCGGAGCTCGTCTAACGCTTTCGTGATCTCATTCTCTGGTAATAGAAGCAACGACATGTGCGAAAACAATTGCAGGAAAGCATGTTGGTAGCAGTTGGAGGCTGCTGAGCGTCCTGCTGATTTCGTTTATGGAGGGTACGGCCTTGCGCATGCATAACATTATGACCCAACCAGCAGCAGCACGTCTCTATCGACGCCCACCTAGTCCTTGGTGGCTACCACGCCACTTAGTCCGCTATAGTCATCCACCCCAACCAAGAACAAGTCGAGCCCGTGGCCTAGTACGGCAGGTCCCAATACGACGAGTCCCGGACATGACGAGCTCAAGTAAGATATTGCAGCACCCGCCATCAACGACCATTTACTTGAGACTTTCAGCTTCTTCTTCGACTGCGCCTAAAAACAGCATCTGCAAAATACTTGTCCACTACGCATCCTCTGGCTACAGCATGTGGCAAACACGTCCTGGTACTGGGATGTGTTGAGATGTATGTGTGATACTTTGTATGTAGTGTATCTGCGTATATATTGAAACTCATTTAATCCATCACCTCGTCTCTCACATATGTGTGCACTGCTGCCTGGGCTTCCGCTTCCTGTATTGCTAGGAGCAGGGCTTTCTCATCGGCGTCTTGGACCACGTCCAAACTCACGTCTTGGCCCACCGTGAACTGGGCGACCGTCTCCGGTGCATAATTGCTGTATCGCAGATGATCCTCTATCCTGTCAATATACATGCAGTCCAACGTATGGCCAGCGAACATCAAGGACGTGTCGCCCGGCAGCGGTGTGAAATTGCCTTGGCCCTCGCCCATAGCGGTTAAGATCTCGCCCCGTAACCCCATCGCCCAGGGATGCACGGTTGTGACGTAGTCGTGGACGGTGACGTATCCGCCGTCTGGTCCGTCCATGTTCGAGGGGCGCACCACAATGGTCGCATCCTTGTCGACCGGGCGGGGTATGCCACAGCACGCGATCACCTGAATGTGTCCGAGGTCATTGTCTTCGACGTCATCACTGCCGTTGCCGCCACGGGACGGCTTTTTCAGCAACCCCCACTCCGCCAGGTCACAGCCGTATTCGGCCGGCTTCACCGTGCCACCGTCCTGGGCAATTTTCAACTCTTCTTCGCTCGGTGAGTCGTTCTCCCAGTGCTCCGAGTGCAGCTCCTCCCAACTGCTCTCCCAGTCACTCAACTCATTCACGTGCACGGTGATGGAGGACACCCGCGGCTCGGAGACGGCCATCGTCGAGATAGGATGCCATATTCCGTTGGACTCGTTGTAATATGGCACGCATGTCTGATTGCTGTCATTGTCGCCATTCTCGAAAACGCCAATGGCCGTTTCCAGGGGACCGTTGAGCGTCCAGAAGAGGCGTGACATCGTGTCAGGCGCCGTCCCAACCCATTGTATGTACTTGGCGGCGCCGATCTCTTCGTATGTTTGGTATGGCGGCTGCCTCCGCGCGAGGGCTTCTTCTTGGATCTCGGAATTGTGGTCTCGGTACCGGTCCTCGAGCTCCATCTGACGCCGGAAGGCTTCATTTTGTGCGTCGGTCAGCCCGTCTATTGTCATAGCTTCATTCTGAGAGTCGGTCGGCTTGTCCATTGTCTGAGGAAAAGAAATAGCATCCAAAAAAAAGGAATCTGGTAACAGATACTGCGACGAAAACAACTGAATGGCCTTTGAATTTACTGAGCGTGAAGGGCCATGCTATAAAATATGTGCGGGTGGCTGCCTGTGCAGGATGCCAAGCAATCAACAGACAAAATACGAGGTCCACTTTGCTGCGGTTGCCCAACAACCCCGCATATCGCAACAATTAAGTTTTCGAGCGGCTGTGCCGCAATGTGCCGCATGTGCCATTCCGCTCCAATATTGGCCGCATGGGAAACCCGAGAAAGCAGAAGAACAACAGACCAGTATTTACACGACCAACTTCTTGTAAAAATCTCACGGCAAATATAATTATTGTTTTCATTTTATATTCGATGAGTAAGAAATAGCGACATGAGTAACAGGCGAGACTATCGCCACCGTTACCACATCCGCTTCTTCCTCCTCTCACCCCCTTTCTCCCTTGTGAACAGGCCCTCGTGATGCTGACGTCCAAGGTGAGGCTGACGTCCGTGGTGAGCATTTCGGACAAAGCAAACCCGGTGTGTTCCGACTTGCAAGAAAGGTCCGTCGTCGCCCCGACAGCCTGGAATGCCCCGAAAACTGCAAGCCACACTCCCTGCGACATTGTAGACAGCGGTAGCGCAAAGGATGCCCGGACGGTATTGCCGTTGGCGTCCATGCAGGTGGCATGGCCCGTCAAGGCCATAATCGACGCCGTGGCCGCATTCGGTTTGATCATGTAGCCGACTAAGTTAAAAAATGTAGCAGAACTCAAAGCTGAAAGAAGGCCGGAGGTTTATTTGGGAAGGGGTCAATTGCGGATGGCAAAAGCCAAGACGGCAGCTGCCGAACTGCCGCTGTAGAAAATGTGCAGTTATCAGCGCACCCACAGGGTGGATTATCCAGGTCATCGAAAATATTCTCTAAATTTTCTTGAGCTTATGGACAAATATATCGGAAAGGAACAACGTAAAATTGGCGAAGTTTGACATTTCGCAACCATAATGCATGTTCCCAAAATGGAATAAAATAAGCTGACAATTCGATCTCGGTTAGATTGATTTTTTTCGTGCGCTTCCTCTTTATTATTTTTATATTATTAAACATGAACAAAAATAAACGATATTTGTAAACTAGACACACAATTAGCACCAGGTATTCCTACCACCCTCATGTGACCGCATCCATGCACTTACGTTGACGGCGTAGTTTAAACAAGTGATGAAAAGGTGACGGTTTTGTCGAGTAAGTTGAATAGTAAACAAAGCGGAGCTCTGAAGCGACCACAGCGAATAGGACGACGTGGAGACGCTAGGCTGTATGCGGGGCTCAACC
Organism: Sporothrix dimorphospora; assembly: GCA_021397985.1. Taxonomy (NCBI): domain Eukaryota; kingdom Fungi; phylum Ascomycota; class Sordariomycetes; order Ophiostomatales; family Ophiostomataceae; genus Sporothrix; species Sporothrix dimorphospora. Next base: position 225,349 of record WOUA01000024.1, read on the forward strand.
ACGTGATAAAATCCACGACAGTTAATAAAAGAAATGTTGGCTGACGACGTCTCCCTTTTCACAAAGATAAAAACAAGGAGGAAGAAGCTTTGGTCCTCGAGAACTTCTTCGCTTTCCATTGAGCTGAATTCTGTCACATATTTTTGACAAGCAAAGTCACAAGATGGCCCCTCCCCCGCAGACCGTCTTTATTACAGGGTGAGATCTCCTTCTAACCCCATCATCTAAGCAAACGCAATACGAAGCTTGCAAAAGCGGAGCACTAATGTGAGGACACGAATCACAGCTGCTCGCCTGGTGGTATTGGGAATGCTTTGGCTCGCGAGTTCCATGCGCGCGGCTGCAAAGTCATTGCGTCGGCGCGCCGCCCCGAGGCCCTCACTGACCTGGCAGCGCTCGGCCTTGACACCGTCCTCCTCGACGTTGACGACGAGGCGAGCGTGGCCGCCGCCGTGGCGTCTGTCACGGACTTGACGGGCGGCCGCCTCGATATCTTGGTCAACAACGCCGGCACGACCTACCAGATGCCACTGGCGGACATTGAGCTGTCCCGGCTGCGCGCCATCTTTGAGACCAATCTGGTGGCCGTCGTCGGCCTCACCAACCGCCTCCTGCCGCAGCTCATCGCCACCCGCGGCCTGGTGGTCAACATCTCGTCCGCTTCCGAAAACTTGCCCTTCCCCTTCAAGGGCACCTACGCCATGACCAAGGCGGCGCTCGCGTCCTATAGCCGCACGCTGTCGGTCGAAGTGGCGCCGTTTGGTGTTCGTGTGCTCAACGTCACGACGGCCTTTATTCAGTCGCAGCTCGGCAAACGCGTACCACCGCCCGAGTGGCCCGCCAACAGTCTGTACGACAGCATGCGCGCCCTCCAACAGGCGGCCGGCAGCGGGCAGCGCATGCTCCCCGAGGTGTATGCCACACGGGTCGTGGCTGAGTGTCTCAAGGGGCCCGGCTGGCTGGAGTGGGGCCCCTGGCGGTTCGGCGGCACGCGCGAGACGATGATGCTGGGCACGATGAGCGGGTCGTTGTGGGTGCTGGGCTTTTTGGGGAACAACTGGGCGCGGTTCTTTATGCTGCGCAAGTGGAATTTTTCCATTTTAAGCGATGCCCTGAGACGGGACAAGAAGACGGTGTAAGGTGTGCTGTCTTGTGGAGGAGTTCTTTCAATGTGCAAAACACATGTCTATTGATTGGAATAGGCGTTGAAGGTAAGGGCTGCGGTGCGTGGTTAACGTGCTAACGTCTCCTCTCTATTTCTCACCTACGTTTGGCTATGAATTTGGATATCGTGGCATTTGTCAGTTGTTGATTTAAGGTTACAAAAATTCTGTTGTAATAAAAAGACGAAAAACCCCGTCTCCTTTCCTGTCAATCCCGGGCCGTCTTTGGGTACCAGGCATCAGCGCTGCACACTCGGGCTGATGCATTAAGCACCCAAGCACAGGCAGGCGCAGTTCAGCACAGGATAGCACAAGAGAGCGCAGGCGGTGCTCTCTGCCCGAGGTGACATTACGAATAGGTTAGGCTGAGATATATATTTAAGATACAACTACGAACTTGCCTTTACGCTGCTTCTTATGCTTCCTTTGTAGCGGCCACTTTTGTGGCCGCCCTATCAATGTACCAGTTATATATGTAGAGAGTATACGGTGCTATTTTAAGTAATCGGGCTGTATAAAATAACCGTTAAGTGCGGTCAAAAAGCCTGTTATTTCTGGCGACATTTCCATATAGAACTCGTAGATAAGGGCACAAGAATACAGGTTTATGTGGGCACATATTTTAAGTAAGCAGCTGCGACTTAGTCTTCTCCAGGTTACTGAGAGAAAGAGAGAAAGTCTCGGTCTAATATAGATAGTGGAGTTTATTCGAACTTGATATGTTTACTTCATTCTTCGTATAAAGTTGCTCCTTTTGTTGTCTTCCTGTTTCTCGCCTGCGCGTACGACATGCGGCCGCGCCCACGGCCTACGCCGTACAAGGACGACGACGATATTGAGGAGGTAGGCGGCGCGCCCGTCGTCGACGATGGCGACTACGCCGCAGCTGCCCGCAAAACTGCACATCGCCTCCCATCTGTTTGTTGCCTGATTTTTGCCTTTCCCCGTACTGAATACCTCAAGTTACGGAAGACCCTGAAGCACTTCTTTAACCCTCGGGGTGGTAATATCGACGTGACCATCAGCAAATTGTACCAAATTGCCTTTCAGTCTTTCCTGTTGAATTGCCAACGGCTCCGCCTTCTTGAGGAGCTGCACATAAAAATGCCTTAACTCCATGGTGGTCCTCGTGTCCAACTGCTCGGAAAATCCATAGTCTCGCGCAGCCTGGGCAATACTGGACGCGGCTGACTCCACAGAAACGTCTTCCAAGGCGAGAAAGTGACGCAACCTCCAGATGGAGGGACGGGGTTCTTCCGTGTCGAGGAACACGCGCAAGCGAGTAAAGAGGACGCCTTCCCCGAGATTAAAGGTGCCCTTGGTCGGCGACTCTAGCCAGAATTTGTTGAACATGGCCATGAGCTTTCTTCTTTCCCACGCCTTCCAGAATTCGTCGAACCTGCAGGTAGGACCTTTCTTTTTCAACATTTCCATCATAGTCGAGGATCCCATACTCCGCACGTATTCATCTTGGGACATGGACCCGAATAGCATCGTGTTGTACATTGATCCCAGCTGTTCTTCTTCGTGCCGGTCGCGGGAGACAACGAAACCAAAGTCGAACCAAAAACAGTGCTCCCGGTTAATAGGCGACGGGTACTCATTGTCTGCAACTATGCAAGCAAAGACGAAGCAATGCATCTTCGCAAAAGGGGTCAAGTCCATAAAGTCCTTGTGTTGATCTTCAGGGGCCAGACACATCCGGGCTCTGGCCTGCATTTCTTGCAGCTGTGTCATATGGCATGGTGGTCGGGGATCGTCTAGAAGTTCGAAGCGGGTACGGTGTCTCACGAACCAAGGGAAGTATCCGCCTCTCCTATTGTTGGGTAACTCCTCGAACTTCTCTATTATCTTTGTGACCAGGTATGGGTTTTCAGCTGGGTCCAATCGCCACTGATGGAGCACTTCGCGCGTAATGGGGTTAGGATGGTAGAGGATAAGCCCGGCGAAGAGGCCCCCCAGATGCGATTCTTCATTTTTGTTTAGACATCGGTCGAACCAGTAGTCCTGTCGTACTTTGGGGTCTGTCGGAAGCTTATCCGCAAGGATGTCCGCGAAAAGGTAGTCTGCCGACGTGACTTGTCGCATGTTGCATTTCAGGAGGTGTGACAACGGCATTTTCCGTTCGCAGGTTTTACCGCAAAATAGAGCTCCTCCACAGTGAGAGCATCTGCGAGTGGTTTCTACTTCACAGCAGCCAGCGCAAAGACTGTCAGTGCTTTCTGCGACCGTCTCGTGCCGGGTTTGAATCCCCGAGGCTTCCTCGTGTTCGGTGCGATCCAAAAAAACTAGTCAAAGTCATTGTCAGCATACACTTCTGCAAATGCCGAGGATAGTGATGAAAAATTAATTGAGGAAACGCACCTCTCTCTCCTGGTTCGCATATAAGAACTTTCAGCTCGTTGTCGACGGATGTGCTCAGATGCGGCGTGACTTCGTTGGTGTTCTTGACTCGTCTCCGGTATGGCAATTGAACTGCCGCCGATTGTGGATTCCTTAGTCTCCGATCGCCTTTGAGCTGATGGCGTTGTGCTAGCTAGCAGCTCCTTTCGCATCCACGATAAAACCTTCGTCACAGCCCCTGACAGCATATGCTGCTCGCTTTTCCCCAGGTTATCTACAAGCGGAACAGTCCAGCTGTGGTTATAAAGCTTGCCATGACAACCCCGCGTTTTCAGGGCTTGGAAAAAGTCAAGAAATTTAGAACACAGCAGGCAGCAATATCTACTGCAGCCAATGTAGTCAAATCTCTTTCCGTTGGCAATTTCCTCGGGGTGGCTGAGAATAAAGATTATGAGCTGGATTTCAGCGTGCACTTCCCAGGTCGGAGATTTCAGTTTAGAAAAGCCGTCGACGAGTTTGTTCTGCGTCCACCTAACTTTCGAGATTGACGGCGCCATGAGTTTGTCAACCGCTGTATCGCTTAGCTGAAGTTTGAGTGTGTCGAACGTCTTAGCCAGACTCCATTCCCGGCTGAACGGTATCTTCGGAGTCTTTAGTCGAACCACGGGGATTAAAGACAAGTCGTCGAACCCGGATATTTGCCTCGCAGCCGTAACAAGAACGCGGAAGGAGGTTTGAAGGCGGCCCAAAAAGCCAATTGCTTGTTGTAGTTTGTCACCTCCTCGGCCTAGGGCCTGAAAGTGCTCAGCTGGGAAGGTTCGGTAGAGAGCATGGCTCAATCTCACAAGACGATCATGTCTTTTGAAATCCGAGTCACCATCGACAAAAAGCAACTTTGCCAATAACTTCAGGCCGAAATCGAGTGCAACTCTGTCCAGATCTCGAAGAACACCATCGTAGGTCGACTCCGGAGAGGAGGGTGGCGGAAGGAGGTGATGGAAGGTTTCCTTTATGACTCGCCGCAGGTCCACAACAATGGTATTCAGTCTCGGGGATTGGTAGCCAAGCAACATGTTCCAGAGTGCGCCTGTGTGCTTCTCGGTCTGATGATCTGCGAGGTGCATATTAGTGGTAGTTCATGACCGTGAGTGTGTTTCTCGTCCAAATCTAACCTTGAGCGGCAGCGATATCCTTTAGCGCTGTACATAAGTTACCTAAGAACTTAGACAGTGCACCGCCTTTGGAAAACCCCGAATTTATCGCAACAAAAACTTTGGTTTTATCGGGCCAGGAGAACATATGGCTGGCAACAACATGGCGGCCTCCCTTTGTCGAAGAAATCGTCTCGGACAGCCTGTCCAGGAATTCGCGAGTCAAGTGGTCAACATCAAGGTTGCCGAGGGGCATGTTCTTGAAGGAGTCACCGGTATTGACAGATTCGTCTAGGGATATGTCGTCTTCAAGCTCTCCATACAAGGTTTTGTCTTCGAATTGGCGCCCATTGCGGAGAAAGAGTAACTTGGCGTACGCGTGAAGCTCTTTCACTGCGGATTCGGCCGAACTCTGTCCCGTATCAGTCTCCATCCCCACAAAAAGAAGAAAGACGACTTAGGAGAGATTTATCTGTAGGCGAACGAAAATGGTACAAGCTCTGTGTTTATGAATATGATTTTGTAAGGTTGGCGGGGAGGCGGGGTATTGTGATGTTGGGCTGCCCGGGTATCTTGTTGAGATTGGATGATGGTAGTTCTTAATTTCTAAGGCCTGTTAAGATCTTGGCCCCCATGGGGCTTCGTTAACAGGTTGAAGGCGATGCCCACGACCCCGCACCGGAGAGGAATAATAAATATACGGCCGTCGCTTACATGGGATGTCCCACCGCTGGCGATGTGGCGTGTCTGTGCAGCAACGCCAACTTTGGTTATGGAATCCGCGATTGTGCTAATGCGGCCTGTGGTGACGCGGACGTGGCGGGCACGGTGACCTCATTTGGAAGCGCGTACTGCACGCGGGCCACTACAACAGCAATTCCGTAGAGGCCTCGTATATGTTTTTCACGAAGTTTAAAAATACGTAAATATTGTTTTATATCACATAATAGATTACAAAAATTAACCTTCATTCTTCCTTGGGTGCACATAAACAGCCGCGGGCGTGTAAGAGTACGCTATAGGGGTGGGCTACTCCCACTACTGCGTGTAAGTCGTTGTTGATTCATGTTATATGTATTTATTCTGTGCAGAGGAGACAATCTTGAGATACTGGAGTCAAGACATGCCATACGTCTCCCTCCCCCGAAATACAAGACTTGTCATCGAATGACTAGGGTTGCAATCTTCGCGCTCGCCATTCGCCTTGTGCTCTGTACAACAGGATTCATTTTGAACAGGCAAGAAGAAACGCACGCTAGGGCGAAAACCTACGTTTATCAAACATACTAAGACACGCACAAAGCAGTACGTCGAAGTAAAGTGCATTCGTCAACTAGAAAAGGTCATGCTTATTTATTGTACATTGTAATCATATTATACGGTCTAACTTAGTCTACAACGATGGGATTCGATGCGTCTCCACCAAAGGAAGGCGAACGTGGTTCTGTCTTGGGCCGCTTTGTCCCCTGCCCCGATTCTTCCAATTTCCCGTCACAATGTTGGCGCTTCAAGTCGGTATTGGATGGAGACAACAGAGAGGCAGGCACCGGCACTGCGTTCGACGTAATATGCTTCTTCAGTACTGTGAGAACGCGCGGAGAGACCCTCTTCCGGAAGGCACCGTTGGCGATGACGCCGGAGAAAGCATCCGCAGGCAAGCCGAGCTGGACCGCCAAGAGTATCAACTTGTCCACAAACTCGGCTGTTGCTCGCTTTTCTTCGGCCCGAGCAAACCTTGGTGGAAATTTGCTCCACGTCTGGATATATTGCAGAACGTCTTCCAGCTGTACTCTGTTGTCGTCCGGTGACGCCTCCAAAAAGACGTCGACTGCTTCAAAGACGGCTTGGATCTGGAGTATCTCGGGCACGCTCTTTCTGAAATTGTGTTTTAGGAACAGTCGGAGTGCGCAGACTTTCTTGTCTGGGTAGCACTTGATGATCCGCCTCCGACTTGCTCCGTGCCTCAAAAATGCAGTCACAAGGGAGCATCCGATTGGAGTCGCGACAAGGTCTAGACCGGGAAGGGAAGACGCGCTGTTCAATAGTCTTTCCCATGAAGTCGTGTAAAAGGTCAAGTTAGAGCTTCCCCATCGGAATTCCTCATTTGGGTCGCAGCCGCTCTCCAGCAATAGGTGCATAACATCGACGCGGGCTTTTGTCCAGTGCCTGTAGCTATTCAAAACCGTGGCAAGGAGGGACACATTGGGAGCATCAAAGTAGTGCGGGTCGCTTTTCAGCTTGTCTAGGACGTATCCGTCGACGCCGGCACGCAGATACGAGTGGTGCAGACCAGGGAGACCAGGGGATTCTGCGTCGCCCGACCCCGTGCCCCTGCGCTGAGCTAGTCGTGTCTTTGACCTGGACCCACGCGCTGTATCATACAGTGCGGTCTTGGTGACAACCACACTCCTTTGGACGATGCGGTCAATGGCCTCCTGCAGAAAAGAGGCTTTGTCAATCGATACTTGCTCGTGCTGCACGTTTGCGGCCATATCCAGCAGCTGCATCGTTGCGTTTTCGTCTTCTTCCATCGCACCGCAGACATAACGGAGACAGTCCCTCCAAAACGTCGCCATGTATTCGGCACTCGCGTCGCCCGAGGCGGTGGCGACCGTCCGCGCCAGGCATCGAAAAATAAACACCAGGGCCCTGAGCGTGGACAGGTTGGGATGGAAACTCGGCAGGACCTTGCTCGCCAGGTAGTCTTGCATCATGTCGGTCTGCAAGAAGTCGTGGACGGTCCGGTGGATAAAGTCAACACCGTGCTTCTTAATATCGAGAAGTCCGCCACACCGCGCGTTGATCCGCCGCCTACACGGTAGGTAGAATTCTGGATGCAGGTTGACCCGCCACGCATCAAAGTCTGGTAACCATTCCAGCGCGTAGTTGGTGTCTTGCAGCTCGTTCTCGGAGACGTAGTATACAGCGAGATCCAGGGAGATTGCGGAGTTCAGGGCCATCTGCAGAGTCTGTGCCATGTAGCAGTGGTGTGCAGCGTCGACAGAGTCTAGCATGTGTTTGAAATATGGCTCGAGCGCAGTAGGCACGGCCTTCAGGCGCCTCTGTAGGTCATTGAAGGTGTCGCCGTCGATGACGCCTTCGCGCAGAGACTTGGTCACCAGAAACACCCACAAGAAGACACCCTCAGCGTGTTCCGTGATGTATCGGGCGAGACTCTCGGCCTGGGCGTCGTCGATGCCCATGTCTTTCCACCGAGCATTGTTCTGCAGGCGGTTCTGGGCGAAGAGGCTGATGTCATTGTACGTGAGCTCGTGGACGCGAAGGAATGCCGCTTTGCTGCTGTTGCCTCTGCCGCTGCCGAAGGCATCCTCAAAAACGTTCCATGGCCGGCTTGACACGCAGCACTTGATGTTGTCCGACGACGCAAGGTTTTTCAGCGTCTGGCATAATTCGGAGCTGTCCATATTAGGGTCCGCAGCATATTCGTCGAGACCATCGATGAAGAAACAGCACCGGACCGGCAGGGCAGGGTGGTGTGCGATCTGCAGCAGCCCTTCCTGAAGCTCTTTGACCGTCCACATGTTGTCCTGGGGCGAGCCGAGGAGCGTCGAGCCGATCGTCCACGACGACGTTGTGGTCCACGTCTGCAGACGGCGTGGGAACACATCGTGCGCCAGCTCGGGGCAATGACACAAGATATCATAGACCAGCTCCTGCAGGAGACCCTTTAATGTCTTCTGCATCGTCGTCCCGGCACTCCAAAAGTAGTGCGATGCAATGATCACCTTCTTCGTTCCCGACCATTTTTGGAGTGCCCTCGGCGTCTTGGCATGGTCCGCAACGAATTTCATAAGCGTGGACTTGCCTGCGCCGGCTTTTCCGCTGATCCAGAAGATGCCTCGGCCGGACTCGAGCCAGGCCTTGAAATTGCTTTGTGTCTCTGTGGTATTCGTAGCAGAATCTAGCACGGCATCTGGCGGGTGGCGGTGCTTCCCGTCGGCAAAGATCCATTCGAAGGTAGCTTTGTGTGCTTCGGGTATGGCTTCGTGTCGATAGGTCCTCGATTGGAAATCGAGACTCTTGAGAATTGCTTGCTCCTTTGCTACCACCGTCAGATCTTTGTCTGCGAGACTGAGCCCATCCAATAGCTCGCTCAGGCTTTTTATGTCTTGGAGACGAAGATGTGGCCCGCTGTCGTACGGCTCACGTGTTGATATGGCCTTCTTCTTGGTCTCTGCTGCGCGAGGGCGAGATAAACTTGAACCTAATTGGCTTGTGTCAGGGGTAGCCATGTCTTTGCTCGACAGCGCTTGGGTTATGTTTAACAAAACGTCGAGCTGGCTTGAGATCGTTCTAAACCGGCTTGATTGTTCCGTTGCCAAAGAATCGTTCTGGCTTTCCAGGGCTCTGAGAATCCGGGACATGTATGCCTGCTGTTCGCTATTTTCAACAGGTATTAGCTTATCTATAAAGAAAAGGAGACAAGAAGGACAGAAGAAGGATGGAAGTAAGATAGATGAGAGGATAAACGAAAGGAAAGAGGAAAATAAAACAAACTTGAGGAGCGGGAAAAAATGAAGAGCCAGGAGCGCCTGGAACCGCTTCAGTCGTTCTTCCAGGCCGGCAATTTTCTTGGTGCTGAACGCGGTTTTAAGAGCCGCAACCAGAGATCGGAGGCGGTGGTTGGATGCCGCCGGATCCACGCGCAAGCCATTCACAACGTCCAAGAGCTGGCCGCACACGACCCGGCAGTCGGCCGCGATCTGCTCGATCGCGGCGACGTGCGGTCGGATCGCCTTGGTATGTGCATTCCCTGGTGCATCCCCTGGTGCATCCCCAAGTGCATTCCCGAGTGCACCTGCCGCAGGATGTCCGTCAGCTGGTGTGCTGGGCTCACTGTCCGCAGCTAGCTTGAGTTCAGAGGTGAAGGTTTGGAGCCTCGTGTACACTTTGTCGAGTTCGAGGTTTTGCGCGGTCGCTCCCCGAGCAGAGCCGACGATCTCAGCCGAGGCGCTGTACAGCTTCAGCGCAAAGTCCACAAACTGTACGATATTGCTGGCAAGACCTAGAGCCGTCAACGGGTCCATGTTTTGGTGCCTGGTCGAGATGTGCTGAGGGGAGAGAAAGGGGGTAGAGAGATAGGAATCAGTCGAGGCGGGATGACGATCTAAACAAAACAACGGGAAAGCGCGAGGAAACGGCGGATTAAGGCAGGTTGTTCGGAGGCCAAATTGGGAGAGAGGAGGGAAGGTGCGATGGGAACGATTTCGCTTGTTGGTTGCGCAAGAGCGAGAAGGGCGGGAAGGCGCGACCGTGTAGATTACGGTGGGCGTCGGACGAGCAGATGCTGGCTGCGTCGCTTTCGTTGGGGTGATGTGAAATTTGTCGACAGCCGGAAACGTTGGAGACCTTCCCTTTGCGATGGCAGGTCAGATCTCACCAGCTGTGTCGTTTCCTTTGTGAAGTGTCGAAAACAAAACGAAAAGACGTCATATGCACAAAGAAACTGCAGCGACGGCCGACGTTTTACAGCAGGGGACGAGTCTGTTTTTTTTTAAATACGCCTCAAGTCACGGGGAGTCTAAGCGCGAGGCTGGTTTTGACGAGGCCAAACACAGTTGTTGAGTACGGGGGCTGTGTCACAGCATGTGTCGTATTCGGAGTATGATACCACTGGCAGTTCGCCTTGCTTGGCCTGGTCTGGCCAACAGAGTCCCGTCATGATTCGTAGACCAGAGCCGCTGTAGTTCGTATGGAGTACAACATAATTATCCCTGCATTGTTGTTTCTGCCTATGGCAGTGCCTGACAAATTTGGCTCCCTCTTGACAAAAAAAAGGTGTGTGGGGGAAAAACGCGAACTGTTTCAAAAGATCCAAAGCACGCCGACCCATTGTGACTGCTGTACAGATTGCTTTAACAGCGGTGTAGTTCGACGAAAATATATCTCATTGACAACGTTTACTTGTTGATTCACCCGGTATTTTTCTCAGATATTTAACACATGTTGTTTCTTGGTATCTTCGGAGGCGAAGGTAAAGAGGGGATTCGTTGTGCGTTCGCCCTATTTTTGTCGTTTAAAAAGGGGGGCTGTCGGGTCCGGGCCGCGACCCTGCTAGTGCGGATCCCTGTCACGAAGGATTCCCCGAGTCAACACAGCCCGCTCAACAAGTCCATTTTCGCCGCTACGTATCCTTCGAAACAAATCTCGGAAAAATGAAATGTAAAGAAACACCAGCAACATGTACTTTCTGGCTTCTATCCTGGTCAAAATGGTGCTGTTTCCACTGATTTTTGAAATATTTTTCTGCCTCACTTCTGCTTTGTTCTATTTGTTCTACTTTGCTTTTGTTCACTGGCAGTTTTATTTGGTACTGTACGACATACGTCGTAGCTACACAGCCTCGGAGCGGTTAATCTTTGCTGCCTAATCACCCCATATCAGGGTAACGGGCTACCTCCATGCAGGGGGCATTTTTACGTCACATCCCAGTACCCCTTGCGCTTCGACAAACCTGTGAGTTATTTCGGGGCGCATGCACGCAACAATGTTCCCCAGACCGAAAGCAAAGGCAGACAATGGCACAGTCTCTGTAACCAGCAGGGCGAGCGGAAACCAGATGATGAGTACTTGTACTCCGTACGGAGTATTACGAAAGTATTACGAAGTATTGGCAGCAACAGCAAAGGACCGCAAGGACCGCGCCTACCATCCCCACACCACCACTCTAGAAGAGAGATAGGCCACCACAAGTACCACACAATCCGTATTCACGAGCGCTACCCGGCGGCGGCCGTGGTCCTTTTTTATCGCCAGCGTGCTTTTTGCCGCCGCTCATGACCTGTGATGCGCCGGCTCTGAACGGCGACAAAGGTACCCCGGCGACATGGTCGGATTGAAAACCCGCGTTCGACGCCAACACGATTGTAGGCGACATCCGAAAGATGCGTTTAATGGCGAGCCAGGTGTTCCACGGACCTTGAATGCGGCGAACGCAAGTTAGAGGTTAGGATCAGCCTCATTGCGTACAGCGCGGATGCGCCGGCGTACATGTGGGTTGTCCACCGTCGAGAACCTACCCCATCCCCGTCGAGCTTAGGTACAGTTGCATTCCTGGCTTCGGCCCCAGCCAAGCCACTTCTAAACCATGGCCCATTTTACATTTACCTCGATAACATCTCTCCACTTATCAAGTGCATCCTCCTTGGCGGCAGCGTCCTTCGCAGCTGAATCAGTAACCATGTTCCACTCTCTCGGGATCCTCCAGAACGCCATTCCCTCGTCGGTATCGCTCGACCTCCCCCAGTAAAACTTCCCACAGGTCTCTGTTCTTGACGGGCCTTGCGCGCGTCATCCAGCCGTTCCGGACCCACGTTTTAGCCCATTTAGTGGACCCTTGAACCACATACTTGGAATCCGTGGCGATACCGCAAGTGTGGAACCCCTCCCCGGGCCAGAATCAGAAGTGCAAGGCTACAATAAAGCGATCGAGGACGGCAGAATACGTAAGCGAAGAATGTCGGAAGAGGACTTAAAGGACTAGTGTCGGGAAGTTACGCGTGCCGTAGACGTCCTTCTGGTGGTTCTGGTCAAAATCACCCTAGGCCCCGTCCTGCGGCATACCAACAACGGGTGAGAGGTCGTCAAAGCTGGGCACGTTGAGAGCCATAACAGTGTACGTGACGACTTGTGTGATCTGTGTGGTGGATATTCGGTGATTCTTTTAATTTCAATTACAGCGGTTGTTCGGCTGTTTGACGACCGACTACCTTGTTTTGCAAACGCCAAGATGCTGACTACCCACCTCCAACATTCATCGCCGACTGTCTTCTCCCTGCTTCTCCTACTCTCCGCAGCTGCACGCAAAACAAATATCCTATTCTCCCGGCGCACTCCGCTTGTCTGCCTCTTCTGTTCTTTTATGCACAACTCGCCTTCACTGTCTGTTGCCCGTTTTTCTTGTGCCCTCCCCTGTTCCATTCCGTTTCTCAGCCATGCTCAACTCGATGCATCCTGAAGTCTCTTTGCAGCTCGCGTCACACGCACCGACACCTCCGACGACGGCGGCGGACACCGTCGCTTCCTCTGCTTCTTCGTGGCGCCACCTGTAGTCGACGTAGCGGACAGTGTAGGCATAGGTAACACGTTCCCCTGCTCTTTATCTCTGGCGTTGGCTTCCTTGTCTCCTTCGTCGCCTTCTCTTTGCGAATCTGCAATGTAGTCAAGGACCTGGGAGGATTGAGATCCGCCCTTGTCCGCTGCTTTGTCTGCTGCGACGTCTGTTGCGTCATCTGCTGCCTCGTTTGCAGCCTTGATAAAACGGTCGCGATGCTGTTGGGCCAAGTCCCTAGCATTTCTGAATGCGGTAGCTCCTTGTATAAATGCGTCGCGATCTTCCGTCATCTCATACGCCCCTACTTGCTTGATATGGTACGCCGGCCGTCCTCCTTGGCTCGTCGGCTTCGTGGTGTGGTGGGCGTACAACTTGAGCGCGCCATCGTAGTAGGTCGAGCTAAACACATACGCCTGGTTATCGTACTGCGGGCTCTCTGCTCTGTAGTTTTGTAGGCTATGCATTGCGCGCGAGCCAACTGCGCCGTCGTGGCGAACTTGTCGCTTGGCTACTGCGGTGTTTCCTTTGGGGGCTTTGACTTCGACAAAGAAGTTGGGCGCGAGTGGCTTCTCCTGTACCGTCGACGGCTTGATATGGTGGCCGAGCGCGGCACGTACGGGGCAGCAAAGCTCCTTGGGGTTGGCACCGTAATAGATGTCGGGCTTTGGATCCGTGATAGTGCCATCTGTGATGGGTGCGAGGTTGTTAAAGAGAGTGTTGCGTTCGCAACCCTGGTGGCCCGCACGGGGAGCGTCTTTGCCGAGAATGGCCGGCATGACATCGGCCATAACGGCGTCATCGTTGTTGGCGCGGTCGTTGTTGTTTTGAAACGTGTCGAACGCGCCCTCGGAGAACTGGGACAACGAGAGCGAAGACCGAGGCCGGGCGAGGGCGGCGCGGATATCCGCCCAGTTGGCCGGCTTCTGGGAGTCGTAGAGGGCGTGCACGTTGTAGTCCACCAGGTGCTGCTCAAAGTCGGCATTGTAGGGCGTAGACTTTTTTATTTTCATCTGCGTCGTCGCGGTTGCATTTGACGGGGGTTCGGCATTGCCGGGTGTATTTATATTTACCAAAGGTGATTTTGGGGAAGGACACTTCTTCCAGTTAACACTTGGACTCGGGGAGGCGTGTTATGACAGACGGAAGACTACAACGAAAGAAAATTTGCCGTACATTACTCACATCCATAGGATCAAGACTGCCGTGGCGCGCAGACCGGGCAAGGTCGCTCTTGTCGGGCATATTACGCAGAATTTGAGACGCGGTCTCCTGCGGCCGATGAAGCCTTTGCTCTTTCTGACACAACATAAGACTGTTTCGGCGATCAAGTTCTGCGAGGGCGCCCTCCGTCAGATGGATCTTGGAGAGCCTGTCGTAAAACTCAGGAGGATAGACCCAGTTCACCCATGCATCATGCTCCTCTTCCCGACGTCGTCGGCTCTCTTCTGTCTCTACCCCCTGTGCAGACTCGCCGCTGGTGTCGCTCTCCGTCGCGTCGAGATGATCGTTGGCGTTGTCGTTGTCGTCACCAGGTTGGTATTGCTGCGGCCCTGCCATCGTAACGGACGGTGAGAGAGGGTCTAGAAGAGATGGGAGATGGTGCAGTGAAGAGGTTGGATGGTCAGGTCGCAGTTTGTTCGTTGCAAACAGGCTGTCGATGAGAGGCGGTGGCGTTGAGAAGGATGGATGTGGGACGACTTAGGACACTGTAGATGTCTTTCGTTGTGTGGTTTCGTGTTTGATTTCACGAGAGACTTTTAAGAAGAAGGAGAAGAAAATGAAAACGAAAAATAGAAAATAAAAGGAAACGAATCCATAAAATACTAATATTCTACCTGACTTGGCTGGACATTTTAGAGCACACAGCGATAAAAATATAAGAGAAAAACAAAGAAAAACAGCCTTAAAGACGCTGGAACGAATGCGATACGCTGCAAACGGATGTGGCGCAGCTTTTCTCTTTGTTCGCGATCCGCGGAAATCATAGCAACGGCCTCCGCGCCATCCCTTCTCGCTTCATTTTGTTTTTCTTTGATGGTGCCAAATGCGACCACTACGTGTTTCGACGGAGCTGCTTCAAAGAATCCAATCGCAGAATCTAATCGCAAAATCCAATCACTTTCCTCTCTTTACTAAAGACGGGCACGTCAGTCACGGGGAGCAGCACGACAAGTTTGAAATGCAATTCTTTCTCACCTCCATGAAGTCACCACTAGGTTCTCAGTTCTGTAGAATCTGTGTCAAATTCACCACTGTTGCTGTAAAGGGTGTGAGCTTATGACGCCCCATATTGTCGAAAGTCTCACCACCAAAGATCATAAGATGGTCGGGGTACTTGTCGAGAACATGTATAGCACGGCTGTAAGTCGCCCCAGCTGGTGTCATATGACTCTCCCACTTGTCGAGCTGGCCTCCGAAGCGATTGGTATAGATTTGGGGCCGATCGGCATCAGACACGATGATTGTACCGTTGGGCCCTCCAGTCGGGCTCCAGACAACATAGGGGCTGGCGTTTGGCACAAAGGTGGGCGTTATGACGATTGGTAGGCCTTCGGAGAGGCGGAAGTCGAGAGGTGAATCCGCAAGTCGATAATAGACAGGGTAGTGGGAGCCGTGGGAGCTCGAATTGCCTATTGGGAACTCATGCACAAGGATCCACTTGTTGACGGGCGGGATAAACGCCACAACGGTCATGCCAGGGCGCGCCGTGTACTGGTCGTACGCCACGTCGTCGACTGGAGCTTCCCAGGTCTTCAGATCCGTTGACACTTGATGGGATAGTTTCTGACCGTGTTTGGGGTCCCGCTGATCGGAGTAGTAGCAGACGAGCGAATGGTTATACACGCTAGTATGAGAGGTACAGATCACTGTCAGCATCAGCTCTTCAAAAGACACTCTAGGCGATCGCCCTGGTCCGGCCAGTCAAACGTACAGCAAATAAGGCTCCCAGATCGGATCGGCGCCGTTGGTCGTGTTAGGCCGTCCGCCATGTGCGATGTGGCTGACGAACTTCCAAGACATTCCGTTGTCCGTGCTCGCATAAAGGTCAATACGAGTGCCGTTGCTGCTTGCGCTGTTTCCGGAGGCCAAGACTGTACCGGCGTCAAAACCTCCCATAGGCTCTGTCAATTCGGTGAGGGCAGGCTGAGAGCCTAAACCCCAGCCATTGACTGTGTCCTTGATGTCAGACAACCATCTCCAACTTGCTCCTCCGTCGCGGCTCTCGAACACGGGGAAGTATGCTGGCGAATGACCGGAGAGAGACCCTGTAGCAAGTATGGCGCCGTCCTTGAGTTCAGTGTAGCGAGGATACGTAATGCTTTCGCTGCCCGTGGGTTGGTAAATGGTGTTGTTTACAAAAAAGCCAAACGAGCGGGCTGCCCGAGTTCCATTGCTGTTTTGACTGCCAAAGGTATGGGGCAAGGTTGCAATGCTCTGCCCAAAGAGCAAGGCGGCCGTGACTAGGCGATACATCTTTCGCAAAGCTGTTTCGTAAACTTATGAAGAAGAAAAGAATTTGTCCAAATTTTCTCGGAGAAGCATCTAACTGACTTTCAAGGATGCTGTCCTGCCAAAGTACATATACCCATAGAGTAGCGAAGCTCATCACTCGGTAGCGGGGCAATTCACGGCCATAATCAAGAGGGAATGTAGCAAGATATCCAAGAGGTGAATATATGTGAGCACAATGCCAGGCTGAATAAAGTCACTAATCTGGTACCGGTTCTTATGCCATTTAGCCTTACTACTATATTGCTGGGTTCTTCGAGGAGACCGCCGATTAAATGCACTCTATTAGATATATTCTAGCAATTGCAGGTTAAATCGAGAATGTGTTGTTGCGGCCGCAGAATCTGGCGGATATGGCCGCCGCTTTTTGCGGCTTCAGCTGCGGTGACCCTTGTCAACGACCCAAAACTGCTCGTTGGCGCCGCCGTGCGTCTGAAAGTGCACACGGCATCGCTTCGTCGTCGACCACCACTCTGTATCGCTGGTGCCAAAGAGTGCACCAATGCGCACCACCAGGCTGATCACGTCAACAGTCTGGTCTATGGCCTCGAGCAACAAAAAGAACCCCTCGACAAGGGCAAAAAGACCGCCCGCCCGCTCGTCCAATGATTTTGAGGACGTGCCATCAAACATGTCACCGGGATCGGTCAGGTTGAGAAAACGACTGAGGGGAATGGCGCGGCCGTCACGCATGCCCTCAGACACCTCGGCGTGGAGCTTGTCAAAGTATGCCACACGCACGGGGTCGGTGATGGCGATACTACCACCTCCAAACTCGGGCAATGTGCCATTGGTGTCATTGGTGCCATTGGTGCCATTGGTTCCATTGGTGAGTAGACGGGCGGTCGAGTTGTTTGCCATAGTTTCGTTAAAGGCACCAGAGGCACCAGCCGACCTGGTCAAGGCCTGGGGCAAGGCATGCACCAGGGGCAGACTGCCCGCCAGCAAGAGTGGCCAACGCATCGTATTATGTAATTTGCAAATCAATAGACGAGATAAATAAGTGACAGAGAAAAAAATTGTTAAAAAGAGAGACAAGAGACAACAAAAATGATCAAAATGAATGACAGGAGGAACTTGGTGGCCATAGCAGTTTAAAAACAACACCTATAGCACACGCCATCTCTCTTATACAAAATAGTTCCGTACATATCCCACAGGAAAATGCAGAACATTTGAATCTCTTTTTCTTTTTTCTGCAGATGGACTCGAGTGTATGTTTGATCGAGCCAACGCCCGAAAACAGTCAAAGTCGTTCTTGCCATCAGGACGGAAATGCGCCGTACAATTCTATCTCATTAGAGTACAGTAGGGCACGAAAACAAAATTGCCCATCTTTGGAAGAGAGCGTCTATACGGAATCAACACTCGTACAGTCCACCCGTTCTCGTAGGTGCTGGTCTAACTTGTTGGGTGATGGAAAAATATCGCGTAACATACTCCATCCAAATTTAAAAGCGTAGTAAGTGTCCCAAAGATCGTGAAGCACCCAGCGCCACCCACTCGCAAGGATACATTCAAAAAACTATATTTCCCATAGATATCATCAAAATCTGAATCAAGTGATATTTGTAAGAAGGAGACGTGCAAATGTAAAGATGTGCAAACGTGCATGCAGATCCGGGGTTGGCGCTCGCGGGCGGGCACTTTCTTAAAATGGCATCTACCCGCACGGCAGGAACATGCCCCTGTATGGTGGCGTTGGCGCTAAGTCAAGCTTAATGTTAGCGTGGGTTCACATCGCTGTTGAGCAAGGAACGGATGAATACGGAGGAAACCCGTACGAGTACACCATAACAAAAAAGAGCAACAAGAAAACACACGCCATCATGGATTCCGCGCCGTGCCAAGATGCTATTTGTTACACGAAATCAAATACGACATGCGGCCCTCCTTTTTTTTTGCTGCTTGCTTCACGAAGTACTGTGGGTTAGGCATTTGGCCGCCTTATCCGACTTTTTGGTTGATTTCCCCCTCCCCGCCAAGACGGCCCTATGCTTATTTCGTACAATAGCTGCTGGGCTTACTCCGTAGGAGGAGTTGCATCGTTTGACTGTTTGTTCCAGTGTGGCTGTTGCAATCGCAACGGGGCCGATGAGGCCGTGCGCCCTTTTTCTTCGCTTTCAGGTCGAATTGTGGCCGGGTACGCCTTGGCAAAATGGACTCCGGACTGAAATATTTCGACCATTTTTCGCCCATACGACAGGTCATGTGGAATGAGAGTTGTTTTTGATAAAAATTGAGCACCTAGTTGTCTAATCCCATCTCTTATTGTTCCTCTTCTTCTTCTTTTAATTTTCATTTTCTTCCCGTCCCTCATTCCTATGTCCGGATCAATATCTCTCTTTCCCCCATTTACTTGCTTGAACCCGACAGCGCCACCCAATTCTACATTTTCTATCCCTAGTCCCTGGAACGCGGTTTGAGCGTTGCTTGTCGCCCTATTTACACAAAGAATATTCAGTCCCACATCACACCATGCTCCCATTCTCTTTTCTAGTCAGCATGCTGCTATCTGTGCTGACTTGGTCCTCTGTGGCCTATGCCACGTTGACTGATGCCGTCATTAGTACCCGTGCCGACACGACTGCCATTGCTCCTGGTGTCGTCAACCTGGACTTGATCTTCCCCCTCAACAACACGTATGCCCCGTTTGACGGAGCGATGCCCATTGTCTTTGGCGTCAGCCGACCCGATATTGCCTCTGTTCTGCAACTCAAAGTCAGCTACGTTTTGTTGGATGACGCAGAAACGGGTCCAGTTTATGGCAATTCCCATGTATTTGACCTGTCTTCCGGGCCCGTTCCCTCGACAAAGAACAACGGCAATGGAGATATGCCTTCTTCGTTAACTTTAGCAACGCCTCCATTGCCGGCCACGTCGGCAAGTTCCGCATGGAGATTACCTATATCTTTGTTGTCGACTACCCCGGCGATGAAACGACCCCAGGGGGAGTCATCCAAGCGCCGATCATGTACGACATGTTCTTCACGACAAAGCCCGGCGCTCCGACAGCCGATGTCCCGGGCATGGAAGTCATCAACAGCAGCAACTCTAGACCGAACGATACAACACCGTGCGTGTACTTTAGGGCAGGGTCGTTTTACTTCCCGATCAACATTACAAGATTCATCACAGAGGACAACACCAAATTCGGAGTCATTTCGACGGACAGGACAAATCATTTTTCTTCCCAGTGCGCCGTCGAGGTTGACGCGGATACAGCGGCCACCATCGCGGCTGGACCGACGACAGCTACTGCAACTGGCAGCAGCACCACAAGCAGTGCCACAAACAGCTCTACTGCAAATTCCGGCACTCCCGGAATGTTGCCCAGTGGTTTTTTCATAGCGTCTGTCACTGCAGCTGTTCTGTGCTTTTCTTTCTTTGGAGGGGCTCTTTTGTTTTGAATTTGAGCCACTGGTTGGGGTTGAGCGTGCAGGGTAACTGAGCCGGTATTTAATCAACATAAATTACTACCGTACTTATCCACTTGTACTTGTGGAGTAAATGCCTGTCAGTGGCCTGGCAAAATTAATCGGCCTCAAAACTATGGGAAACAGCGCTCTTCAGCCTTTCATCTCTCAACTATTTCCAAAATTGAAAAAAATCGCTGGACTTTATATATATGGTAGATTGTAGATTGGATTATTGTCTTTTAAGTTTTAAGTGCCGTTGTATTTTTTCTTAGGTTTTTCTCCATCTAGATACGAGCTGCTTTACTTATTTCGTTTAAAATTCAAGTTAATAATTTATTGAACATATTTGTTTTTGAATAAAATACGACAGGAGGTGTTGATTTCCCATACAAAAATATAAGGCGTTACACTATACATCTGTTCAATTGAATTGTATGCTTGTCTTCCATTGCCGTATCTAAGAGCCGAACAATAAGACATTCGGACCGAGAATTATATGCATGCCTTTATTATTATTACCGTGCGCAAGAGCCAGAGAATGAGACCTCAGGTGTCAGAATTGTATACTTATCCTAAATGCCATGTAAGAGCCGACATACAAGATATTCAGAGTCGGCACTTTGTACTCCGGTTCTTGGAACCGGAGGCCCCTCATAAGCGAGACAGAAAAACACATGGCTATCTCCACAGCCTTCCCAATGGAGTAGGGCGTCCTCCGTCGCGTTGTGAAACTGTCTCATCACAGAACAAACAAACATTCTAGCTCCCGACCATTGCCCTCTTTCGCTCATTCGTCGACTAACCGAATCTGTCTGTTTGTTGATACATCTATATTTCAAGATGTTGTCATTATGGCAGTTCGTCTCTACGGCACTCCTGATGCTAGAAATGGTTGGCTACGTCTCGGGTGCAGCGCCCTCACCTGGGTGTGGCAGCACCCCAAAACTCATCGCTGCAGATGCCGCCAAGACGCCGCTGAACCTGACGGTTAACTCCACGACGCGCCAGTATTATGTTAAGATGCCGCAGTCGTACGATAAAAACCATCCATATCGCATCGTCCTGACGCTCCACGCCCTCGGGGGCAACGCACAGCAGGTGACGGTCGGAACTGGCGGCTATCTCCCCTGGTATGGCTTGCCCGCTCTAATCAACGATACCGTCAACGCTGTGTATGTTGCACCCAACGGACTCAACAATGGGTGGGCCAACAAGGGCGGTGCGGATGTTACGTTTATTCGGCAGGTTATCAGCACCGTTGAGGCCGATCTCTGCATCGATCAGAATTTGCGCTTCTCGACAGGATTTAGCTACGGCGCGGCCATGTCCTACTCTCTCGCGTGCTCCCTCGGAAAAGAGCTCCGGGCCGTGGCGGTCTTGTCAGGAAACCCGCAGATCAGCGGCTGTGAAGGGGGAGCGGAGCCTGTGGCATATTACGGCCAGCATGGCGTCAATGACCAGGTACTCCCCATCGCCGGGGGCCGGCAGATGCGGGATCGTTTTGTCAAGAACAATGGATGCACGCCAGAGACGCCCAATGAGCCGGAAGCGGGGAGCGGGAAGCATATGAAAACAACGTACTCGGGCTGCATGCCTGACAAGCCAGTCGTGTGGCTCGCGTTCGATGGTGATCATACTTCACAGCCCAAGGATGCCGGTATGCAGACGACCTTTTCGGCGGTCGAGACTTGGGAGTTCTTCTCACAGTTTAAATAGAAATAGAAAAATACCTGGTTGTATGCAGCATAGCTATATATGGTAGGGATTCTCGTACGTATTATATCAAAAAAAGAAAAAAAAAAGAAAGAGACGTTGAATAAGTAATAACACCTTTGTCCAGCTGCTAGCGCCGTAGTAATCGCCATACACCCGCCTGATCCCTGTATCCCTCTCCCTCTCCCGGCAGGACATGTTCACCATCAAAATCAATCATTATGAAGTCCTCTCTTGCTGCCATCGTACCGGACGGTACAAGCGCGGCCGCTGACACAAAGGCGATGAAGACTAGCCAACAAATGTGATGATATTTTGGCGTGGTTGAGATCTGCTGCGTATCTCGCATGACAGCTGCATGGCTAGCGCTGTCTTGGTGCAATTGTAATAGAGCATAGAAATGGCGTATTTCTTTATATTTTTTTCGGGATAAGGATAGACGATAAAACAATGGGGAACCAAGGGACACGGTTCCGACAGCGGACGGCAGACCGCGGCACATAATTCACTTCACTTCTTTTCTTTCGTCGCGAACAACCACATTTGGATTTTTGCATAAAAGCGCCAATGTTAACAACAACCTATCGAACTGCACACCGCGCGTTGAACACTCACTTCGCACCGGCTCTCAGGACCATGACAACGTCAGCGCCAAAAGGGCCGTTCCGGCTGGTGACCGTCAACCCGCAACCGGAGAGGGCCAAGAACGTTGTCAGCAAAGTCATTGCGCGGCTGCAGGACCAGTACACCATTACGCACGTGGGCAATATTGATGGTAGGTCCCCTCATATATTGAATAATGAAACGCAGGTTGGCCACTAATAGCACCAGCCGAGGACAAGGTCGCTGCCACTGTTGCTGAGTTGAAGCCAGATGTTCTGGTAAGTACAATGCAGACACCAATTCCATTTTCAAACAATGTTCTTCCACCGCTGACCAGCAGTTCTGTGCCTCGTCTTGGTCTTCCGAGGAGAGCGCCCGCATCCTGGCCACCGCACAAGAGACACGCCCTGGTCTGCGGACATATGCGGTACCCAACGGCCTGCACAACGCTGGGGGACCGGAAGCCGTCGTGGCACATCTGGCCGAGAAGGTCGGGAAGCTCTTGGAGTAGGGAATAGTATGTATATAGTTGTGGCCGTGACTATCGTCATATACCGTGGATGTGTCTTCTTATCGCGTTCTTTTCCGTAGCCTAGTTTGCCCAGCAGCGAGTCTCGGTACAACCAAACAAAAAACGCACATAGTATTGAATACGTCAGCCGTTCCAGGTTCCGTGGAATCACACGGTGTGGTGATGCACTATCCGGCTACCTACTGACCAAAGCAAAAGGTACACGAAACAAAAATAGGGGGGATCAAAAGGCAGTGTGTTGGCATAGATCTTTCATGCTCGGCCGCTATACGCAGCATACGGCGAATATTGTCGATTAATACAGTGGAACCCCTTGTCCCGAGGAAAGAGCGGAACGAGAGCTGGTTACATACGGCTACAGAATACGGCAAGAGCGATGTATATACAAATCTATCTCACTTCGCCGGAGGGGCAGGAGCAGAACAAGACGCCGGAGTTGGGGGCGAGTGCAGGGAAGCGCTCCTTTCTGACGCGGGGAGCTGGGAGGTTCCGAGCGGAATGGCAAGAAAGCAAGCAAGAGCGACCAAGCCAGTGACGGCAGTCAATTGGCTGGACGAGTGCGGGTATACAGGGCAGCCTTGGGGGTCTCAGTGTACGGCCCGCAGGAATCTTAATGTAAGTGACCTGGCTCCTCGTCGGCTGCCGAGGAGAGTGATGAAAAAGGGACGAATGGTAGGCGGTAATATAGGGAGTTGGTTGCGCGTCTTTGTTGAGTTGGCGGTATGATTTGTCGCGTACAGTGACAAGGCGCTTTTCTTGCATCACCAACAGTCAGCTGAAGAGCACCAAATTACGTCACCTGACTACTTTCGTTGTACTGAAATTCCAACGTGCACCCTCTTTCGCCTCCCCCATTTCCATCAACCTCCCGCCTCAGCTCCATCGATTTACATCCATAATGCTCCTCTTCTAATTTTTCTAAAAAATCAGAGAACACAGCCCAGGACTCCTTCACCATGAATAACCTACCCGGCTATCCCCTCCCGGCGACGCTGCCCATGAGCGTGCTCACAGAGGAAGGCTTCCGCGATATGCGGCTGCAGGTTCTGCGATGGCAGTTGGCGAACAACATGGGCATAGCGGATGACACGTATAGGAAGAACTTCGAGTTTCTCCTCCAGTACTACGAGAGCGGTGGTGCGCCCCCGCCGCACAATGTGACGTGGTGGGTGTACGACGGCCGGTTCGTCACAGACGCAAACGGCGAGCGTGGGACGACCTATACCATTGGGCCGATTAACAGCTTCCGGGGCTACACCCCGGAATCCGTGAGTATTTCTCCTCGAGAAGAAGGTACGAACACGGATGGGCGTGAATGCGAATGCGTGCTGACTCGGAATGACAGGGCGTGTACCATCAAGGTGGGCAGACGATCCTGCCAGCGCAACAGGCCGCATCGCCGACAACCTGTCTGAGCTGCGCGCCCAGATCACCCGTGAGCGCGAGCCTGCGCCCCTGACTGCTACCGACCACTATGACGACGGCACTGCTGTCCAGCTCACCATCACCATTAGTGCCGACGACGGCTCGGCGCTGGACGACTTTGCCGGCACCGGCCCTCAAGTCTGGGGTAACTACGATTGCCCCGTTTCCATCACGCACTCTGCCATGATCTACACCATCCGCTGCCTCATTGACGCCGACATCCCTCTCAACATGGGCTGCCTTCTGCCGCCGTACGCATCGCGGTGTCGGCCGGCTCCGTCCTGCGTCCCGGTCCTGCCGTCACCGTCTGCGGTTCCACGCTCGCCTGCCAGCGCGTTATCGATACCATCCTCAGCGACCGCCACGTGTACCGGCCGTACGGCGTAGCGGGCGGCGAGGCAGGGTAGGCGGAGCGGAACTATGCGTTCAAGTTCAGCGAGACTGAGGAGGACAGCGATGGCTCGGCCAAGAAGGTCCTGCTGCGGATCAACCTCGGCGGCAAGGACGTGATCCAGCTCCAGTCCGGCGAGATCATGCAAATTAACACGGTGAGCGGCGGCGGATGGGGTGTGCCAGAAGACCACGAGGCAGCATCACGGGTGTGGTCTCGACGGATAGATAGATGAAAGAGAATGGCAAATCAAGATGCGTCTCCAAGTGGCGGATAACCCCACCAGAGAAGGTGCCTCGAACAACGTGAATCTGTGAACTTTAATAAAAGCGTAGAAAGGAAGGTGCGAGTGACCTGGCTCCCAACAACAAACATAACAGATGTTTTAGACCCACACCCGTCTTCGTAGACTAACGTCAAGGCTTGAATTCCAAGGGAGCCAATCCAGATCTCGGCTCCTGCATCGTAACCGAACGTGAGAAGCCGTGCATTTGGAAACTTGGTGAGCAAAAGATCTTGAGGCCATGGCTTGTTTGCGCTCTGGGCTGTCCATGACCTGTCTCGGTGACCGCCGAACCCATGAACGAAGTAGATGTCGACGGTTGGTGCAGGTGGGTTGCGCCATTTTTTGATGTCGTAGTCAACTTAAGGTCGGGACATTGTCGTTGTTGCTGCTTTGTTTTGTTGCGGCAACTCGGGGTGTTTGTGTGGGGAAGGCGTGACCTTGGCCTCTGTTGTGTCCTGTTAGCAGGCCAGAGCGACCGAGAAACGGTAAGAGCGACTCACGTCGAGGAGAAACACAGTTTGACTCGAAATCGGTTTGCTACGGATTTGCAAAACGACGGTGTGTGGATCCCTTTTGATGGTTTCTGGTAATAAAATCGGGCAAGATTGGTAGCAGAAATGTAACACTCTTTCGCATGGGCGGAAAATGAGACAAGAATGGTAGATGCACACAACGGTCGAAAGACAACGCGTATGTTTAGGTGACAAGAGAGGTATGGAAGGAAATAATGGTAGGAAAAAGGTAAAAGGAAGAAGTAGAGAGGTCATGCGCCTGCCGTTTTGGCGCTGATGTGTTCCAGACAGGGGGAGCAAACCACGCTTCTAAAAATTTGACAAGCAAAATAATGAATTCTACTTTACAGAGTACGGCAGGCTCAACCCCAGGCAGGAGAAGACTAAACGGACAGCGTAACAAGCTAAAAGTAAAAGTAAAGCAGGCAACCACAGCTCACACTGTCTCATCGCTGTTGCTGTCGACATGCCTCGAAAAATCACGGATAGACCAATGCACGGCCTTTGATTTCCCAACGTGCAATTTTGGGCAGAAATGCATTTCGCATGAACATATTGCGTCCCAGCTACCCTCGCGTCGTAATATAAGAAGAAATCGGCTTGTGGCATAAGAAATGACGCCCATAAGAATAAAGACCGTACAGAGTACTGGTGTCCAGAGTCGACGTGGCTACGGGAAGACGGTGGTATGGGGAAAGTGAGTGGGGCTGATGTAGGTCGACCGAGTGCAGCGATTATTACCATTTGAAGGCCTCCAAAAGGCCAAAAGTCTTCAAATTTAGAAATACGAAACAGGACAATGTCTCCTTGTCGTCCTATGGATTATCGAACAAATTGTGGAAGAGTGCACGTAGATGTTAGGGCATTTACGTCATGTCCTGTTGTGTGTAACCTGACCACTGCTGTTACTGGCCGCCTCAGCGCACTTTTTCTGTGATTACGCATTATTTTTTTACTTGCAAGATCTTTTGCCCTGGCATCCTTCCATGCCACACGCGGCTTCTTAGCGCGCGATGCATACCAGCCTGCGTACGAGGAGTTTTTGCACGGACTGTGTAATCTTCAACAAGTTGCCAGCGTCTTGACAAGCCAAGTCAATGCAAACCAAGTCACTACAGCTTCCGCGCACCTCCCCATCGTCTGGACTGGGAGCATGCTTCCTCTGGGTCTGCTTCCAGGCAGACGTAATCGACAACATTCCACCCTCCCACCACCCCGATCGGCTCAATCAAGGCTGGGCGTGCAAGCGAGCCTCGCCGGTTCCACCGCACATGCACAGAGGCACCCTTCTCCTCAAGTTCAACCCGGCTTTAGGTCCCAGCGAATCTCGCCGTGTTTTCGTCATGCCGCAAAATCTCGCTGATCGCTAGAACACAGTCGCGAACAGCAGCCCAACCGTCTAGTAAGCCAACAGGAAAGTCTCACTTGTCCACTGAACAGAAAATAGAAAGCTAACAAAGCAGTCTTCCTCGAGGCCATATCGGTACCGATGTGTTCTGGTCCAGTTTCGCTGCACTTCACGGGCAACCAAACGGCACACCTTGGCCTGAAGTGCTACACTGCCACGAGACAGGATTGCAAGAACACATGTTGACCCGGTTCACAAAGCAAATGTGGCGCACCGTTTGGTTCGGGGAGGGGATCAGATACCTAAACGATTGTTGCGAGAGCATCTTCGTAGTTACATTGGACCTTGAACAGGATCCGCAGAAGCCTGCCGACAAAACAGGCCAGAGCGCCAAGGCCGATGTACACAAGGGATTTTAGAGGACCCTGCGGGCCAAGGCCAGCTTTCATCGTCAAGGGCTTGGCCGGGTGTAAGGTCGCATAAGATGCAGACCGGTACTGCGATTTGCTGTCGCCCTGATCTTGGAGCAGAAGTGAACCAATTGCACGACCAACTCCTCTTGGCTCGTATGTGCGGCAGAGACAACATGGCCGAGATGGTGACGAGGTTTGTTATCCAAGGAAGTTTCACGACGATTTTACTAGGGCAGCTCAAGCTTGGCGCAGGTTTGGTGAGGAGGCTGTCGTCCGTCTGCTTTGACAATGTGTTTCTGATACTACCCGGCCTAAAATGACAATGCGAAGAGAGCTTGTAAGAAACGGACAAGCTGGCAGGAGGCAAGATTACGAGGCTAAAATGCAGTGCTAAAATGCAGTTGTGTTCTTCATAATATCATCAAATTTATTCCCTCTCCTTACCAACGCCCTCTTCCAACGTGCGCAACACCTCAGATTTGAGAGACTCTAGCACATCAACAGCGGCCGGAGACTCGCCGAACCAGCAACGGCGGATCGTCTCGGCAAACAGCAGCTGGCCCGTCACCGGGCTCGTCCCGTTCGTGTTGTCTTCACCCTTGCTGCCACCCGCTGTGACCGCACCCTTTGCAGACAAATCGGGGAACTCGCCCCACTGAACCGTGCTTCGACCTCATCATCGGGCACCGTGTCGTACGGCCGCACACCCGTCACAATGTGGTAGATGCTCGAGCCCAGGGCAAAGAGGTCCGTTGCCGCGTTGTACACCTCCAGGAGCTGCGCGGCATGTAGTACCGCCTGCTCTCGGTACACAGCGGCGGCTGGTCCGGTAGACTGCTCCCAGCGAGGTCAAAGAGCCGCACACCGAGCTGCGCGTCGAGACCCATGTTTCCGGGCTTAATGTCGGCGTGTATCACATCATGGGCGTGCAGCACGGCAACTCCATCGGTGGCTTCGAGAGCCCAGCGAGCGCTTTGTCGGAGTGGGATCAAGCCGTGGCGACGGCGTAGCCGGTTTTCAGTATCCGTATGTTTATCGCTAGGAAAGGCCTTCGCGTTTCGATACTCCTGGAATGTAAAGCCGCAAAGATACTCATGGAGTGTGTTGTACGGCAAATAGTCGAGCGTCAAGGATACGTCGACAGTTCCAACATCAGTTGATTCGTACATGTGGAGAAGCCGAAGGCGGACTTCGGGAAGATGCTTGTAGACGACGATCTCCTTGCAGAGCTGCTGGGGCCTGATGCCGCGGATTCTGAAATCTTCTCTTGCCCATTTCGGGACGGCTTTCTTGACACATGTGCCACAGGTAGCAGATGGACCGTGCCCGAGGTGCCGACGCCGATCATCGTGTCCTGAGTGTGGCCACGGCGTTACATTTTGCGAGCGTGAAAAAGAGGAGGAGGAAGGGGGGTTGCGGCCACTTACCATCAATCGATGCTCTTGTCTGCCATGCTCGATAATATATTTGGTAATGGAGTGCTAACTTCTTCCCCCACGGCCCCAGTTCACACTCCGCTCCACTTGCTGCCGCCAGTACGCCGCCGTGCCGGCCACCGCCGCCAGGTCGGGCAGCTGCCGCAGCGCCGCGACCAGAAAAGAGTTGCCGGCGGTACTGCCTTCCGCAGACGCTGAAGGCACCGACAGCCCCATATGGCCTCCCGCCAGCGGCGCCACGTGCCACTCGATGCTTTTCACCAGGTTGAGCGTTCCCTGGTCAAACGCCAGGCCAGCGCGCTGCATCTCCGACAGCAGCGCAAACACCGCCCCGGCGTCGCCCTGCCGCAGCCAGCGGATGCCGAGCAGGTGGTTGTAGAGCGGCGTGCTGGCGCCCAGCACGTAGGACGCGAGTCCCAGCGCCTTGATGCGCGGCAGCACGGCGAGCGCCAGCGGCGATGTCGTGCCTCCACTAAAGTGGCTGTCGAGGAGGCGCTGGCCGTGCAGCAGGAGGGCCGGGTACAGCGGCCCGTTGGTTGTCAGCTTGGCGGACACCTTGGTACGGCCGCCCTTTTTCGCTGCCGTTGCTGCTGTCTTGGTGTCCTTGCCAATGCCAAACTCGTCAACGAGTGCAAAGACGTGCTCCTCCATGTACTGCCAGAGGGCAAAGTCGGTCTTTTTCGAGAGCATGGCGAGCTCCATCTTTTCTTGGCGCTTGCGGCGGGCTGCGGCGGCCGGGGACAAGGGTGCGGGGGCCGTCGTCGTGGTCGGCGTTTCGCCCGATGTAGCCGTCTCGCTCTGCTCCTGACTCTGGCGGACTGCCCCTCTTGCCCGCTGCCCCTCTTTGATGCCCAGGGCCTTGCCGGCGGCGGAGCGCAGACTCGGCGGGAACTGCGCCAGCACCTGGTTGCGCTTGGCGTCCAGCTTGGGGTCGGTTGGCGACGGCGGTGGTGGTACCGTCTCGTTTGAGGTGCTGCCTAGGGAACCAAGTGAGCCCAGCACACTGACCCCGGCCGTTTCTGCGCTTGTATTTGTGCCCTCCGTTTCCGTCGCAGCCGTTGTCGCTTCCTGTTCGCCCTGCCGCCACAAGTTGCGCTGGTGCTCCCGCGCCAGTACCTGGTCGTCGCTCGCCTCACCGACAATAGTGTTTACGCGCGACCGTTGTGCGTCGTCCCGCTGGCGTAGCGCCTCCAGAAAGATGGCGTCGTCGCCGTCTTCGCCCACGTACTCGCCGTCCACGTCGGCGTCGACATCCTCGCTAATGCCCTCGTATCCGTACATGTCGAGATCAAGCTCGTCCTGCCGCTGGCGGTGAGAAATCTCGCGAAAGATGCGCCGGAACGCCTGGCGCTCGAGGGGCGTGATGGTGCCCTCTGCGTCGCCGGCGACGCCAATGTTGATGTGGCCGCTGCCGTCGTCATAGTATTCGCCGTCTTCTTCTTCGCCGAGTCCCTCGTGCCGCTCAGAGTCGGGCAGCAGGTCGCGCTCAATGTCGGGAGGGAGCTCAAAGGGGATTGGGTCGCGGCGGCGGGGTGCCCTTCGAGGGGATGGCGAGGTGGGCGAAGGTGGCTGTCGGCGTGCGTCCGGCCGCGGCACGGTGGCGTGTAGACTGCGCAAAAACTGGCGCACCACGGGTGCCCGCAGCGGTCTCTGGACCAGCCGTGCCGGGTAGAGAAAGGGCAGGAAGGATGTCGCCATGTTGGTGGTGTTTCGGGGCGCAATGGGTTGAGGAGAGAAAAGAAGTCTCGGCAGAAACCAAAAATCTCGAAGTTTTTTGAAGCTCCATGCAAATAGCACCCTAAATTCTACAGATCGGCGCGGGAAACAGTGGAGCTCCGTTTGGTTTCTTTCGCTAGGAGACGGTCACCTGACACCGCGTCGCAGTAATTTAACGGTGCGTTTAGCAGTGCGCCGGCACTGTTCCAGCTTTCCGCACGTCGTATTTTCTGTGGTAAATCGTACCATGGAGGAATCAAATCTGAAGCTTGCGTCCATGAAAAATCGGGCACAGTATTTTCTATTTGATTTGATTTGATTTGATTTTTTGGTGCATTACGGTCATCTGCTTTTCAGATAAGCTGTCGTCGTAATCGTTCGACCATATCGTGACCGTCGTGTCGGTTTCATTGCGCTTTCCCCTCTCCGCCGCACATCTGCTCATCCTTTTCCTCATGTTGCTCCTGCTCCCCGTGCTCTTCCTGCTCCTTATTCTTCTTCTTCTGGACCTGCTCCTCATCCGTCGTCTTCTTCATCCGTTTCTCTGCTTCCTGCTCAGGGACACTTGTAATTCAGGGCTTCCTGTGTTGCATGCCGCGCAGACACGCCTGGGTGCAGTAGGGCATCGTCCAAGGCACCACTGCAGGCAGCTCTTTCGGCACTTGACTACTTTTGCCGTTGTCATCATACAGCAAAGGCCACCGCTTGAGGTCCTTCTCAGCCGCGTCGATCGTCGTAATGTAGGCATACTCGATTCCCGTGGCAATCATGTGGTGGTAATTTCTGCAGAGAATCAGTGCCATCAGCTGGTTACCGGCCCAGTTCTGCTAGTTGAATATGGGGTTCACTTTGCTCTGCTTTTCTGTAGTCGGTGGGATTTCCAGCCGTTCGTACTTGACCATACGCGCAAAAAGGTCCTCAATGGCGCCCGCCAGCATGAGATGCCGCAGACGCTTCACAGCCCATGTTGACGGGTTATGGTACTCGTCGGTCAAGATAGGCACTTGGCGGTTGTCGTTGTGAGTGACACCGCCCCACCGATGAGGCCCGCCAACGCGGTCACGATCGTCTTTGGCCGCCTCCTCACCACGTCCGAGGCCATGAAAGTCGTCAACATCGCCACGGTCTTGTAGCTCCAGCCCGTGTGCCTCGTCTTGCAACGTGAGGCTGGCCACGCTTGTGTCCACGGCGGTCCCTGGGCTGTCGTTCTTCGTTCACCCGTCGCCAGCAGCAGTGCACAAGAGGCTTGGCCGGGTTCTCCTTGGCTTCCTGCACGAACAGCGGGAGATCCATCATTTGCGACATACCTCACTGAAAGACGGGTGTGAAAGTTTTGTCGTTTCAGCTTGTGTGGCTTCTTTGCCCATTTCCAACTGTTCCCCCATCTCGCCAGCATCAGCGCCTGCTTCCATTGTTAGCTTAAAGAAAATCAATGGTAGAAAAGACAATTCCACGCCAAACATTGTCAAGCTTGTCGGGAACGATCATGCCGTTACAGTCCAGCGTATCACAAATATCGGTATCTGCAACATGAGAGTCGGATCGAGATCATGAAAGTACTTTGTGTTGTTGAAAGGATATTTTTGTCGTTGGAAGGGGATGGTTTTGGTTGACTTTTGGCTGCATAGTGGGCAAGTGGGCCTAGGACGAGCTGTGCCAATAACGGAAGGAGCGACCCACGCAGCGTGCACGCACGCACTTTACGCGTGATTTGGCGACAGGATTTGGTGTCTGAGGACAAACCGCGTTTTCCAATCTAAAACGGAGCTCACTTCTTGGTCACCGCCCCCCCCTACCCAGCATCCGCTTTCGCGATACCCACAACATCAAAACAACCAATTCCCCCCCCAAAGCCGATTTCGCAACGAAAAACAATACTCGCGACCTCTTCACAATGGCCCCTTCGGCAGACACGACCGGCCTGACCGCCTGGGAGCGGCGGCGCGCGGAAAACGCCAAGGTCAACAACGAAATCTTGAACAGCATCTCCAAGACGTCCGCGAAAGTCTTTGGCCCCGTGGCCTCTGCGAACAAGAATGCCTCTCCGGCATCCCAGACGAAGAGGCGACCATCACGTCGGTCGGAGCCGGTCAAGCGCGAGGCGCCCATGCCGACGCGCCGCAGCGCTCGTGTGGCTGGTATCGAAGCAGACCCCGAGACACTCAAGCGCAAATTAGAGGGTGATGGCGTACTCGAGTATGGCATTGGCGAGTCGGCGCGCGACAAGCGACTGCGGGTCAGCGGCGACCTGAGCCTGGGCGACATGCAGGTCGACGGCCGGTGGCAGGGCACACTGGCTGGGCTCAAAGAGCTGTCGTCAACCGGCGCAAGTACACGGCCAGGTGTACGGCCCGGTGTGCGCACATTTACCGACGAAGACGTCCAGGAGACAACGGACAACGAGCTCAAGGCGCTGCGGCAAGAGATGAACGGCCTGCAGCTGTACGAGAAGTTCGAGGTGAAAGGTTGGTGCACTCTCGCTGCTCGAGCTCAGAATTGCGGCGTCGAGTTACTAACAAGGCAGATCTTAAATTGACAAAGGAGCGCGTCTATGCCATGGCATTCCACCCGACGGAAGACAAGCCAATCATCTTTGCGGGGGACAAGGAAGGCCGGCTGGGCATTTTCGATGCATCACAGGAGCCCGACGTGCCGGTCAAAGAGGAGGACGCAGACGAAGATGAAGAGGCCGATGCGGCTGAGCCCGTTATCCTCGGGTTTAAGCCTCATGCCCGCACCATCTCGAGCATCCACGTTCTGGACAGCGACCCCAGCTCGGTTTACACGGCATCGTACGACACCACGATTCGGAAACTCGACATCCAAGCGCAAAAGTCTGTCGAGGTCTACGCGCCACCGGACGACCAGGGCGACTCGGACATGGCCATATCATGCATGGACTTTGCGTCCGACAACCCGAATCTCGTATTCTTCTCGACACTGCGCGGCACTCTCGGTCGCCACGACTTGCGCGCCAAGCCGTCGTCGGCCACAACGATCTGGCCTGGCCTGCACGACAACCACAAAATCGGCGGCTTCTCGCTGAGCCCGCGCCAGCCGCACCTCGTCGCCACGGCCAGTCTCGACCGCACCCTCAAGATCTGGGACCTGCGCAAGATCATCACCCATAAAGACGAGGATGGCGACAAGGTCGACCGCCCCGCGCTGCTCGGCGAGGACCCGGCGCGGCTGTCGGTGTCGCACGCCGCCTGGGGCCCCGGCGGGCACATTGCCACGACGTCGTACGACGACACCATTCGGGTGTACGACTTTTCGGCGGTACAGGGCACATGGAAGCCCGGCCAGGCGTTGGGCGAGAACGAGACCAAGCCGGCGCACAAGATCAGTCACAACAACCAGACGGGCCGGTGGGTGACCATCCTCAAGCCGCAGTGGCAGCGGCACCCGCCCGGCGGCGTGCACAAGTTTGCCGTGGGCAACATGAACCGTTTCGTGGACGTCTACGCGGGCGCGACGGGCGAGCAGCTGGGCCAGCTGGACGGCGACGGGATCACGGCGGTGCCGGCCGTGGCACACTTCCACCCGACCCGGAACTGGGTGGCAGGCGGCAACGCGAGCGGCAAGCTGACATTGTGGATGTAGGAGAGCAAGGGGTGGGAGACAGGGAACAAAAAGGAGTCTTATAGTAACTGGTATATGAGGAGTTAATGGATAGCCGATGTGGCGTGGTCTCACCCGGTCCCACTGGTGTCTTTTTTTGTCTATCTTTTGTTTTTTTTATATCTTTTATTTTGTGTAGCATGGCAAATTACTTGTGATTCGACCAAGTGCATTCTAAGGAAGCCCGAAGTGCTTGAATACAAAATACGAGAGATGTGACAGATGCTCCACAATGTTCAATACGTTTTACAGTACACGTGTATTTCCTTGGCAAGCGTCATCCATTTAAGACCTGTGGCAGATATCTTACATCTTGTTGATGAGCGTTTTTTCACATTTCTTCACATTAAAACAAACCACATTGACATGACAGTGCTATTTGTGCGGCACACAGTATGAATGGCCAGCCGAACGTGCCAAACCACGCCAACGTGAACTGGTTAGTGGGGCCCGTCCGGCATGTGACGCGATCTTGTGCCATTTCCAGCACCAACGATGGCTGTCGGTTACGCCTGCTCGATTAGTGCGAACGAGTGCTCAGAAGTGCTCAGGTGCACCACGCTCCTTTCCTCGATACACCGTCTTGCGCACAGTGATCGGGCCAAACGCCCATAGTCACCATCACCAACATGCTCGTTCGTTCTTTCCTAAAACGACGCTGTCTTTTAGCCCGTCCTAGAGCTGCCTCGGGACTTTGCTTATCCAGGAACATCACCATTTCCAGTCCTTATCAGCTGTCACGCTCTTCTGCGGCTCGAAACCAAGTTCTCCCTCCACCATCAGCTGCATCCTCCATCTCCTACAGCGCCTCCCGACCCCCCATCGCTTATCCACCGCCCTCGTCATCGAGCGTGCACACTCTCCTATCTCCTCTCCTTTGCGCTATGGACTAACAGCTAATCTTGCGTCTTCTCCCTTCCCGCTGTCGATCTTTCGTCTCTCGACCCTTTTTTGCCCCTACTCCTTTGAACTTCCTTTTTCATTGGTTTCTCTCCTGTTCCTATCGAGGTCCTATTTTCGTCACTTCTCCCTATTTCCTATTGTCCCTATTATCGTTTCTTTCTTCCTTCAACCGTTCTCGTTGCCTCGCATCTCGCGTCCGCTCGCTATTCGTCCCATCCACACTCCGTGCACCAGTCACCATACAAAGTACAACGTGTGACCACACACACGCAAACGCACACACCACCCATGTAAGATCGCGCTTCCGCTCGCTGCCGTTATCCTCCGTCACCACCGTTTTGTTTTGCCTTGCCATCCCGCGAGTCCCGACCGCCGACGGCGACAGCGACAACGACAGCGAGCTTGATGTCCTTTTCCTGATTTGGCTATCGGCCGTGTCTGCTATTGCCGTGTTGCGCACTCTCGTCTTCTATTTGACCACCCTTTTTATTCTCCAGCGCACGTTACTGACAGCCTTCGAGTCAAAAAGGCGACTGTAACCTCGACTCGACATCGACGGCCTCTCCTTGCATCCCGCCTCGCAACACGAGCTCTTCGACCAACCGACGCCCGCCCCGCAGATGCACCGTTCCACCACCGCGACCACAGCCATCCCCGCACATATCTACGCGCCTTGATTGAGAATACAGGATCAAACAAACAGTCACCACAAAGGGAAGAAGACCGGAACAAGGCTTCATCGCCCGGCTAGGCAGCCACTGGCCCGTGCCAATTCCTGCGGCCGTTCCTCGCTCGTCCGTCCGAGCGCCCACGTTTTCGTCTTCTTGTCTTTGCATTTCAAAAGCAAGAGCCAAAGAGAAGAAGTGAACAAAAGAAAAGCAAGGATCAACGGTGAGCCTGTGACAAGACGAGCCTGACAAGACATCTCACTCGTTCTCGTCCAGGCGAGCGTTGCCTGCCTGCGTCAGCGGTCAGTCCCCACCAAACCCCCTGTCCTGCCCTGCCCGGCGGGTCCCGTCCACGTCCAGGCCCCAAAACCCGCGAATGAGCCGCTAGACCACACCCCCCAAGCTTTTGCTCACACAGCACCTCAACCCATCCACCCACGCCCCACCCACCGCCAACAGTCCAGGCCCTGCCCAGCCCGGTTCACTTCAGCCCAGCATCACATTCACAAGCCTCTCTCCTCTCCCTCCGACAGACCTGACTGACTGACAAGCAACCCTCCTGCAGCAAACCGCCTTGCTTCTGAACCCGACCGTGAGCCAGTTCTTTCTCGACGCGGGCCCCTGATTCGACGCCTGCCGCCTGCAAAGCAAGCCTCTCGACGTGTCTGCCTGTCGGCTTCTTCTCACAAGCCATCCCTCTCTCCAAGATGGCGCCGCCAATAGACCCAACAGCGCCGATGTCTGCGTCCTCGCCGACCCCAACCCCAACCCAAACCCCGCCGCTCTCCTCGACACCCTCGAACACCAGTAATCGTAATACTAATACCAGCACAACCACCTCGTCGACGGCCACCCTCCCGGCCGCACCTGTTCCCGCTTCTGCAGCCTCTTCGCCTGGGCCTTCACGAACGGTCTCGGGAACCGCCACGCCGACGACGCCGTCCACCAAAAAGCACAACCATCATCACCACAGCAGCCATAGCCACGGCCTCCGTCTGCCCAGCCGCTTGTCCTCGCAGTCCGCCTCGACATCTGCCTTGGCTTGGGCGTCTGCAGCCTCGCCGAACCCGCTGTCCGCTTCGAGCCCCCGCCACTCCGAGGACGAGGCTGGCCGCCACGGCAAGACCAAGAAACTCCTCAAGCGGCGCCACGACGGTGGCAGCCAACGCACACCCAAAGCCATGGAGTTCCCCGAGCGGTTAAAACAAAACGACGGCGGCGACGAAGAGGTCATCCGGCCCATCGTCTCCGGCAACGGCGTTTTCATGAACATGAACCAGAGCGTCTTTAGCATGCTTGCCGCCGCCGGCTCGAACATTGACTTCAACAACCGATTCGGCGGCCACTCG
This sequence comes from Sporothrix dimorphospora, assembly GCA_021397985.1. Taxonomy (NCBI): domain Eukaryota; kingdom Fungi; phylum Ascomycota; class Sordariomycetes; order Ophiostomatales; family Ophiostomataceae; genus Sporothrix; species Sporothrix dimorphospora. Next base: position 261,925 of record WOUA01000024.1, read on the forward strand.
AGCGACAGTGACGATGCGGAGGGTGGTGACGCGCAGGGTGACGACGACGACGACGATGAGCACGGCCGGCGCTTTGGCGGTGACGGAACCGCTGCCGGGGGCATGACCGCCACAACGGTCCTCCCCGCCACCGGCTCGTCCAAGAAGAGCGGCAAGCAGGCCATGAAGGACATCTCGCAGTCGACCATCTTCACCCGACACACCAGCACGGGCAGCACCAGCAGCGCCTCGGGCAAAGACGGCGACCGTCGCTCGCGCTTCTCCGACAGCAAGCTGATGCGTTCGCTGCCCTCCTTGAAGCAAAAGCTGTCTTCCAACAAGCGGCGGACGTCGTCTGGTCTCTCGTCCAAGTCGTCCAAGACTGCGGGAACAACCGGCACCGGAAGCAGCCGCATTCTCGAGGAAGACGAAGATGCCGACGCAGAGGCGGAGAGCTCCGGCACACCTTCCTCGACCCAGACACGTCTGCCCCGCGGCAGCGAGGCCACGTCCGAGATCGATGTCGCTGTGGGCTCCGAGCGCGGCTCCACCAATTCCCCGAGCATCCAGGTCACACGGGCCGAACGCAGCAATAGTGTGCGCAGCATCCCCGTCATGAGCCGCATGCTCGAGGCCAAGGAGCTGGCGTCCCTGCGCCCCAGTTTCGATATTGACCGCGACCGCCGGTCCATCGACAAGCGCGACGGTGTGGATGTCGAGGATGGCGGTCCGTCGGCGCTGTCCCGCAAGCTGATGGAGATCTTCGAGTTCGACAAGCCCGAGGAGGTCATCGAGGAGTACCCCTGCTGGCTGCTGCAGAGCGTCCTGCTCCAGGGCTACATGTATATCACGTCGCGCCACATCTGCTTCTACGCCTACTTGCCCAAGAAAGCCAACGAGGTCGCCAAGTCGGGCTACCTGGCCAAGTCTGGCAAGCGGAACCCCAAGTACAACCGCTACTGGTTCCGCCTCAAGGGCGACGTCTTCTCCTACTACCGCGACCCCTCCAACCTCTATTTTCCCCACGGCCAGATTGATCTGCGCTACGGCATTTCGGCGACGCTGGCCGACAAGGACAAGGACGGCCTGCACTTCCAGGTCGTCACGCACCACCGCACCTACTACTTCCGCGCCGACAGCGCGCCCAGCGCCAAGGAGTGGGTCAAGAGTCTGCAGCGCGTCATCTTTCGGTCGCACAACGACGGTGACAGTGTCAAGATCTCGCTGCCCATCGAGAACGTCATTGACATTGAAGAGAACCAGGCCATGGTCGAGTTCACCGAGACGTGCAAGATCCGCGTCATCGATAACGACGAGACGTTTGCCATTGATGAGTACTTTTTTTCGTTCTTCGACTATGGCAAAGACGCCGTCCGCGTGCTCAAAATTCTCATTGATGCCAACAACAACAACAACAACGACGACCAGAGTGGCCAGGGCACACCCAACCGCGAGCGAGGTCGGCGCCTCGATTTGCCGTCGGCCGGCCAGGGCACGGACGACCGCTTCTCCCAAGACTCGACAGGCAGCGCCGCCTTTGGCGCCGGCCAAGAGCGCATGTCCTCGTCGGCCATTCTCAGGCCAACCCCTGGTGCAGCATCCTCCTCGGACAGCAAGCTCGTCAAACCACCCTCCAAACTGCACGACTCCGTGCGCGCTACGCTTCACGCGGCGCCCCCGACCGCAGGCAGCAGCCCTCGTGCCAGCGGCGAGATACCGCGCACGAGCTTTGATGCGCTGCGCTCGTCCTTTGGCCCCAGCCGCCGCAGCCTCGATATAAACCAGGCTCTGGGCGGCAGCTCGCTGCGCCGTAGTTTCAGCGACCGAATCAGGGGCGCCGACCGCTCGAGCTCCGGTGACCGCCAAAAACAACAGCAGCGCAAGGTCAGCAGCCGGAGCACGACGGCTGCCGCACAACAGCAGTCGTTCGACCTACAGGACTCGGCCGACTCGTTCATGCAGTCGTCCGTCGAGGACCCGAGTCAGATCAGCTTCTCGAACCTGGCAGCCTCGTTGAGCGACGACCCCTCGGCCAGCCAAATCCTTCACGGTAGCGAGGTTTTCCAGAGTCCTACTGTTGATGCGGGCTCACGCGGCTCGGCGGCAGCCTCTGCATCCACCTCCCGACCCCTCGCCTCCAAGCCCAACCTGCCGCGCCATGCTGCCACCACAGGCCACATGCGCAAGTTCAACACTCCCGGAGCCGATGACATTGGAGAGAACGATGACGGCCTGGCCCAGAACCTGGCCCGCCTTGGCACCTACCCTCTCCAGCGCGCCGGTGCCTATGCAGGCTGGCTGAACCGTCAGTCACGCCGCGTGAGCACCATGCTCGCGACCGAGTCAATGGGCTACGTCGAAAAGGTCTCGGGCATGTGGAAGGGCGGCCGGCAGCACTATGACGACGCGGCACTCTCTCCCCACGCTGAGGATGGCCACCCCGACGGCGAACCTGGCATGTCGGTGGCCGACGCGATTGTCTCCAACGAGCACTTCCGCGAGCACTTTACGCTGCCCGACACCGAAAAGCTGCAGGCCACCTACTTTGGCTCCATCATGCGCGTGCTGCCCCTGTACGGCAAGATCTACATCAGCCAGCGGTACTTTTGCTTCCGCAGCCTGGTGCCCGGTACACGCACCAAGCTGATCCTGCCGCTCAAAGACATTGAGAACGTCACGAAGGAGAAAGGCTTCCGCTTCACGTACTCGGGCCTGGTGGTTGTTATTCGCGGTTACGAGGAGCTCTTCTTCGAGTTCCACCAAACCGACATGCGTGACGACTGTGCCATCACCCTGCTACACCTCATCGAGAAGACGCGCTCGATGAAGGAGTCGGGCATCCTTAACGAGGAGGACAAAGCTGGTGCGGAGGCAGCCCTCGCCGAGCGTGACGCGCTCAAGGAAGCCCGCGAAGAGGCGTCGGCTCGGATGGATGAGCATGCGGAGACGCCAGCTGAGTCCACGGCGGCCGCCGTGTCAACGGCCAAGGCAGTTGCTGCCTCGACTGTAGCCAAGGAGGAGCGCCAGAACCGCAAGATCCTGCGCCAGTCGGCTCTCATGGCTGAGGCGCCCACGATTCTGTTTGACGACCCCAAGGCTTCCTTCCTCAACTTCAAGCCGACCAAACCCCTGCACATTACGTGTCTCACCATTGGCTCCCGTGGCGATGTACAGCCGTACATTGCCCTGGGCCGCGGCCTGCTCGCCGAAGGCCACCACGTGCGGATCGCCACGCACCCCGAGTTTGAGGGCTGGATCCGCAGCCACGGCCTCGACTACGGCCGCGTAGAGGGTGACCCGGGCGAGCTGATGCGCATCTGCATCGAGAACGGCACCTTCACCTTCCAGTTCTTGCGCGAGGCCAACTCCAAGATGCGCACGTGGCTCGACGAGCTGCTGGCGTCGGCGTGGACGGCGTGCCAGGGCGCCGACCTGCTGATCGAGTCGCCCAGCGCCATGGCCGGCATCCACATTGCCGAGAAGCTGCAGATCCCCTACTTTCGGGCCTTTACCATGCCCTGGACGCGCACGCGCGCGTACCCGCACGCCTTCCTCATGCCGGAGCGCAAGATGGGCGGCGCGTACAACCATTTCTCGTACACCATGTTCGAGGCGGTGTTCTGGCGAGCGACGGCGTCGCAGATCAACCGGTGGCGCAACAAGATGCTGGGGCTGCGCAACACGTCGCTGGAAAAGCTGCAGATCAACAAGGTGCCGTTCCTGTACAACTTTAGCGCGTGCGTGGTGCCGCCGCCGCTGGACTACAGCGACTGGATCCGCGTGACGGGCTACTGGTTCCTGGACGAGGGCACCAAGATCAACAAGGCGGAGGACGGCAAGGACGGGAGCGAGTCCGAGGAGAAGGAGGCGTCTGCCGAAAAGAAGGAACCCGCGTGGACGCCGCCGCAGGACCTCCTCGACTTTATCGCCACGGCCCGCCGTGACCGCAAGAAGATTGTGTACGTCGGGTTCGGGTCGATTGTGGTGCCGGACCCGGCCAAAATGACACAAGAAGTCATTGACGCCGTGCACAAGGCGGACGTGCGCTGCATCCTGTCCAAGGGCTGGTCGGACCGTCTGGTGGCCAAGAAGGACGGCGACGCGGATGCGGTTGCTCCTCCTGAGGATGTCCTCCCCGCCGAGATCTTCCCCATCAAGTCCGCGCCGCACGACTGGCTGTTTGCGCAGATCGACGCGGCCGCGCACCATGGCGGCTCCGGCACGACGGGCGCGTCGCTGCGCGCCGGCATCCCGACGATCATCCGCCCCTTTTTCGGCGACCAGTTCTTCTTCGGTGCGCGCGTTGAGGATTTGGGTGTGGGTATTTGCCTCAAGAAATGGGGCGCCATGTCGTTTGCGCGCGCGCTCTGGGAGGCGACCAACTCGGAGCGCATGATCCGCAAAGCGACTGTGCTGGGCGAGCAAATTCGCGAAGAGAACGGCGTGGACACGGCGATCCAGAGCATCTACCGCGACATGGAGTACGCCAAGTCGCTGGTGCGCGAAAAGGCCGTTAAGAGCGGCATGCTGCGGAGTGGCTCCGGCGGCGGTGACGACAACGATAGCAACGACGAGTACGACGACGACGACGAGCCCGAGGAGAGCTGGACGTTTGTCGGCGACGACGACCCGATGCAGCAGTCGATGATCCTGACGCCGGACGCCGGTGCAGGAAGCGGCAACGACGTGCAGGATGCCAGCAGTGGTGGTGGTGTCGGCGTCGGGGGCGGCTACAAGGCCCTGGGAAGCCGCATTCTCGGCATTGCGACGGCGCAGAAGCAATAGTTTGTTTGTCTTGGGTTTTTTCTGTTTATGCTCTTTTTATATTTTACATCTTCCTTTACATGCCCTCTCACCTCTTTGTTTTGGCTAGTGATGATGGCCTATGACGACTTTTGAATTTCCTTATCCCATTAATATCCTTACCGTTTGTTGTCTCGTGCTTTGTCTCTTGTCTCCTGTCTTCTGTCTCCTGTCTCCTGTCTCTTTATACATTCTTCTTGTTGTTTGTCTACTACTTTCCCCTCGGCATATATTAGAAAGAAAGCATATTAGAATGTGGGGAAGGTCTTGCTTTTTGTTTAGAAAATAAAGGGACATCATCTAGCGACCTTGCTTTTGCATGAAATGACACACACTGTTCTCTTCCATGTCGTTCTTCTGAATGTTGCTTTACTCCGGAATCTTCCCGCCCAGCTGCCGCCAAAAGGCACACCGTGCGCCCCGTCCGCCCTCCCAGGCGTCGGCGTACTCGGCCGAGAAGCGGTTCACCAGGCCGGGGCCGCTGTACTGTGTCACGGTTCCCACCCCAGTAGGTGAACGCGCAGTGTAGGGTATGCCACCTGTCTGGTTGAGGTTAACTAGCACGTGGCTGCCGCCGAGGGCAGACCATGGCGGCCATTCTCCAACAGCATTCGGTGCACTGGTGTTGGAAGATGACGGTCCGTTGGCCACTGCCAGCGGGGTGGACGGGTTGCCCGTCGCGACAAAAGCAGCAATGATTTCTACAAGGCAGTCAGCGGTAGTCTTCTCGAAAGACAAAATGCGAAATACGATTGCGAAGACATACCCCGGAATGCCTGCACCAGGTCGGGCCCCTGGTTGGGCGTCGGCGGGCCCCAGTAGGCAGTCAAGTCGGCACCGTGTGCGGCAAAGGGAACCGAGTATTGGTAGTGGTAGGCCGTCCTACTGCTATTCTTGCTGCTGCTGCTGTTTGAAAACGCTGTCGCCAGCCAGTAGCTAGGGCACACGATCGACGCCTCGGCGTAGATGTTCTGTCGGTCAGCCAACATACAAAAGCGAGAGAAGATCAAAAGAAGGGAAAACGTACATAGGCCCGCTGCTGCACGCCGGTAGCGGCACTGCTAACGTCGTTGGCCGTCGGCGGGTGGACGCCGTCCGTTTCGAAGCCGTTGGTGGGCAGGGTTGTGTTGCCCGCCGGGTAGACGGCCAGGATGGCGTCCAGGTCGGCGTCGGCCAAATCGTGGAAGTACGACCGCAGCCATGCCCACAGGTCTGCCTCGGTGGCGATCGTCGACGGCACAATCAGCACGGCCTCGTCGGCGTTGTTTCCAACCAACGCCTTCACCCCGTGGACACGTCCTTGGGTGAGGAGCACGCTCGGTGGACCCGTCAAAAAGGCATCATCCGTCACGGGGCCAAATGCCCAGTTGCCGTGCGGCGTCGGCGGCGTCGTCGAGACCCAGTTGCTGGCCCACTGCAGGACGGCCGTGTCCTGGGCGACGAGGCAGGAAAATGCGTCCGCAGACGTGTTGCAGCCGGCGGCCGCGGCAAAGTCGGCATAGTGGCGCTCGGCGATGGCACTGTCGAACCGCGGTTGCGTCGGGATCCACGGCGAGGCCGTCCAGATCTGGTTGTCAGCAAGCGTAACGAGCGAAGCGAGGACAAAAAGAACGTCACGAGCTAAACGAGGACAAAAATAACATCACGAGCGAAGCGAGGACCAAAAAAAAAAAAAAAAAGAAATACGTACATTTTGGAAGAGTGGTTCACTGCCACCCTCGCGGGCGACGTCCGTGGCCACCGCGTGCAGCAACGCCGACCCTGCTCCGGCCGACTCCCCGGCCAGCGTCACCCGCGCCGGGTCACCCCCAAACGCTCCAATGTGCCGCTGTATCCACTGCAGTGCGACCCGCTGGTCGAGCAGGCCAGCATTCAGCTGGCCTCTCTGGCGCACCTCCTTTGAGGCCAGAAAGCCAAAGGCGCCGAGGCGGTACTGGAGGGAGACAGCGACGAGCGGATTCGCATGAGAGGTGGCCGCTAACAGGCCCGACAGGTCCTGGGTGGCATCACCCTCGCCGTAGCCACCGCCATGGATCCAAACAAGCACAGGTAGGGGTGCACCGGTCGTGTTGGACGGCGCGTAGACGTTCAGAAACAGACAGTCTTCGTTGCCGGGGACGAACCGAGATGATGCGCCAGGGAACTGTGAGAGTGACTGTGGACAGGCAGGGCCGAAATGGTCTGCCAGGATGGGTCCGGTTGATAAATTCGTTGGCGAGCTGGTGGAGAGCAGCTGGGGAGCCTGCCACCGGAGATGGCCGACGGGTGGTTGTGCATAGCGGATGCCCATCCAGACGGTCAGACCTGTGGAAGCATTGCGAACGCCAGTGTAAGACGCGTAGCCGAGGTCGACGGTAACGGACGTGTTGGTGACGGCTTTCGCTACCGCGGCCGTGGCCAACACAAAAACGGACGTGAGAATCATGCTACCTCAGCGTTTGTCGAGGATCATGGACAATGGGACAAGTCGCGTTGAGAGATTCATGCCCAATCCGATTGATAAATATATCAACACGAGGGGACGCAAATCATCAACCAAATATATACTTCAGTGCGCCGCTCACCCCCTCCCAGTGGTGGCCAGGCCCTCGTACTCATCGTGGATAATAACAGAAGGCAGCGGGTGAATCAAGTCGACCGCACATTCTGATATTGCACCTTGCGTCCCGCCGGCAGTCTTTTGCGGGCATTAATATATATTTCATAACAGCATAATTACATAGTTGCAGACCAGCAATCTGTGAACGTAAAAGAATGGTTGGTTTGTTGGTTTTTCATCATCCCAAGCGTCAACCTTGGGCATGTACCGCATCTCCTGTACCCAGCACCTCGCCTGCCCTCACTCACCGCGGCGCATCCGTCAACGGCACATACCGCACGCCAAACAGCCGCGTCCGCGTCACCGTGCCGTCTGCCGCCTTGTCGATCGTCCACACAGACTGGTTGCCCGAATGGTCGCCCTCGTCGTCCATGGGGATAAAGATGCGGCCGGGGCTCCGCAGTTGGTCGAGGAGCGCCGGGTGCAGCTCGACCGCCGAGGCGCCGACGTGGATGGCGTCGAAGCCGTCGCCCGCCAGCGACGCCGGGGCGCCCTTGCGGCCGTCACCGACAACAAACTGGACCTGCCCTGACGCCACGTACTGCCGTCCCCCCTCGCTCTTCTCCATGTTGTGCCGCGCCTGGTCGCAGAGCGCGCCAATGTGCTCGACGCCGACGACGGCGCCCTGGGGGCCGGCGAGCTCGGCCAGGATGTGCGTGAGGTAGCCCGAGCCGCTGCCGACGTCCAGGATGCGGGGGCCGGGGCGGCCGGCGGATGCATCCGGCACGACGAACGGCATCAAGTGCTGCACGGCCATGGCGTGCATGTGCGGCGCCGAGATGGTCACGCCATGGCCAATGGACTGCGGCGCGTCCTTGTAGGGGCTGCGGGGCGCGTAGTGGGCGCGGTCGACGGCCAAGAATGCCCTCTTGACGCGGTCGTCGGTGATCATGCGGTGCGTGCACAGGTTGTCGACAAGTTCGGCGAGGGAGCCGCCGGAGCTGCGCCAGGCCATGGTGGAGGCGGATCTGTTTCTATGAGTGGAGGGGAGAGGCGACGGTGGAGGCGAGGGCAGACGGGGAAAGAAGAGGCGGGCGGTGCGTTTAAAAAAAGCAGCCAGGATGGCGAGGACAAACCTTTGGCTATTGTTGTCTGTATATCGTCGCTATGTGCCGTTGCGAGATGAGAGTTGAAGTGTAATGTGTGGTTGTCAAAGTGGCGTTCGGCGATCGCTGATCAGATGGGATGCACATGGAGATGTAAGTGGGTGGCGAGCGCTAAAACCACTGGCGGCGGCTGTTGGTGACCCCGCTAAAACGTCACTCCACAGCGGTTATCGTTTGCGTCACGAGAGTCAAAGGACAAAGCACGATGAATGGGCAGTATCGTGTACGCAGTAAATTTGAAAAGAATTATGGTGGCTCAAATCAGTCACAAGGGGGGCAAAATAGGTCTTGAAATTGCTGTTCTCTCGAATTAAAGCTTTCATGGAAGCAACAGCATGTGGCTGAGAAATGCCTACTTTTGATACACGCTGCTGTGTTTTAGTAACCTTAAACTGCAAGAAGACCAGAGCAGTAAAGACGCTTACATACTAGAGTAAACACTTTTGTAGTAGAGTTAAAGAGAGAAAATGAAATGATGGATTTGACGCAAGGAAAAGATAAAGGAATGTACTATGCTGCAAAAAACGAGCCCCAAAGTATGCCATCAAGACCAAAAGAAACAAAGAAACACCAGACCGAGAGTACAAAAAAGAAACACGGGAAAAAGAAGGGCCTCAAACGACATGCTCCGGGTTCTCGCCGTCGGCAATGACGGCCACGCCTAGGCCCCGGTCCGGGCTCTGCAGCACCAGCTGCTCGTGCCGCCGCGCGCGCAGGAAATCGCTGACGCTCTTGATCAGAATCAGCCACCCGACAATCATCAGCGCGTACGCGGCCCACTCGCTGCTGGCGATCTCGCTCAGACTGGATCCGATGCCGCCGTCGCCGCCGGACGGATCCCCGCCGTTGCCCGTGCCCACGGTGCTCGGGTCAAAGTTGTGCGCATTCGGGTCGGGCGGCGCCGCGAAGCCGTCCGAGGACTTGGCGGCGGCGGCACCCGCAGCCGCCATGCCGTTGCCGCCGGTGTCGCCGGAGCCCTTGAGGTAGAAGCCGTACTGAATGAGGGTAATACCGAGGCCGGCGCGCGAGCCGTTCTTGGCCGCGTGGGTCGAGTGCAGCAGGTAGGTCAGCAAGAAGCCTACGACCTGGAAGGACATGGAGATCATGCCGTTCCAGACAAACGAGAAGACGGAGCCGACGGGCATGCCGTCCACATAGACGTCGTCGGGCCCGCCGAGGTGCGGCGCCAGGATGGTGGTCTCCCAGTACGGCGGGGCGGCGTCGGCCGCAGCCTGTTCGTAGGTCTTGACCGGTTAGCGGGATTCATTATGATAAGAGTTAGTTACACCGGGGGGGCGGGGGTGGGCTTACCGGAGGCAATTCGTCCTTCTCCTCGCCCGGTTCTGGCCTAGCGGTCAGGTTGGAAAACACGCCGTCGGATTGGATGCCGCCGCCGTAGACGCGGCCCGTAGTCGGGGTGGCCCCGGACGAGGCGGGTGCTGCTGGCCGTCGTGTTGGGGCTGCCGGCGTGGGCGACGGCGTCGAGGTCTGGGAGGAGGTGGAGGTGGAGGTGGAAGCGGGCGTCTCCTGGTTGCTGCCCGTGTCGGACGAGTCCGCCGCGTTTGGCGCAGCCGGGGGGGTCGTCATCCACGCCGGCGCTCGCATCGGCCGCAGCGCGTCCCTGCTGCGCATCAGCCGCTGCCGGTCGTCGGCGTCTTCGTCGTCGCTGTCCTCGTTGTCATTGTCGCCGTCCGTGTCAAAGGCGTCGGCCAGCGTCGGGTCGACGACCGATTTGGTCGTGTGGATCGAGGCCGTGCCGTGCCGCCGGCCGCCGCTTGTGCTAGCATCACCACCATGCGGCGACCGAGACGACGTGCGAGAGCGAAAGGAAGGGGGTGGGGAGTTGGGGATGATCGGGTTGGGTGAGAAGAGGCTGTCGCTTTCGGTGGTGTCGTTGCTGTTGTCGTTGTGGTCGTCGCCATGGTCGTCGTCCTCCCGGGCGTTCACCCGCTCGTACCGTGCCGACATGACTGCAGGCTGGCGGTCAAGCCAGGGTTGTCGGGAGTGTGTCGGGCGTGTGATCGAATGAAGATGGCTCGAGTACGGTGACGATGCTCTTCGAGTAGGAGATGCAAAAACGCTGCAATGTCGGATGCTTGTTGTTGCTTTGTCGCTGTCGCGCAAAGCGGACCTGAAATGTGTTTGGAAATGATGAATGTGGATTCAACGTCTTGGCGGTTTCAAAGGGGTCGTCGGGAAGATGTCGTCGAGAGTGAGGGAAGAAGAGCGTAGGAGAAAGGGAGAGCGAATGAGAGAGTCGAAAGAGCGTCGATGCACAAAGACGCACGCAACGACGGGTTGTGTGCGTTTGTCAAGAAAGGGAAGGCACGATCGAAGAGGTGGACGAGGAGAGACGTCAAGAGGAAGTAGGACGATCGCCAGGTGGGTTGGGTTGAGTGCAGCAGAGTGGCTCGAGTGGGTTTTAGGTTGAGAGATTACGAGGCGGGAAGGGGACAGGAAGAGACGGGAAGGGGCAGAACGGGCGAGACAAGGACACACTGAATGGAATCTTGGCTGTTGCGCGGCCTTTCGTAGGGGGTCATGCCAGGTGCGTGAAGGCGACTTGGGGCTGTCGGGCGGGTTTAGGCGGGCAGTCAGGGGGCCTCGGGGCGTTTTGGGCGCTGCCTAGAGTCGACAGGGGATGAACTGGGCGTCGATGGGGAAGGGAAGCGCCGGAACGCAGGGGGCGAAACTACGGAGCTTTTGGGCTGCTGACGTTATGCGACCGGACGGGCCACGGAACACCCAGCGAGCAGTAGACAGGCGAGGCTATGGCGCTGGGGAAGCTGGTCCTTCAGTGGAGTTCCACCGCTTTCTATTATGGAAGGCGGCGCAGCCCTGTCACAGAGCACAGAGGAGGAAGGTCCGCAAAAGTTGCTGCCTTGTTTGTGGGGCATCAGCTCGTCTGAGCCTTTTGTCCCTGACTCGGGTTCTCCACTTCTTTGCTCCAAAATCCATGGCCACCCTCTCCAAACACAGTGGCCAATCAGACAGTCCCATTTTCGCGGGCGGGCATAACTTTTAACTTTTTCGAGATTTTGCTTTTCCACGAGCCTCGAACGATACGTCGTACTTTTGGACGACAGGCAAGCAACCACCATGTCGCTCAAGAGTGTAAGTCCTTCCTTCCCTTAACGCAACTGACGACAATTAGTCCGCCTCCTGACAAGTTAGATCCTCACAAAACAGTACAAGGCGGCCTTCGCCCGCTGGCCCAAAGACCTCCTCCGCCCGGATGTCCAGCTCCAGGACGTGCTCGGCGGCCAGCACCTCGCCGACCGCCTCGCGGGACGCCGCATTGCCGCGTCGCCCGTCACCGACATTGCCATTGAGCGCGCCACCGGCCGCGCGCCCCAGAACCCGCCCACGAGCGACCTGGCCCAGCTGCAACAGGTCAATGCGTTGTATTCGCTGCTCGACGACCGCTACAAGAAGCAGCACCGCCCGACAGGCACGCTGATGACGCCGCGCAGCAACCCGACCTACTACACGGACCTGCTCACCGAGCTGGAGGAGGCGCCGACGCGGGGTTTCATGGGTCGCGTGCGCAAGCGGCTGGGCGGCATGTTCCGTCTGTCGTAGGCGAGGGGAGGCGGACGACGGAGACAACCGATACGAGTGAACACAAAACAAAACTGCATTGCACGGCGTTACTGGGACTGTACAAAAGGGCGAGACGATCTTGGACTGCATTGGAACGGCTAGAAGGATGGACGATACGAACGAAAAAGACTTGGTAAACAGACTGGCATTCTATCCGTCCAGGCTCTTTTCTTATGATACCTCTCCCCATAGAAATCAAAAATCTTGAACTCTAATCTTGACCTTGAATCTTGAACTTTTGAAAATAACTGGGATGCAAAACGAAATGGGCGTAAAACAAAAGCAAAGAAAGTACACCCCCCACACCACCTATATGAACCGCGACTCCGGGTCCAGCCGGTCCATCAGGTCAATGCTCTTCTCGTACATGGTAAACACAATGCCGCCGCTCAGCACCAGCCGCGCCAGCCGCGGCAGCGCGCCGCTCCAAAACGTCAGCAGGCCCTCCTGCTTGAAGATCAGGCTCGCGCACCGCAGGCTGTTGCCGTACACGCTGCGCGCCTCAATGCTCTGCATCCGCGTCTTGATCGTGTCCAGCGGCTGCGTCACAACCACCGTCACCAGCCCCGCCAGCGCGCCCATGCTAAACGTGCCCACCGTGCCCAGCTTCTCGCCGGGCGCCGTGTAGCTCTCGGCCAGCTGCTTGAAGAACGTGTACGACGAGAACCGCACCGCCGAGTTGGCCGCCTGCCGTGCCGTCGTGGGCACAAACCCCTGGAAGAACCCGCGCAGCCCCCGCTCGCGCGCAATGATGGGCACCGCGTGCAGGAACCCGCGGAGGCGCGGCTTGGCCAGCTTGCGGTCGTCGATGAGCGTCGTCTTGATGCTCTCCGTGGGCGTGACCGCGAGCAGCGACTCGGTGACGCCCGCGCCAAATCCGGCCAGCACCGTGCGGGGTCCCGTCATCTTGCCGTCGGCGTCGGCCAACAAGCTCTTGTACTGGTCGAACGCGACAAAGCGGATGCCCGCCTTGGCCGAGTTGCCAATGATGAGCGTCGTGCACCCCGCGTACCACTGGGGGCCGAACTTGGGCCACGGCAGCTTCTGGCCGTCGGCGAGGCGGCGGTTGAGCTGTGTGCGGGTCTTGGCGACTGGAAGGAGGGGGGGGACAGTGTGTTAGAACGGGGTTCGGAGTCATTCAAATCGAGGGTTGGGACGTACACTCAGCTGGGTAGGTGATGGCTGCCAGAAGAGAAGTGGTTAGCAGGTGCAACAACAAGGACAACGACAACAAAAGACCACGCACCAATCTCCACGGCCCCGGCCGTCGAGCCGGCCAGAATCGACCGCAGCGGGCTCGGCGTCTTCTTCTTCTTGCTGCCGCCGGCATCGGCTGCGGCCACAGGTGCAGCCAACATGGTGGAGGAGGGGGGTGTGTGTCGGGAAGACGGGAGAAACGAGTGTTCGAATGCGGGGTCGAGGTCGAGGTGAGGTCAAGGTCAAGACCAGGGTTGTGTCGTGTCGAGGGTGGGCGTCCGGGGTGGTTGACGTCGCGAGGCTGGCACACGAATCGTTGACAATAGTTTAATTCCTGCTTTTTTTTCCTTGCACTATTTTTTTGCCAATCGCAGTGACGCGATGCGGAGAACAACCGGCCGCTATGGGCGCTGGGCTGTTCAAGCGCTGCGTGCTGGGACTCGCACCTGCGCGGCCCACTCTTTTCGCACTGTCTCTCCCCGCCTGCCCTGCCGAACCGCTGCCGACAGTTGTACCGTGTTAGCGCTGTTTACCGCGAGGCTGCGGCAACGACCACCAGGGAGGCTCGACAACAAAGACGGGAAGAAAGAGCACCCTTGAAGGATTCCGTATTCAGACACTGGGATGAGGCAAGATACAAGATACACAAAGTATAAAGTATGCCCCTTGTGTGCTAAATAGAGAGAGTCGTCATCTTGCGAACACTTTCTGCCGCCCGGCTGTTCGCAGGTGCCTCTGTTGAGCACACGAAACCCCTTCTGCGAAGTCACAAGAAATATATTTCATGTGTAGTTTAGGTGCTTTTTGTCACTTGGAATATCTTTATAAATGTTTTGTCTTTTCTATAGACTTTTATTTTCAATTTGATTTTTTTAGATTTTTTTCGGCATAGTTTGTTGGTGTCGTATTTAATTTTGTTTATTTGAATAAATTAAGTTGAAAAGTTTATTGTTTCTCAACGTAATTGGAGCCTTTATGAAAAAAATATCATGAAAGAGAAAAGACGTTGAAAATGCAGGATATTTTCAGCTTAAAGCGAATAGGACACTGTTCATGGCTCTTTTAGATATATTTTGAGATGAAGTAGAGAAGTACCATATGCGTAGACCTAAACATGGAGCGAGCCTTCGTCTTGCCCGCGGTATCAACAAAGCTGCCCTTAAAGTAGCACAGAGGAAGCATACTATAGCCGTTTTCGTTTTCTTCTCTCGTCTAGACATATCTTCATCGTCCATAATCATGGTTTTGCTATGTACTCTTGTCCCCGTTGTCACCAAGTTGATGCTTAAAGAATGGTATTCGACCTATCAAAGGGGTGAGCATACCTCTGCTTGAAATCCTCATTTACTTGGGAGCAACAAGTAGAGATCTGCTTCCAAATCGGCTCCTCCCGCTATCGCCCTCCCCCCTCCCCTCCAAGACGAACCAAAAACAAATAAATAGAAACATATTCTGTTGATCTCGAAGTAGTCCCCCCGCTCCATCCCCTCACGATTGTGTGCCAACCATTACGTGGAGTATCGAAGCTGCAACTCCAGCTATGTAAAAGATTGAAACTTTTTTCATTGAAAATGTGCTTGTATTCAGACGCCTTCTTTAAATGCATGCTAGCACGAACAAAACGTGCATCCCACTACCATCCAATGTCTACCCAGTGAACGCCTGCCTACCCGCCCTCTTGTCTCATAACATGTCCATTTCGTCATCATCCTCGTCGGCATACTGGCCACGGCCATGGCCGTTGACGCGTGCCGTCATCTTCTCCGACAGGAACTCGTGCTTGAGCGCCTCCTCGGCACTGATCCGGCTGCTCGGGTCCAGGTCCAGGCACCGGTTGAGGAACTTGACCGCCAGCTTCTCGTCCTCGCTCAGCGGCACCAGCGTCTTGCTGTTGTCGATGCGGCAGTTGCTCCACAAAATAATCCTCTCCAAACTAAAACCTTCGCGTCCCACCGTCGGGATCGTCGTCTCGAACATGCATCCGTGCAGCTGGCCGGCGATTTTCATGCGCTTGCTGCCAAAGATGGTTGCAATCTCAATCATGGCCTCGACGTCGTCGGCGCTGTTGAAGAAGGGGAACCGCCGCGACAGGAGGGTCAGCAACACAACGCCGACCGACCACACGTCGATCTTGGTTGTCTGCTCCGTGCACTTGAAGAGCACCTCGGGCGCACGGAAGCCGCGCGTGCCGGCGCGGTTGGCCCGCCGCGAGGGCCGTGTGTCGGACTTGGGGTAGCCGTTGTGCGCCGCGTTGGGCACATACGCGGCGCGTATACGCGCCTTGCGCACGCCCTCCAGCTCGTGGCACAGGCAGGGCTTGCTATCGCTGCCCTCGCGCTCGGCGAGGCCAAAGTCGACGAGCACGCCGCGGCCCGTCGAGGGGTCGTACAAGAAGTTGGTCGGTTTGATGTCGCGGTGCAGGATGCTGGCGCGATGCACGGCTGCGAGTGCCTCAAAGAGCGACCGCAGGTAGATCGCCATGTCGGACACCTTCATGTGGCGGTAGTACTCGCGGAAGTCCTGGTGGCGAAAGTACGGCAGCACGGCGACGACCTGGTCCGTGCTGCGGAAGGCCGTGATGAGCGGGCAGACGGACGGCGACGAGCGCAGGTCGTGCAGCAGCTCGAGCTCGTTGAGGATGCGCAGGGGGCTGGAGGTGACGTAGATTTTCTTGATGGCGACGTACTTGGCGCGACGGCGGGGCTTGCCGTCTCTTGATAGGCGACGGTCGTCGTGCTCGTCTGGATGCCGGTCGGCCCGACGCGCGCCGCTTGCTGTCCTCGTGCGCTTGAGTGGTGGAGATGCCCACTTCTCTGTGTCCTTGTCCAGATCCCATGAGTTGTCGAAGCGCTCGTACTGCAGGTCCTCTGCCTTGTACACCGTCGAGAATGTGCCTGTGATGTTAGAAGACGTGCCAGAGAGAAATGTTGTACGGCAATTGGGAAAGAGACGCACCCTCGCCGATTCGCTTGATTAGCCGAAACTGGTTGCGGAAGCTCGGGAACGTGCCCTGCAGTTTCTCCATGTCGTACTGCACGGTCTCGTCGACGGCGTCGTCGTCCGAGCTGTCCCCGGCTTCGTCGGCCTCGCCCTCGCCATTGTCGTCGTCGGGGCCTTCTTCAGCCTCGCTCTTTGCTGCCTCGTTGTCCTCCTCGTAGTCCTCGACGCCCTCGCCTAATATGACTTCTTCGTCCTGGTGTGCTTCGTCCTCGTCTTCATCCTCGCCGCCATAGCCCTGGTCATCCTGGTCCTGGTCATCCTGTTGGTCGTCTTCATCCTCTTCCTCTTCTTGTGTCGCCTGCAGATGCGCCACGACGTCGTTGATCATGGGTGTGTCTTCCCGGAACGCCATGTCCTCGTGGATCTTGAACGGCTCCTCGAACCGTTTCCTCCGCAAGCCTGTCGCCATGTTTGAAGGCTGAGAGGAGAATACACAAAAGGGCGAGACGGGGACCGGACGGAGCGAGTCGAAGTGAGCTCTGTCGACAAAGAGTGATGCTTGTGTGTGACACTCAGTCAAGCGCAGTACAAGTACTTTGGGTGACAAATAGGAAAAGAGATGGCAGAAAGACCGGACATAACACCCAACACCCAATTGGTATGCTCTGCGTGCTCGTGGTGGTGTGTCGGCTTAAGGTGTGTGGTTCGTCTGGTCGTTTCCCATTGTTGACAATTCCCAGAAGTCGCTTAAGCCGCGCCGAGAAGGCTGACAGCCCGCTAAGCCCGCTGTGACGCGATTTTTGCGTGCGTCCCTTGGTGTGTTGGTGGGGTGGCAAACCAGAACGCGTCAGGGCGCACGGGGTGGGCTCTTTTAGCGGTAGTCCCAAAACGGCAATTACGCAAAGTAAACATAAACAAGCCGTTGCCAGGCCCCGCCTTCCCTTTCTGCCCTTTCTGCACGAAAAACGGGACGAGACCAGACGACAGCGAGGGGACACGATAACCCAGGTCGTGCTTTCCCTTTCCGCTCGACTGCGCCTTGCATGCAGGAAACCCAAAACATTGGCCAAACATCGCCAACCGAATTCCAGATTCCAGTGGCTTCACTTTTCGCGACCACGGCCTACATACGGGCGCACCAACCGCCACCTGCCTTTTAGCCATCTTTCTTTCCTTTCCTCTTCTTCTCTTCTCTTTCTCTCTTTCTCTCTAACTGCATAGGTCTGCGCTGCTGCGCCCTCCCCTCCCCTCCCCGTCGCCCATCATGGACGCCATCGCCTTCGACATCAACAATGCCCTCAAGTTCTACATGAGCGACCCGGCCTCGATCCCCACACCCGAAGCCGATGCCGCCCTCTTCGACTGCGAGAACGACCCCGAGGCGCTCACCAACGCCGTCATCTCGCCCGTGCTCAACCCCATCGTCGACGCCGTCGCCGAGAGCCCCGATGCCATTACGCGCAGCAGCTATTTTGACTCGTTGCAGTTTCTCTTAAAGTGCGCCTTTTCCACCTCGTCTTCTTCTGCTCATGCCCCCCTGCCCTTTTCTCTGTCTTCTAGTCTGGACACGCCGTCCGGCACCCCTTCCAGGACGCCGGCTGGCACGCCCTCAGGCACGCCCTCGCGCAGGAAGCGTCTCTCGGGCGCGAGCCAACCTCGTCTCTCTGGTGGACACCATTCTGAACTTTCACCCTCTTCCAGGTACACCTCTTTCCTCCCGACCCATGCGCTCAGCAAAGTTTTCGACCTCATCACGTCAGGCCTGTCCGCCGAGGCCGATGCCATCAACCACGACCTCGAGGCCGACGAGCAGGACCTGATCGCGCACCACAAGCACCTGCTCGAGATCTACGGCTTCCTCCTGCAATGGACCGTCTCCGCCGTCGAGACCCGCGCGGCCGAGAAGTCGTCCTCGGCGCCCGCCGCCCGCGGCAGCAGCAAGGCGCGCGGCAAGAAGGCCGCTGGCGCATCGGAGAACGACAAGGACAGCAGCTGGGACTCGTCCGCGCAGCTGCAGACCGCCCTCGACACCATGTGCAAGGTGCTGCGCCTCAAGTTGGCCAAGATCTTCTTGACGACCTCGGAGCGCGACACGTTTATGGGCCTGGTGACCCGCCCCGTCTACCTGATCCTCGAGAGCGAGCAGCGCGTCAAGTCCATGCCAATCCGCATGCACGCCTTCAAGGTGCTCTGCATGGCCGTCAAGCACCACGGCCACGCCTACGCTGCGCAGATCTCGATCGTGCAGAACCTGACGTACTTTGAGCACCTGTCGGAGCCCATGGCCGAGTTTTTGCATATCTTGTCCGAGCAGTACGACTACGAACAGCTGGCCAACGAGATTTTGGTCGAGCTCAGCAACAAGGAGTTCAGCAGCAACGACACGCGCGGGCCCAAGTCCGTGTCGACGTTTGTCATCAAGCTGTCCGAGCTCGCACCGCGCCTGGTCATCAAGCAGGTCGCGTCGCTCATCAAGCAGATGGACAGTGAGTCGTACACGCTGCGCTGCGCACTCATCGAAATCTGCGGCAACATGATCGCCTACCTCAGTCGCCAGGAGGAGCGCGGCGAGGACCACAAGTCGCAGCTCAACGCCTTCTTCAGCGTGCTTGAGGAGCGCTTCCTCGACATCAACCCCTACTGCCGCTCGCGCACCATCCAGGTGTACGTCAAGCTGTGCGACCTAGACATGAAGTTCCCCAAGCGCCGCCTCAAGGCTGCTGAGCTCGCCAACCAGAGCCTCGAGGACAAGAGCAGCAACGTGCGCCGCAACGCCATCAAGCTGCTGGGCTGTCTTATCAAGACGCACCCCTTTACCGCCATGCACGGTGCCCAGCTCTCACGCAAGGACTACCAGGAGCGCCTGGAAAAGGTCGACCAGGAGATCCAGTCACTGCGGCCGCCTGAGGGTGCGCCTGACTTGGGCGAGAAGGGCGCGGATGATGGTGCTGGCAACACGACAGGTCTGCTGGATGAGGCGACCCAGCTCGAAGCGTCGCCTCAAAAGGGCCTCGCGGAGATGACCGATGAGGAAAAGATTGCTGCTGT
Source organism: Sporothrix dimorphospora (assembly GCA_021397985.1). NCBI lineage: Eukaryota > Fungi > Ascomycota > Sordariomycetes > Ophiostomatales > Ophiostomataceae > Sporothrix > Sporothrix dimorphospora. The sequence continues at coordinate 281,200 of WOUA01000024.1, forward strand.
CCGCAAGGCACAGGACGAGGCGGCCACGTCCGAGGCCATCAGCAAGCTGACCCTCACCAAGAAGTACTACTCTGAGGCGCTCAAGTTTATCAACATCCTGCACGAGGCCACCACCACGATCTGCCAGTTGCTAGGCTCGCGCAACAAGAGCGAGGTTATTGAAGCCATGGACTACTTTGAGATTGGCGACGCGTACAACATTGAGCAGAACAAGATCGGCATCCGCCGCATGCTGCGTCTTATCTGGACCAAGGGCAACAGCGACGAGGGCAAGGGAGTGCAGACGCACCTCATCGACTGCTACCGCCGGCTGTTCTTTGAGGCGCCCGACTCCTTTGGCCCCAACGACGCGGCCAACTACATTGCGCGCAACATGATCTCCCTCACATTTGGCGCCACGCCGGCCGAGCTCACGTCGCTCGAGCAGCTGCTCGCGACCATGATGAAGGGCGGCATGATCCCCGATGTCGTTGTGGCCAAGTTGTGGCAGGTGTACGGTGTGCAGAAGCGCGAGATCTCGCGGACACAGCGCCGCGGTGCCATTATCGTGCTCGGCATGCTGGCCACGGCCAACCCGGAAATTGTCGTGGGCGAGATGGAGACAATGCTGCGCACCGGCCTGGGCTCTCATGGCCGCTCGGACTTGCAGCTGGCTAAGTACACATGTGTGGCGCTGCAGCGGATCAACCCCGTGGGTCGCCAGGCAAAGGACTCCAACGTGACGTTCTCGCGCCTGCCCAACGACCACGCCGTGCTGCTGAAGCTGGCGGCCATTATCGATGTGCCGTCGGACAGCAAGGAGTGGTTCGGTGTGGCCGAGCAGGCCATCAACGCCATCTACGCCCTCTCAAAGCACCCGGATGTCCTGTGCAGTGACATTATCCGCCGCAAGACGCGCCTCGCTTTCTCGGCACCGTCGCCCGCGTCCTCTCGGCCAACATCGCGGGGCGATGCCACCACCATGCTCCCGACAACCGATGCCGAGGGCAACGCGACAGTTGTTCTCCCTGAGACCCAGGCGGCGTCGCCGACCAAGTCTCATCGTGGTACCACCAATGCGCTGTCTCAGCTCTTGTTCGTTGTGGGCCAGGTCGCGATCAAGCAGATTGTGCACCTCGAGCTGTGCGAGCAGGACTTCAAGCGGCGCAAGCAGGAGAAGGAGAAGCTCGAGGCCGCAGCCAAGATTGCCGAGGAGGAAGAGGCTTCTACAACCGGCAAGCGGGGTGCTGCTGCACGCGGCAAGAAGGGTGCCAAGGGCCGTGAGTCGGCTGCATCAGCAGCGCCCGGTGGTGTGAAGGAGGACGAGGGCGACGAGCTCGACCTCATTGGCGGCACCACAGAAGACGACTTCACGGAAGCGATGCAGCACATCCGTGAGCGTGAGCTGCTGTACGGCCCCACAGCGCTGCTGGGCATGTTCGGCCCGCTGGTGTCGGAGATCTGCGCCAACAACATCCTGTACAAGGACAAGGGCCTGCAGGCGGCCGCGACGCTGTGCATGGCCAAGCTGATGTGCGTCAGCGCCGAGTACTGCGAGACGAACCTGCCGCTGCTTATCACAATCATGGAGCGGTCGACGGACGCGACGGTGCGATCCAACGCCGTCATTGCGCTGGGTGACATGGCCGTGTGCTTCAACCATCTGATTGACGAGAACACGGATTTCCTGTACCGTCGCCTGGCGGACGACGACGACTCGGTCAAGCGGACATGCCTGATGACGCTGACGTTCTTGATCTTGGCCGGCCAGGTCAAGGTCAAGGGCCAGCTCGGCGAGATGGCCAAATGTCTCGAAGACGACGACAAGCGCATTGCCGACCTGGCGCGCATGTTCTTCACGGAGCTGTCCACCAAGGACAATGCCGTGTACAACCACTTTGTCGACATGTTCAGTCTGCTGTCGGCCGAGACGGCGCTCAACGAGGAGAGCTTCCGGCGCATTGTACGCTTTTTGTTGGGGTTTGTCGAAAAGGACAAGCACGCCAAGCAGCTGTCCGAGAAGCTGGCGGCGCGGCTGGCGCGCTGCGACACGGAGCGGCAGTGGAACGACGTGGCGTTTGCGCTGGGCCTGCTGCAGCACAAGAGCGAGGACATCAACAAGGTGCTGTCCGAGGGCTTCCGCGTGGTGCAGATTTCTGGGTAGAGGGGCTTGCATACCCGATTTGTTTCCTTTGTTTTGTCAGTGTGCGCTTTACAGTTTGTGTCATTCTTTTTGCATGTTTCTTCTTGGGGTAGTTCCGGCCTTCTGGTGGTTTATTTTTGGGATAGTCGTTTACAAGACTGGGGCGTAATGAGAACAGAATATGATGTCAAGTTTTGTGTCGTCGATGTTTGCCCTCGCTTCATTATCACATCAGTCGTAGTCCCTTGCATGAACTCCGTATTGTTTGGTAATGTCTTTTTTGTATGGTTCGGATTGCCCGCCTTGGTATCCAACTATGTACAGGACTGCATTCCGCTTTCGTCGACTCTTTATTGTCGACTGGTCCGTCGAGCGCCTTGTCCGTCGTCTTCCTCCTCGCTTCGCTCGTTGGTCGTAGTTGTCTACTCCATCGTCTTCTGTATTCGCTCCGGTCGTTGCTGTCGCTTTCCTCGCTGCGCTCGGTAAAATGCCCGCTCCTCACACCTCGCTTCGTTCGCACCTCGTCGCTCGTCGTTCGTCGCCGTCGCCGTCGCTTTTCCCTCGCTTTGCTCGGGAAAAGCTTACTTGGTCGCGCTCGTCGGCACCGCCGCAAACGTCGGCCGCACAAACCGGTCCGAGTTGTAAATCTTGGTGTTCTCGCCCAGCAGCTCGCGCTCCCGCGACTGGTCCGCCAAGTGCCGCCGCACCTGGTCGCGGTCCTCCTCGGCCTGCAGCAGCGGGATCAGGTGGATCCGCGACCACATCTTTTCACGGGCCATTTCACTGCCTTTGTTAGCAGGATTCAAATTTGGATAGAGCGGAGTGTACGTACTGCTGCTCTCTGACGCCAACGGCGACCTTGTACCAGCCATAGCCCATGGCGACGCCCATGATGCCGAGCAGGACGGCCGGGCGGAAGCCGCGGGAGGGAAGGTTTCTCTGGAAGGAGGGCATGGTTAGCAGAGTTTCTCCTGTGTCTTTTGTTGTTTCCGACTCCGTATCGCGGCACCGTCCTTCTCTCAGCGTTGCTGCTTCGTCGTTGCGGATGAGCTCCGTCGATCGGGCCCGATGCGGGCAGCTCCAACTACCCGCAGTCCTCCCTGGCACAATGCAGCCGCCTTCCAATTTTTCAGATAAGCGTCGCTTCCTTCTTACCTTGTACTGAACGGGGCCGTAGCCGCCGGTCGGCGGCATGTCCTGAGGCATGGTGGGCGGTTGTGTGTGGTGAGGGTGGGAGAAAAAGGGTTCGGGGAGGGGGATCGGTCGAGTCGGCGCGGTCAATTGGTCATCTGCTCGATGTCGCTGTTCAGGTACAGATGAAGACGGTACGTCGGTGGTCGGTCTCCCGGGGTTCGTCTGTAGCAATAGAAACGTTCGTCGTCGTCGGCTCTGCGTGCAAAACACAAAATCGTCTCCACGAACTGTTGGTGGTGGTGGACAGCCAGGAACGAGAGAGCTTTTTGGGCCAATCAGAGACGGCGTGATTTGCGCTTCGTGGTTCTGCTCGTACCCCACTTTTGTTAGGACAGCGAGGACACTTGATCGGGCACGTGACCATGATTGAGCTGCTGGTAATAACCACTAATTTCCTATTTCGGGTGGCTTCTATTAGCGCTCTACGCTCCCCAGCGCAACTTTACCACACTACGACCTACGACGTATGACACCCGCGCTCCTGTCCTCGATTTTGTGCTTTTGTTATGCTTGGTACAAATTGTTTACAAGTTGGCATGGATATTTCACGGCTATATGTAAAGCGAGAGGGAAACGTATTATGATTTTTTTTTTTTAAAAAAAAATTGGGATTTTAGTGGCAGTACTTACTCTAGTGAGCTTTTTCTTTCTTTTTTTTTTGAGGTGAAGGGATTATTTTCAAAGATGAGGCCAGCTGAAAGTCAATTTTCCCCTACGCTCTGTGCTGGGTAGAGCCGCTCACTTATTGCGAGAAGTGAATTGCCTCCAGTTATCCAGGGCCCATTGCAGAGGTCGCAGACTCTCCCTGTGCCGACGCTGACAGGCAACGATTGTTTTTTCCATCTTGCCGATCCCAGCTGGAGTGCCAGTCTTCTTGAGCTTTTCGAGACCTCTCTTCTTTGCCAGCACTTTCTCCCGGTACTGCGACTCCTCCTCTGTGCTGATTCTGAGCCTGTACAGAAGGAATCCCCCGAGATTCTCGATGTCCTCCGCTGTCATTTTACGACACTCGTCCAAGCACATGGTGTTGAACATTTTGCTTTACTTGTGGTTTCCTTTTTTTTGGTGGTTGTAACAGTTGCTGCTGCTGATGTTGTCGTTGTGCGGATAGATCGGTTGTTCAAGACAGAAGATGCTGAAAAAGCTGCTGAAGAAAAGAAACAAAAGAACTCATGGTTGGCAGGAATTTTACTAATTTTTATACCTGCATCATCTCGAATATGTTATGTTTATGAACATGTAAGTGTGTTCGTGAAGAAAGCCGTGATCGTAGGCTCGCGAAAGAAGCGTGTGTGGGTGTTTAGCCACATTGTGTATGTTGATTCGGCGCCTTTGTTGATACGCCTCTGTTCTTTCACATGAAGGTCTCTGTCCATTTCCTTCCACAAAGATAGCTTTGTTTTATGTATGGTTCTGCTACAGTACAGTTATGCTCAAAACTCCCTTACTGTTTGTACATCGGCGTTTTTTTTCTCTCCCCTTATTAAGATTTATAGGTACAAAACTCTACTTTATAAGTAGTGTTATTTCAGGTACTCATAAGTACCTCCAAGAATAGATACTGGACAAAGAGACAGGTGACCCACTGTACAGTGCGCCTCTACGTAGTCAGTACCTTTACAAGTACTTAAACAGCTAAATATAACTAGAGCCACCCACCGCAGACAGCCATTTATAGCTGTGTGACGTGAGGCCGTCAGAAGATTATATGGTTGGCATCAGTGACGATCGTGCGTCATACACTCGTCATACGGTGGCAACTTTGACGGCCGATCGCGAGTACCTGTCGGCTACTCCGTGCACTCCTGACAAATATTCACGAAGCATAATCTCACTACTATAACATTACACTAGCCCCTACGACCTGGGTAAGAGCAAAGATATAAAAAGAAAAAAAAAAGTAGCCATAAATACAACAATATACTCTTAATCACAAAGAGCAGCGACGTCAGCTCAACGGCCTTCCTAACCTAGCCGTCGGCGAGGTAGGCCCTGGCGAGCTTATACTATGACGCGAGTCGGTTAGGGCGGTCTTCGGTCTTCGGCGAGGCTTCCCTCCGTCCCGATCCTGACGACCTACTTGAGCAGCTCAACGGCCTTCTTAACCTGGCCGTCGGCGAGGTAGGCCTTAGCGAGCTCATACTGTGACGCGAGTCGAATAGGGTGGTCTTCGGCGAGGCTTGTAGTCCCAATCTTGACGAGCTGCTCGAGCAGTTTAACGGCCTTCTTAACCTGGCCGTCGGCGAGGTAGGCCCTAGCGAGCTCATACTGTGACGCGAGTCGATTAGGGTGGTCTTCGGCGAGGCTTGTAGTCCCAATCCTGACGACCTGCTCGAGCAGCTTAACGGCCTTCTTAACCTGGCCATCGGCGAGGTAGGCCCTGGCGAGCCCATGCTGTGTCGCGAGTCGATTAGGGTGGTCTTCGGCGAGGCTTCCCTCCGTCCCAATCCTGACGACCTGCTCGAGCAGCTTAACGGCCTTCTTAACCTGGCCATCGGCGAGATAGACCCTGGCGAGCTGATACTGTGACGCGAGTCGACCAGGGTGGTCTTCGGCGAGGCTTATCTCCGTCCCGATCCTGACGATCTGCTCGAGCAGCTTACCGGCCTTCTTAACCTGGCCGTCGGCGAGGTAGGCCTTGGCGAGCTCATGTTGTGACGCGAGTCGACCAGGGTCGTCTTCGGCGAGGCGTCCCTCCGTCCTAATCCTGACGACCTGCTCGAGCAGCTTAACAGCCTTCTTAACCTGGCCGTCGACGAGGTAGGCCCCGGCGAGGTCATGCTGTGGCGCGAGTCGGTCAGGGTCGTCTTCGGCGAGGCTTGTAGTCCAGATCCTGACGACCTGCTCGAGCAGTTTAACAGCCTTCTTAACCTGGCCGTCGGCGAGGTAGGCACTGGCGAGCTCATACTGTGACGCGAGTCGACCAGGGTCGTCTTCGGTGAGGCTTCCCTCCGTACACCGATAGAACTCCTTAGAATATCTTACTGCGTCCTTAATACGCCCATCCGTATTTAAACATCGTACAACCCAGTAATAAAGGGTTAATTTCTCTGGAATATCAACTCCCTTACTTCTGTGAAGTACCCGAAAAGCATGCGGCAAGTATACTCTCCATAGGCTGCGATTTATATAGTCATCATTAGGAAATACCGTGGCCAGATGACGTATTGCCTTTTCGGCCATCTGTGCTGCACGACCTTCCTTTTTAACCAAAATTCGCATCGCCAAATGCACTAAGCTGTGCATGTCAAGTACTTCATCGTCTCGTCTGGCCACAAAGGCATATCCACAAAGTGTGCCAATCGCGTGAACAATCTGCTCTTCCGACTGCAGTCGAGGAAGTATAGACTGTGGTATTGCCTTTGGCTCAATGTGCGACAAGAATGTCAGCAAGTCGGCGGCTACCGGGTCCGACTTGCGGATCTGATCGAAAGACACGAGCCACGTGGTCGCCACAGCGTTTTGTGAGTCCCTATACCGAGTGGTGTCGCGGAACTCTCTTTGCATCAAACTAACTGTGTCCTGCTCTGTGCCCCGCAGCAGGCTTAGATACTTCGAAATCGACACCTGGTTTCTGTTCAGGTATGCCGCTGCTTGTGTTATCGCCAATGGAAGATTTGTAAGCTCCCGCAGCAGTTCAGTCGCTGTTGACTCGTCGTCGAGCACATTTTTCCGGGTCAAGGACCTCTCGAAGAGACTCATCGCCTCTTGTGAATCCATTTCTTGCAACTCAACAACATCGCGTCCCGCAACCGAGGATGCTACTTCCCGCGTCCGTGTAGTGAATAGAATCAGGCCGTTCTCACTCTCGGGGAGATATTGGTAGATGCCGCCTGGCTCCTCCGAGGACCCAAAGACGGTGTCCACATCGTCCGCATTGTCCACGACAAGAAGCCACGGACCAGCCGCCTCTGAGCTCAGGTACCGCTGTACAGACTTTGAGAGATCCTCGCTCTCGCTCTCTCTTTGGATCGAGAGCTTCATTGCGATCTCGGCATATGCCTGTTCGAAGCTCGCACAACTCAACACTGGCACCCAGAAGATCGAGTAGTCCGGCCTATTCTCCTTCACCCAGTATGCGAAGTTGAGAGCTACTTGGGTCTTGCCAACGCCGCCCAATCCAACAACTGCGGCCCTCTGGCTCTCCTTCTCGACGAACAACATTCTTTTGAGCTGGTTTAATGTCTCCTCTCGTCCCACGAACTGTTTGTTCTTAGAGAACGGGATATGATAGCATGGTACCATTGCATCACATCTGTTAGGGCGAGGAAACTTCAAAACTAGTAGAAATAGTTAGGTATTATTTATCTACATATAAAAGCAGTTAAATTAGGCACTAATTTTTCTTACTGATTTCCTCGGTCCATCGCTTCAACTCCCCGTACACTCTTTTGAAACCTGGGTCTTTTTCAGAAGCGAATTTGACCATGTTTTCGTGGTCGGCATCGATTGAAAGACAGCTGTGTCCGTCAAGGGTCGCGGATTCTTCAGGCACCACGGGCCCGGGCTTTGTGAACCTCCCTTCATAGAAGCAAGTGATCTCGATATCCCGTCCCTTGAGTATTAGACCTCTCAACATGTTGGCGAAGTCTTCTCGGATCGATTGGAGAAACTGGTTCGATGGGGTTAACACCTCACGGATGCTCTGGTTTGCAGACGTGAATCCTAGCGCAGTCGCAGGCACATTGCCGGATCCATCCATCCAGGTGCCGCGATGTGGTGTACCCATGAACACGATACCCCAGAGGGTGTCGAATATATTTTTTAGATGCGGCTTGTGGCTATTCTTCGAAAGGAATATGGCCTTCTGCAAGACGAGACCTCCGAGGCTGTGAGCGACAAATAGAAGAGGGAGAGATGAACCTGCTCTGAATGTGGCCAGATCTTGGTAAAGATCCTTCGCGTGGCCTTCCAGGGTCATGAGCGAATTCTGTTGCCTTTTAATGCTCTCTGTAGGGTAGCCAAACGTGAGAATGTTCGCCTGTTTAAGGCCTTGGGGGAGGAAAGCCTCCGGCCAAGGCTTTTGCTGGTTTGCAGCAGTCCATGTTGTAAAGCTGTCGCCAGTCAAGCCATGGATAAAACAGACGTCGACAACAGCATTAGTGCAGGTGTAGAATTGCTGTATTCCACAGCGAGATTGGACTTCAGCTTCAAGAGGTGCGTGAGGTTGTATATTGAATGGTGCATAATCAGAGGTGCTCTGATATTGTGGGTGGATAGTCGCCACGGGTCCTGTGCTTTGATTTTGCCGGTGATAACGTTCAGTCTCGACGGGGTTTTGATATTGCTGACGGTCGGCCATAACCTGGTTGCTACCTTGACAGTAGGGTACCATTGTGCCGCTTCCTTGGCGTGGTGCGTCGTCCATATCAACATCCAAGCCAGAGGATGATGACGAGGGCTGACCTGTCTGGCCGTTTGATTGAGGAGGCCAGGACATGATTGTAGATGAATGACGGGAAGATGATGAGCGGCAAAAAAAAATGATGAATGATGAGAAGAAATTGAATCGCAATGAGAAGTTGAGGCGCCAAAACGGTAAAAAGAGGATGAAAAAAAAATTGAAGAATGAGAAAAAAGCTGGTAAGAGAACGATCTTGGATCGGAAAGTTGAGAATCGATTGAAATATGTGAACGACAGCAAAGGAAATTTTAGGCAGCAATTCTCACTCCTGGATAAGGCCTCCTTTAAAAGTGCAGTTTTGCGACACGCGCGGCATCGCTGAGCGGTCTGAAGGTTTTCATGAAAATCCGACTTTGTTACAAGGTGCGATCAGCCACATACACTACATTATGGCTGACGCCGTCTGAAAAGACGCTAAGGATAGACCAATAATTACTCCGTACGGGTCGACCCGTCGGCGAACTGCGGCGGAGTGTCTGGAGGGGTTGACGGCCTCTTTATTTTCGGAGAGTTTGATGGTGCCCACTCACTTTCCTTCTAACCGTTTAATCCTCAAGATTTAGTCTATGTTATGTCATCCCCCTTTGTCAAATAACAGTATGGCCATAAGCGAGGGTTAATTGTGTGTGTTTATCGGTAGTGAGTTGGGGTGGGAAGTCCTGGTCGGATTCACACCCCTTTTTCTTTTGCTTTGAGGCTTCCGATCAGAAGTCCGTTGCATGGGGGGAGGACAGATTAGATTCGGTCAGCTAAGGCTGCCTCAGCGTGGCAGGTGCCTTAGATTTCAGACCGCGACGTTTAAGCTATTAGCTCAGAGGAATTCGGCTAGGGTAGCATAGAGAAGAGAAGAAGAACAAACAACAATTTTACGAAAAACGACGCGAGAAGGGCACGACTTCTGGCGAGAAGCTGCGGTTTACGGCTTCTCGATTAGGAGTCCGAGACGTGACTTCGCAAGAGAGAACCCTGCCGACAAAACGGATGGCGATGACACCTGACGACAGCCGACGCGCTTTGCCTGACCTCTAGGCTTTGCCGTGCGTGCCGTTGGGCAGGGCATCCCACCCCAATTTAGTATGTCTTTCGAAATTTTTTTTCCATAAAATAAACGTTACGATTTCAATTTCCTAATTTGGGTGCGCTTGAGGGTGCCCTCAAGCTCAACTACACTGTTTTTACGCCCTCAGGCTCCAGCCTCTCGACTTTACGAGTTTGGTATTATTAATTTTACGACTGATTTACAAGGTAGACAGAGGTTTTACGCGTGAAAGATAATGTGAGAAATATTTTAGGAAAAAAAAATTGAATGAAGAGTACTTACTGGGGATATGGCAGTCGCAGTGATTCGGTGTTGTTTATTCCCTCTGGAGAAGTCATCGTTAAAGAAAGAGACCAGCTCAGTCTTTTTTCTACGTCTAGGCGAACTTACACCTCCATCTCTTGAACCTCGCGCAGACGCTTCTGGAACTGGCGCAAACACGTAAGGCTGTTCTTGTGCCGGATTTTGTAACCAATGAGGTCCTTCACCAGCGCATCAAGCTCTTCTTGTGTGCTGGTCTCCTTCTCCTTAAGCTCCTCGAGCTCTCTTTGCTTTTCAAACAACTCCTCCCGGCACTCATGCTCCGTCTTCAGCGCGTCCCGGACGATCTTCTCAAAGTGCTTGAGGATCTTCTCTCTGTCCTGTCGAGCCGCCTCGTCAGCCATGGCCTTGTCCTGGCTCTGGCTGTCGGTGTCGTTCGACATTGTACCGTTTGTAGATGTGTTTTTCTTTTCTAATGTCTTTATTGCGTAGAGAGCGGTTGCTGAAGATGCTGGTGTTGAAGATAGGAACCAAACAGTACAAATTGGTTGGGAGGAGATTCACTCAATCATATATTTACAACGTATCGACGACATCATGTTCATGAAATGTCATGAATGTGTAGGCTGTTCACGAAAACATTCAACGTCGACATTTTGTCCTTATGAAAGGAGCCTTGTTTAGTTTTCGGGTGTGCTGAACATGGGATCTGGCTCCTTTATTGATGTATCTCTGTTCTTTCACGCAGCAATGCCTTTGCTAATTGATGGTAAGGGATGAACAACTTGGAAAAGCTGTTTTCACTTCGTAAAGAAAGTAAATTATCGATTTTAATTCTGGATCTTTGAATAATAAAAATTAATAATAAAAACCGTGACCGATTTTTATTAACGTTAATTACCGTGAACATCATTTGGACTACAGCATCGAAGTTATACAATTTTTTTGTTTCGATTTTTGTTACTGTAGGAATTTTTAGCCTTTCCTTTAGTAAAGAAATATCTTTGAAAAAGAAGGAATGAAATAGAAAAAGAGAAACACAATACCTAATTCTGCTTTCATCTCTAACACTTGCATTAACCCGACAACAAAACATGTAGTAGATTAAGCTGCTCTTACTTACAAATTGAAAAAAATACCACGACAAATAGCCAACAAATTCCCAGCCTCGCCCAGCGAGCCCATTTGCGACATGACTCCATTTTGCAACAGTGGTTGTTTTCGATGCGTTTACCTCATATCAACGGGCAAGAAATACGATGTTTTGCTCATGAAGTCTCCGCTCGGCGTACGAGACCTCCCTGTCTAGGTCTGTTAACTTCCCGGCCGTCGCCAGTGGCAGCATGCTTCCCCAGCTATGCGAGAAAACGTCCATCTTCGTACCTCTAGTGGAACAGGTAGTTTACGAATTGCCATTTGTGGCAGCTGTTGTCTCCCGGGATGTACGACGACGACATTGATGAGTAACGAGAACATGCTTGACGGTTGTCAATACACAGAAGGTGGCAGCAGAGCTCGCCGGCAACGGTTGCTCCGTGTCTTGCGTAGATAAAAGGGGAGTAAGACGATGGGGAGCCCACGAGAATGGGCACAAGAGGGCATGCACCGACAGCTTTGCACGACCGTGCCTGTGCCTGTGTTCGATGCCGTGTAGCGTGTCGATGCTGTGTAATTGTATCGTGCAAGATGCCAGCGAGTGAGTACATGTATGCATAAACGAACGTGGATGACTACGACGGCAACGAAAAAGAGGAGAGGGCGGGTCGACGAGGCAGTTTGCAGACGCGAGACATACAGGACAGGGCAGGGCCAAAGACATATGTAGGGAGTAGGGAGGGGTGCAGAGACATTGCCAGAGACATCAGACATCAGACATCAGACATCGCCACAGGGACAGACAGCCGACACGGTAACATGGTGTTGGGTCTCGGATGCCGTTCACGTCAAGGGGCTGTCGTCCCCCTTTTATTCTTTTCCCATTCCCTGCCAGCTTTCCTGTCGTCTGCTTACTTGCTCTTCTTGGCGACATCTTGTGCCATTTTATTGCCCGATGTCTTCGTAATGTTTTGCTGTGATGTCTCGTTTAATGTCTCGCTGTGCTGTCTCATCCCGCCCCTTCCAGCCCAACCCCGGAGAAGACAATAGGGCCGTCCTCCCGTCGAAGTAAGGGCTGATGTGCGTGGCAAGGGGGAACCATCAGAGATGCAAATACGAGAGGTTGACCAACGCAAGGAAATTTGTGGCAGAGACATTCTGCGCAGGAATGCAATCAATAAAAAAACAAGCAAAACAGGCACACAAACAAACACGCGCAACGCAAAGCCTCTACTTTGTGGAGCGCATGTGGCAGTGGCATGCGTTTGGCATGCAAACTTGGTTTCGCTGCAGCAACGGCGCTCAGCATTTGCGCCAATGCCTTGCTGATGTAAAACGGATTGGCCCCCAACGCCTGTGGACCCTAACATCGCTCAAGTTTTCGTCTTCCTTTTTCTTGATTCCTGGTGATCCTCTGCGCCCCTCTTGCCCTCCTTATTCTCCGTTAGTGCACGTCGTTCATTTCCATTGGGTTGACGGGTGGTCACGCGGGTGAAATAAAAGGAAGGCAAACGACATAAAGAAGCTTGGACCTGTCCCAGGGTCTAGACTCCGCCTCCAGGTCCCCCTGTTCGTTCTGGGAGCCCATTTATTTCCGTTTTGGCACCCTTTGGCTTTGCCTTACTCAGTAATTACCTTGCCTCCTCCCGAAATAGGGTAGTTGGGTTCGAACTTCGTGGTGGCTTTTATGGTGTGCGTTCACGCCAATGTGCCTCGCTTTCTTATTTTTTATTTTCCCACTTCTTACGACGTATTTTCTTCTTTCTTACTTCTTATTTTTGTATCTCACCTTTCACCTTTAGTTCCCGCTTCGGGCCGCGACCAGAAAGGGCAGTTCTCGAGATTTTTGTTCTCTCGATCAACACCGCCGCATATCGTATCTCGCATGTGTATTCATCCTGTCAAGCCTCATGTCATCCATACTCTTTCCTACTCAGCTCGTGTGGCGAAGCCTATGGTTGACTGTTATCAAAGATGCACGCCGTTCGCCTTCGAGACCGCTCCGCCCACTATGAGGAGCGTGAATGTTCTCTCCTTTTCGCCTTTTCCTCTCGTTTCTTGTCTGTCGTTTCCCAATAGGGGCAAAGTACCCTGCATCAATAGCGTACTGGGTCTTTGCCAACGCCGATAGCTCACAAATTTGCATCGACGCCATCCCTGCGGCATCGCCCTCTCACCTCTCACCACATTCTCCACCGCCATTCACTTTGCACTTTAATGCATCCACGGAGTACGACATACAGCGTATTTCATCCCTGCCCCCATCTCATATGTCGTATCTCATGTTCCATCCCACCACACTTTTCTTGACCACCCCCGTCCACCCGTTAGACTGGTCTCTCATTCGCGAACCCTTGTGGAACTTGAGGTGGGTGTTGTGGATGTGTGGTGTGTGGACACAAACTGGAACTGGAGACGGTTGGTCTGTGATGGGCTTGCATCCCAAGGGTGTGACGGGGCTAGTGCGACGCTACAAGGAGCAACTGGATCACTGCAGGAGGATCAGAACAGCCAGCCAACGCCCGCCAACAACGAGCCAACGCCAGCCAATGCAAGGCAAGGCCCGCCCAGACGCCAGCCAAAGAGGGTCCAGCCCGAGCCCAGCGAGCCAGGGCGCGCGCCAGCCCCGAATCCGGTAAGAGACGAGCACAAAATGTGAGCAAATAGGGACAAGGTTGCAGATGCATCTCGCTTCATTCCGTTGGTGTGTGCTGCCATCGGGGGCGCGCGTGGTACGGCAGAGTGGGTGGGTGGGTGGGTGGGCAAGCGGGTTAGGAAGAAGCAAAGAAGAGGAGACGAGAGGAGAAACGAGACAAGAGAGAGGGATAAACGAGGGTATGAGGGTGTGAGGGTGAGCGAACGAGGGTGAGGAACGTGAGAGATAAATTAAGACATGGCACGGTGACAGATTCTCCACTGGAAAGAGGAAGAAAGTGAATGTAAAAAGAAACAAAAAACAAGACCATTCTCGACAGACGTAAGAAGCAACGATTTTCGATCCAGAAAGCAAGGAAGAAAAAACAGACAAAACGTACTGGACGTCCCTTAAAATCCTGCAAAAGAAACAAAGAAACAACAAAAGCCCAACGTCTCTCGCCCGCGCGCCCGTCTCGGCATCCCACATTCCAGTCGGGCAGGAAGTAAAGAAACAACGAGAACAACGGGACATTCAAACAAAACGGTTCAAACAAAACGGGAAGAACGAAAAGTACGACTAAAAATACGAAAACACAAAACTATTTCATAAACAATCTTGCCTCTCAACTCTTGGCCTTCGATTGTAATTTCTCGTTCGATCTCAACGACGGAAAGTCAAACAAGAAGGAGAACAGACATATTCACAACGGCGGTCAAGCCTTGCGACAGGCAATTATTACAATAACCACAACTACGTCGACGACACAACGCGCAGCTCGCAAGCGTCATGGCCCAGATCTCGTCGCTGCCCCTCTCGGCGCTGCCTTCACTCCCCTCGTTGCCGTCCCTCACAGAGCTGGGCCTCCTTGGGCAGCCGCAGCAGCTGTGGAAGGCATGGTGGTCAGCGGCGACGGCAACAGCGTCGACGGACTTGGGAAGATGTACGAAACAGTCAAAATCACCCCGGCCAAAGACAACCAAACGGCAGACACCCTCACCGCCACCATCACCATCCGTCCGGGACCGGTCCCCGGCACGGAAACGGCGGGCGTTGTCCCCGGAAGACGAGGGCACAGAGGAGAGCACAGCAGAGGCAAGGCCTGTACGGACAGACGAGGCTGAGCAACGAGACGATGGCGGCAAAGAGAACGTACAGAAAGACGACGTCTACGCCGACCCAGAAGATGTCGAGACGGGCGACGGGGACGACACGGAGGAAGACACCGATGACAACACAGACGAGCGTGACAACGACATCACCTCTGGTTGGCAGCTCGGCCAAGGCCCCGGGCTCGCCCTGCCCATCCGCCGTTTGTTGCCGCCACCACCACCGCTGCCGTACCGTCTGCCCCTGCCCCTGCCATTGCCGCTGCTGCGGCCGCAGACGGACGCTCTCGGCCTGGGCGGCGGCCCCGCCCAGACGCTGGAGCAGCACACGCCCGCCCTGCCTGGGCTGACGTGGCCGCCGGCTACACCGAAGCGGAAGCGAGAGGAGTCGCCGGGAGGAGGAGAGGGGACAAAGTCCTCTCCGGCCACGCCCGCCACGCCATCGACGCCCACCTCGTCGCAAGTCTACGTCCTGTACAAGTTCGACCGGGTGGACCAGCTGGGCGGCCAGCGGCGGGGACAGCGGGGTGCGTGGTCGCCGGGGAAGGCCTCACCAAGGATAGGCTCGCCGGGGAAGGCGCAGTCGCCGAGGCGGTCGTAGGGAGAAGTGGTGATGGAGGTATTCACGCGTATCATGACTGCTCTGGTTTTGTTCTTATGACTGGTTAAAGTCTTTGCCTGGGATTCTTTGCATGGTGTTCTTGGTATTTGGGTATCATAGCGAGCGTTACGTTTTTCTACATTATTTACATTTGCATTTTTCTTCTCCTTTCTCCTCACACGTCTCTCTTGCCTCGGAAGAACTGCCCCAGCGTGCCCAGCATGCCCGCCAGCCCCTTTTCTTCACTGCCGGCGACCATGCCGCTGCGGATCCACACGGGCAGTTTGTCCCGGATGCGCGGCGACGCAAAGCGGTGGTCGCACAGGACAATGGCGGCGTAGTCGGCGCGGTGGCGGATGGCGCGGCCAATGCTCTGGTTGACGGCGCGCATGCAGGCGTTTTCGTAAAAGGCGCGGGCGGCCTCCTTCCCCCTGAGACTGCCGGAGGCAGTCTTTGTCGTGCCTTTGTCTTGATCTAGACTGCCCCCGGCCGCCTCAGACGCCTCGGCTACCTCAGACGCCTCAGACGCCTCAATGTACTCCATCCTGGCCTTCCAGTCCGGCGCATGCAGATTCGGAAACGGCAGCCCCACAATCACCACACACCTTCCCAACCGGTCGGCAAAGTTGATGCCCTCGCTCATCTTGCCGCCGACGACACTCAGCAGTAAAGCACCCGTCTGCTTGCTCTCCTTGGGCGGGTCGAGAATGGCCTTGGAGTAGGCGGCCAGGACGTCGTCGCTGGAGGCGCCGCGGGTCTCCCTGAAGACGGCCTTTTTGGCCTGCAGGCGGTCCCAGAGGGAGGGCATGCTTTGGTTGCTGCCGTCCTTTGTCATCCACGCCTTGACCACTTCGTCGAGGTAGCCGTAGCTCGGAAAGAAGACGACGACGCCGTCAGGGACCACGGTGCACAAGTTGAGGAGGGCGGCGCCGAGGTCGCGCACGACGGGCGGCTGGCTGCGTTTGGAAAAGGAAAAGTCAAAGACGGTCCCGTTTCCTCCACCCTGTCCCGCCCGCATGCCGCCCAACGTCCACACGCACAGGTTCTCGGGCGGGATCACGTGGCCGCAGCTCAGGGTGGTGATCTTGCTGGGCGCGTGCGAGGGAAACAGGTGGGTACGGTAGTCGGCAAAGGGCGCCATGGTGCCGCCGGCCAGGATGACGGCGCGGGCGTCGGCGGCAATGGAGGCGAAGGCGTGGGTGGGGGACAGCAAGAGGTAGGACAGGCGGATGTCCTTCTCGCCCCCACCTTCCGACGGGACGACCTCGTAGAAGATGCGTCCTTCGCTGGCGAGGTTGGTGAGGGCCAGCAGAAAAGACGACAGCGTGTGCAGGACGGGGCTCCCTTTGTCCTTCTTGCCGACCCCCACGCCTTCGTCCTCCTCAATGTAGGCCGCATAACTCTCCACTTTGTAGGCCAGCTTGGCCTCCTGGATGTACTTGACGAGGGCAAACAAGTTGATCTGGTCGGCGCCCTTGTGTTTCAGCAGGGCGGACGGGTCGACGATGCCTGACCCGGAGGAAGATGATGCCTCCAGGGTGATGGTTAACCACCCACTCAACCCCTGGATCACCCGCGCCAGCTGGCCCACCATGACCCGGCTGGCCCCCTTGAGCTTCTTGCCGAACCGCCGCACGTACACTTCCAGGAGCTTGCGTGCCCTTCTGAGTTCAGACAGGCGCAGCGCTGCGGCGTGCACGCTCGCCACGGCGTCCATAATGTTGTGTGCCTCGTCGACAATGACAATGCTGTTGCGCCGGTCCAAGCGGATGCCCAAGGCCTCGCGGGCGGCGCGCTGTAAGAGTAGCGGGTAGGGCAGCGTGATGATTTCGGCGCCGGGGACGGCGGTGCGGGAGGAGTAGTAGGGGCAGACGTGCAGCCGGGTGCCGAGCTGGTACAGGTCCTCAATGTCGGGCAGCGTGGCCAGCGCGGTGTCGCGGAACTGGAGGGCGGCCGACGCATTGTTCGACGGAATGAACTTGCACCCCTTGCTGTCCTCCTTGTCGCTGGCCTTTTTCGGCTTCTGCAGCTCGGCGCAGCGGTCGTTGATGGCGGCCACGGAGCCGAGGCGGGCGACGGCCGGGTTGATGCAGAGGCGCTGGCGCGAAGAGAGGGGGACGTGCTTGATGGGCTCGGACGAGGGAGTGTCTGTGCCCTTTGCTGCCGGCCTGGCTGCTGTCCCCGGCATCGACGACGGAAAGCTGGGCCGGCGCAGCTCGGCAATGAACTGCGTCAGCTGCGAGTGCGTCCGCGACGTGTAGTAGATCTTGACATTGTCCTCGTCCAAGTCGGCGTCGTCCCCATCGCCGTCGTTGTCGCCAACCGTCCCCCCTTTGCTTGCCACCAACCCTGCCTTCTCCATCATGGCCCGCGTCTCGGCCGAGAACCACGACAGCCGGTCGTCGCTGTCGTGCGGCCGGCCTGTGCTGTTGTTGTCACCGTCGTCTGCGTCGCCCAGCAGAAACTCGGCGTCTTCGTCGTCCTCGGCCCGTTTGGCCCTCGACCGTGGTCCGTCGTCCAGGCGTCTCCGCTTGCCGCCTCTCTCAGCCGTCCGCCCTCCATTGGCTGCCTCCGCCTTTTCTCTCCTTCGTGCCGCTGCCAGTCGTGCCTCCCGCCGCTCCCACCGCCCGGCCAGCTCCGCCCGTCGCTGCCGCAGCATTTGTTCCACCACCCAGTCGGGCTCGTCGCTCTCCTGGTCCTTGGGCGCCAGACTGGCCTCGTACTTTGCCTTCTTGTGCGTGCGCAACCAGGTCAGCGCCGCACACAGCAGCGACAGCGACTTGCCCGTGCCGGTGGGCGACTCGAGGATGCCGACCTGGCCGTCGCCCTGTTCGCAGACGTCGTAGACTGTCTTCATGAACTGCATCTGGACGTCGTAGGGGGTGTAGGGGTGGTGGTATTTGGCGGCGGCCAGCTCGACGGCCATCTCTTCGGGGGACTCGGTCGTTGGTGGGTGTCCATTGTGTGCTCGGTGTGGCATGGTCGTTGCGGCCTTGGTCGTACTCTGACTTGAGGTCGTCATTGTCGGTAGAGGTGATTTACTGTAATCGGGATCGTCGTTGCCCGCGTCGTTGTGCTGCCCGGTGACGGTCGTCTCGCCTGCTATCGGTTATCGCAGCTTTTGCACAGTGGGACGCGTCTTTTGGTGAGAACGACGCGTCTTTGTGTTTAATTGATTTTGGCGGGGCGGATGCTAGGCGATTTGCCACCTGGTGGACAGTTGTCGTACAGCTCGTGCCTACCCCTCTCGCCCCTGTATTTTAGTGGGAGCGGCCCCTGGATTGTCAGGGGAAAGGAGCGCAAGGGGGTCCCCGAAAATCGAAAATGCTTATTTTTAGCGGCGCATCCCCCAAAACGATCGACCACTGGAGTTGGCGTGCCCGAGACATGGCAGCGGTGGGAGGGTAGACCGCGAGCGAGGGTTTAGAAATGAACAAATACATGGGAATTCAGGAAACCGTATTGTAGGAAGTGAAAAGAACCATAATGTCTCTTTCGTTTTGGCAGAAGGAAGGGAAAAACACTGGCAGACGCTGTGTTGGTGATGCCTACTTGCACTGCCAAATAAGCTCTATTGGCACTGCATGACGGTAAAGGCCACACGATGACCACGACACCTACGTCTGGTACGAACGGGTCAAACTGGACATGGACCTTTGCGTCCGAATTCTCTGCCTTTCCGGACTGCAAGCCACATGTATTTCCCTCTTGATAACAACGACAGGCTCCCGTAATGGCAATTGCCAATCCGTGGTCTTATCAGTGGGGCCCCGCTGAAAGGGTCCCAGCGCCTTTACACAGTTGTCCGATTTGGTTTAGCGACGTAAGACCGCCCCAAGAACAGCAAACAAACGACAACGGCCACCCCGGTTGATGCGCAGTGGTCCGTGTGCAAGTCTCTCCTTCTCCGTATGTGGATTTCCCCTGTTGGTAGTCTTGGGGGTCTAGTAATTTAATGGAAGGTCGATGCAAGGTATGGAGAACGGGGGAGAGAGAGAGGCTTTTGGGGGTGGACGCTCAGAGACAGTAAGATGAGGAGAGGCGTGATGCATATTCCCTCCACGTTGAGATGGCCTTGTCTCGCCTGTGTACGGAGTACGTCCAAGCTGAAAGCTCTCATTGGAAACGTTGATCTGTTCAACGTGTCGATTGTGGACAAGCCTACTCGATACTACGAGTTGAAAGATTCAAACTCGACTTTACGAACTCTCGACAACCCTTGATACAAAGACGAGCCTTTTACACGTCACAAGGGACATTTATGGGAAACTTTTGACGACAACAAAACATCTCACAGCTGCGACTTGACGATTTCCACTACCTCACCTTCCCATGGCCTCCTACGCCTACGACGACCCCGACGCCGGCCGGCTGCTCGCGCCGGCCGCTACCACAAAACGGAAGCGCCACCAGGTGCGCATCCAGGGCCGTCTCGTCTTGGTGCGCAGTGTGTCCGCCGTCCATTTGGCGGCGCCAGTCGTCACGCCCACATCGACAGATATTCCTCACCTACCGACGGCCGGCCGGACGTCACCGCCGACGCGACACGATCCGGGCGTGGGTCAGGTCGTCAACAGCAGCAAGCAGCAGCAGCACCGCCGGCAACGGCGGCAGTCCACCGTACCCACCGCACGCCGGAAAAGCTATGGCTCGCGGGGGGACACGGCCGACCTGTTCTTCGAAGACGGGATGATGCACGACGGCGCCGTCGACACCACGGCCAGCGAGACCGAAGAGGACGAGCAGGAGACGGCCCTGCGCGACCGCCAGCGACGCGGCTACGGCATTGGCGGGGCGGGGAACATTCGTGAGTCGTCCCAACATACAAATAAACATTGGCCCTTCCCCCCACTAACAGGATAGGCCGCCCGACCGAGGTGATCCAGTTCTACTCGTCGAGCCGGACAGGGACAGGATCCGACGACCGGGGCCGACGACGACGGTGGCAGTGGATGAGCAGTCTGTTTGGACTGCGAGGGAGGAAGGACAGCGGCGGTGGGGATGCTGGAGCAGGGATAGATCGAGTCGAGGATGGCACGGTTCGAGAAAAGACGAGATAACAGCAAGAGATCGTGAAAGAGCGTAGGAGGCAGAACAGAACTGGGTTTGCATTTCAGGGTACGGCGTCTGAGCATTTAGGACATTGCGGTGCATACACGAAACTAGGCAGTCATGTACTAGGTTGCTCCACAACTTAGGCATCTCGCTTCATAAACATTGTTTACTCTCGTGATTGCAGATGAATGCGAGATTGTGCTATCAAGGCCGTAGAATCCGGTGAGAGTGGCCGGCATTTTTTGCGGCTTCAGCAGTGAGGGACAAAGTCACGTAGAGGTACGGCGTGCATATGATTCTGTCAAGGACTGCCAGAGACAGCATGAGAGCTATACAGATTCTACGATTACATCATACCATGTATCCGGCATTGCACCGTATTTGCAATTTGACATCTCTGCCGCCGACCTCAGTAGTTAGCTTCATAGGCGGAAGCCAACCGCCGTTGCTGCTCCTTGTACCACAGAGTGAACGCCTGCCGATACTCCTCCCGCCGAAAGTTGTCCGGCCACCCGTGGTGCAGGTAGATGTCCCGGATTTGCTGCTGTAGGATGAGCGTACGTCTTATGCAGCATGTAGTTTTTGTCTTATTGGAAACCCACATCCGTATTTGCGCCCATGCGGTACATCACGCCGTCGTCGGCGTTGTCCGGCACCAATACCCACTCCAGCTGTCGGTACTTGTCCTTCCACTCTGTCGGCACGACGCCAGAGCTGTAGGGCGCGAGGTTGCCGTTAATGGCGCCGTTGGTCAGACACCAGTGCGTGGACTGGGCGGTGGCGGCGGCTGTGGCTGTTTCATTGCGTTGTCGGCGTAGACAAATGCAAGATCGGATAAGGTGATTAAGAAAAGCCGATGAGAGGACATCCGACAGGGAGAGAGAAAAGGGAGTCCCAAAATAAAACATTGGACAGGGATTCATGCCGAAGAAACAGCGGCGCCCCCGTTCACAGCGCGCAAAAGCAAGGACTGCGGGATAAAGAAGGTAAGGGGCGTGTCTACTATCCTGAACCATCGCGCACCATCGCGCACCATCTTACATCACACTGCACCATACTGCACCATACCATGCTGCACCATGCTGTACCATGATGTACCATGCTGTACCGTGCTGTACCATGCGGATACCACCTTGAGCCATTGCGAACCATCGCGAGCCATCCATACCGTGCTTACTTACATACGTTTTGATGACCTGCCCAGGGTGCCATACGCTCCCTCCAAATCCATTCTGGTGCGGTCTTGTTTGTTTTCCCTGGTTGGTTGATGAGGTGTCGTGGGGGCCGTGTCTGCAACGCTCTAGCTGAAGTTCGACCCATCTATGCCTTCACTTTCCGGGATAGCCACGGGATGCGGTTCAGATCCCGCGCTATTCTCGGGCAACTCAGACCGCACAGCGCACAGCCTTTTTCCAACTGGCACATTCTCACCAGATTATTTACTTTGATTGGCTGCTGGGTAACGCCCCATGTCGTTTTGCAACAGCTCCAGGCAACAATCGCGACCTACATTCTGGGCGTTAAAGATAACTTCCCATTGTCACATAAAAATGCAAAAAATAGAGCGAGAAGGATAAAGGGATCCCCTTCCCTTTCAGTTTCTCCGTCGACCTCTTTCCTTTGCAATTCCAAACCGTCTTGAGTCTTTTTTTTGTTACCCAACTATCGCCCAACTATTCTTTTCCCGTGCCAAACGAAGGCCACTGGCAACATTCCTCAGGACACTCAAAATCCCAAGCGACAGCTCTCGTCTCCTAGCAATACAGAGGTGAGCCTTCAAGTTGGCGTAGGCTCTACATTAAAAATATGTGCTAACATCGAGGGAGGAGCCGATGGCGAAATCAACGACGAAGAGAAGCACGACGAAGCAAAGCAAAGCTGCGTCTCCACGCCGTGGCCTTACACGAGGGCAGCGGAAATACGATCTTGCTGCAACAGCCATGGAAGAACCAAACACAACCGAACCAGCAACAGTACAGATGATCGAATATGCAAACGAGCATCGCAAATACCTTCAAATCTGGCTGAATGGCGTACCACGAAGCAGCGAAGGGATTTTGATTCCAAACAACTATCACGTCACAGGTGATACCTGGAACTGCCCTGTTCGCCGTTGTGGCCATTCAAACAAGAGCAAGAGATCACTGAGGTCACATTTCCTGGTAAGCATTTGACATATTTATCTCTAGACAACGGTAGGTTGGCTAACTGATTCTTAGCGGTATCACAAGGGACGTACTTTTTGCGACCACGGAGATGGCACGATTTCAGAAGTAGGCGTTCACCACGGCGTCAAGCCCATCGTTGTACGTCAAGAAGGCCTCAAGGAGCCTCCTCCTAAAGAGTGGCAACATCGGCTGGGTCCGGATTTGATCAACTCCGACGATGAACCTGAAAGTGTAACCACTTTAATCCGTCCCAACGAGCCGCAGCAGGAATCTACTCGACCGTCTTCTATACCTGCGACGAGGACGCAAGAGAGCGCGCCATCCGCTGGACCACACGGCCCCCTTGCCGAGGAGTCGCAACAAACACCTAGCAGACAGTCTCCTACATTTCTGGAAGGGAGGCGGGATACTATGGTCGTCAACTGTGAGGGTGAATCAGGCGCTCCTTCTACAAGAGAAGCCTTTTATATCGCCGATGAAGATCTCCCCTTACCTTCCTTCGCTACCGTGGCCTTAGGCGACTTCCGTGATTTGGCTCGCTTGGCTGAACCAAAGGCATTTCTCGATAGCAAGACTTTCGACCGTGTTGTCAGCACTCTTTATGAAGTATCCGGCGTCGAAGACAGTTTCTGCTTTCCGTCGGATTTCTGGGACCAGTGGCAGCGCGGCAGTACGACGCCGTGGTGTTCCCTTCCAACAAATCAAGCATACCTGTTTGTTCCAGTCTGTCAGAAACGTCACTGGTTTGCCTTCTTCGTTCACCGCCGGGAAGACGATTCCCTTGAAGTCTTTTGTGTAGACTTGTTGGACGGGGTACATTTTGATGATATGCAACATCTTTCGAAGTGCCTCCAAAGCATCCAATACGGGTCAAAAACGGGCATACCGGATTTCAGGCATGCTCGAGTGATGTCTCACCGATCCAACGACTGGGACAGCGGTCTCCTCCTTCTGGATCGCGCGTCTTCATTTATTGCTGACCCTGAACACTTCTTCTGGGCATTACGAAGAAAAGATCCGGTGCAGTTCGATCCTGTCACGACCCGTGAATGTATCTTGCGAGAAGTGGCCCAGGATATTTCTATACGTTATCTTAGCAGCATTTGTCGCTTCTACTTCCCATTTGATGAGTGTACAGAATTTGGAACACGACCAGACTTTATTGATTGTATCAGCTGGAAATCCGTGGAACGGATAAGTTCGACTACAAGTAAGACGAACTGCCCTTCACACTTCTCAGCAGAGCACTGACAACCCTCTAGACACCAGGCAAACGTATGACCAGTGAAGGTAACTAAGGCGAAGGTTTTCACACGCGGCACGTCCGACTTGGTTCCGCAACCGAGTCCTCCATCCGATTCTGGTCCCAATGTTGCAGCCCTGCCCCCAAACGACGCACATGGAGAACTAGCAGGTGGCGCGGATGCCAACCAAGCGATCGCTTAGCCTCTCCCGCCGAGTCGTCTTCTGGCCACGAAAGCACGAGAATATCCCTCTCGGCGCAATTTGTTTCGTTGTTAGGTTTTATCGCAGAGAGGCAAAAGGATGCCTCTTAATATATACACTTTCCCGAATTGTAGACAGGGCGTTAGTTTCGTTACTGTGGTCGTGCTTTTCTCTCTCGTTATCTTTTTCCACTTCCAAAATGAACCATTCTTTCTTTTACCAATACCATCTGTCGCCCGCCTGCTTGTTGTGAGAATTCACGACAAAAGTAATTCTAGGTTTTGATTTATTAGTGTAGGCTGGTATTGCGATATAAACCGTCGTGAACCATGAACCATCGTGGACCGTCGTGAACCATCGTGGTCCATCGTACACCATCGTAATCCATAGTAGACCACCGTGGACCGTTTGAACCATCGTAGGCCATTGTGGATCATCGTAAACCATCGTGAACCATCGTTCTGTCCCATACCCTGGTGGACTTTAAAGTGTGACACCAGCTCTCGGGAGCGGAAACTAGTTTAATCTTATCCTTTCCTCTTTCGGGCAAGCAGCGCCTCTCCAAAATGTACGTATCTTTTTATAAGACCACGCCAAACCTCGAACTGCTTTTCAGTGACCACCCGTGCTCCTGGAAACCGATATAAATCATTTTAAAAGAGAGCATTTCCTTCTCTCCTCTCCTCTTTATTTGTCCTGTACCTGTCCTTCTATTTGCTTTTTTGTCTTCATTCTTTGACTGCTCCATGCTTCTCTCTATAATACCATACGCATTAGTCTTTATCTGCTGATAGTTCTAGCTCTCAGCTTTATTTTTGTTCTATTCCTCATTTCGAATCATCCAGAAAGCATCAAAGCGGTTCCTTTTTATTTTCACTTGGGAAAGTCTTTTAAGATGGCCCCTAATACCTTTAAGACTACTACCGATAAGCCATACGACAATACGAATACGGTCAAGCCAAACGACAATCCTACTACCGTCAAGCCAGACGATAGAAAGAATGAAAGCGACCTTCATGGAACGAACCATTATCCTTGTATCCAATATCTCAGTGTATATGTCGCCCGTTACTTACTTTCTTAGTCATATTGCCGTCTTTCTCTTTATAGTTTCTCCATACACCATTCTGACCAGGCACAATCCTTAGGCTACAACGGCTACTGATGTGGCACCTATCCACAACACCACTGATGAGCTTAATGGTCTCGAGGCTGCCTTAAATACACTTGAGGAGCTAATTCATACTTTTGTGGAAAACTTCGACAGACTCACGGAGCAGGTCGCTGCTCTCAACGCCGACATCGATGTGACGCTGACACACTTCCTTGAGACGGAAAAGTAACGAGGACTAACGAAGGATCTTTCTCTTTTTGCCTATGGGGTTGCGAAGCCAGGATCGTAAAATCGATGGACTCAGAATTCCGGATTCGTTTTGGAACTATGAATTTGATGAATTGGATAAAACAGTGGTTGATTGTTACAGAAGTTGAAATCCATTTTGTTTCTCGAAGGAAGAGAGGCTGCATTTTCCATCAGTAACATCGAAATTTGATATTGTCATCGAATTTGCCGCCAGCATCTTGCGCTTCTTTTATCCTAGCTTGAGGGTACGCCAACTGATTCGACGCCGCCCTGTTAACCTTGTGTACAATTTTTTAAAGGTGTTTCGGGGAATAATTTCGTTAAAAGGAATATGAATTGCAGGTTTTCTGTAGAGCGGCTTGGGGAAGTGGCATTGTTTGGTTTTTGTCTTTAAAAAGCCCCCCGATTCGAACTAGCTAGCATTTCCCTGGACTTTCCAAGGCTTGTCTGCCTTCGGATTATGTCTACTGGTATTCTTGTAACTGGGAGGTTATGCCTTTTTTCAGCACGAGTGGCTGTTCTTGTTCGAGCCTGCATGATCCCCGACCTACTGTCCGGTTCCCAGTTGAAAGGAAACAGCGTGGGAGATCGGATGGCTCGCTGACCTATGTCACAACCATATACGGATGCCTTTGACTCCTTGTGACATTATTCATTCTACTTCTTTACCTTGGTATGTGCTCGCCTTTCGGCAGTTATCCACTGAAGTGTGAGTGCCAACGGCCGTGTTCTGAAGAAAATATAGCCATCAAGAGCCATTGAATTTCGATCAATCACCTTTCTAGAAAATCAAACGACACAAAGTGCGGTATAGCGCGTAGGGTCAATGAACGAAAAAAGGGTCGAGAGGCTAGAGAGAGAGACAAGAGAGGCAAAGGAGTCAAGGGAGGGAGTGTGTATTATTATTATCCGCCTTTCTCAGCCACTCCTGGCTATTGACAAATAGCCAGATAGTATCCTCCTGGGGAAAAACGTGCCACAGATCTAAGTGGGTGTTATCTTACGCCGGCGTCGGCGACCTCTTAAGATCCCTAGCCAGATTGTACTCCGGGGGTCTTCCGCTCCGAATAAGCCAGCAGACTCTCACTGGACTTAGTTGTCCCAGTGTCGTACAGACCAAACGTGTCAAGATCTGAAATCCCCGGGTCGCCGAAGCTATCATCCCAGCAGGGGCATGTTTCGTAGGGATTTTGTGGCGCACGTCATCAAGCGAGACAGAAGGGGCCCAAGACCTAAGTTCGCTTTCGATAGGGGGAACTAGAAAACCATCCTCCAGGGGCAAGGCATGGTCCTGTAGTGCCTCTGACGCCGGGCTGCGTGACAAATAAAGGACGGAATTCATTATTCCTGATCGTATGTGTTTGGTGAACAAGAGAGAAACCATGGGGAAGGGAAGGGAAGTGTGGGGAAACCCCATTTATATACTTCGAGGCCAGTCATGGACTGCTCCAGGGATCCTCGGCACGAGCATATTTTAAATCATTTATTAGTCGAGCACCCAGACGGCTGCGGCGCCTGGACCGGTGGGATGCCTATCTTTGAAAAACAAAGATTGTCCGGCTCTTCTGTTTGTGATTTTGTATGTGATAATAATAGAGGCAATGTTATTGATTGGATAAAGCAGCTACAAAGCTTCTTTTATCTCTAATAAATGTACTTCACGAGTTGGTGCGGAAGTTCAGTCGAGACGGGAGAGGCTGGACGGCACTTTCTGCGCGATCATACAGGCGCGCTGCTTAAGCAGATAAAAGGTAGGCAGATTTTGCAAAATTTAAGAAGGTGACGTCCTTTTCGAGCTCTGAGCATTCAAGACTCAACCGCATACAAGCATCACTACGCGTCTCACGTATAGGATAAGAGTCTTGGTTTTTTAAGTATTCTATTTATTACTTTTGTGCACCTGTGGCTCAACTTGGTGGCGCGCTTTGCAGTGCTCTTAATGGGAAGGGAGAAGGGATGTTAAATAAGAACATAATAATGCAGTGAGAAGAGCGAGCGGAGGGAGTAGCGGATTTTGCAGCTCATAGTTGTAATATTTACCAGAACGAATGTAATAAAGAGACGTTTAAACGTATATTCCCTGCGCCGAACAAGCTGACTCGTAAGTAAATAAACCCCTTTAACCAGCTTCGTAATAATCAGCCTCACCGTAGAGCTCGTACGCCGTCACCTTTTTATAAAGGGTGACAATTATAAAGGGGAACAATATTAAAATTTTACCGGGAGGTTGATTATTTTATATACTTGACAGATTAAAAAATACAGGGAAGAAAAAAAACCACTTTTATATAAAGAGGGCGCAGACTCTTAATTTTACTTGCTTTATACTCTCTCCTTACTGGTTACCGTTTAAATAATACACATTTCTGTATTCTCATCGATCACAAAAGCCCTTAACCTGGCCAACTGGCAAGGACCCTCTCTTTTCTATCCGTGTAAGAGGAACTTTATAGCAAGGCCGTTCTTTACAAAAAACCAATATTCAAGTCACAATTATCCCTACTCTTGTCTTTTTCTCAGGCCCCAGCCGCTGCCGCCTGGGTGGCACCGGGCTGGACAGCATCTTAGTCCTGCGCGTCCGCTTCAACTCAATCACCTTCACCCATTCAAAGTCGATGCACATGGGCCGCTCCAGCTCCACATTCTAGAGCAAGTTCTCCTCACGGTCATCCCCGTGCGCCACGCCGCGGTGCCGCAGCAGGAACCACGCGTCCCACACGATCGAGCCGATGTTTCCTGGCATGGGCCCGGCCGCTCTAGAATAAATCGGCTTGCCGCCATACGCCATCAACATCATATAGGAGATGCGGGCACCATGCGACGTCCGGTAGTCTTGCACAAGGTCGATCATGCCCAGGCACAAGGGTTCCAGCTACCCTGCTGCGCCTAAAGGTGGTCTACATGGCCACCTCCGGCTGGAGACACAGAGCATGCGCACGCTGCATCCTCTTGGCCACTACGCAGTAACCATAGTCCCGCAGCGTGAGCCGAAACAGCATACTGATGGCGCTAAACATGCCGTACTTGCCTAACGCGTCATAGTCTTCGTCCGTCTTCCACCAGCTGCTGCCGCAGCCGACAGCAAAATTGCATAGCTGTAAGTCCGTGGCGGTTGTCCTTGTTAGAACGCTTTGTGAAGGTGAGGGCGAATGTTGGGACAGTTTAAAGCTATGCCACACAACGCATGGGCGAGTTTGAAACGTGCGGCGAGGAACAAAAAGCGTTGATGCCGCGGTTCGTGAAGGGACGAGCTGACAGGAGGAGATTGTGAAATGGCGTAGGAGGCAGAACAGAACTGGGCTTGTATTTCAGGGTACGGCGTCTAGGCGTTTAGGACATTGCAATGCATACCCGACGTTGGCAGGCTATGTAATTACTGGGGTCTCTCCACAACGTGGGCCCTTCTCTCCTCCTACGTGTTGTTTCTTGTCGTGATTGTACAGGTTTATGTAGGTTTGTATTTCAGACTATCGGTAGCGACTGCGTCTTCAATCTAGTTTACCGGGAGGAAGCCTTAGTCCTCGCGCCGTCCCGTGTAGGCGCCGACTGCGTATCGTTGTTCTATTCTGGTGCGGGGTCGTGCCTGTCGTGTTGGGCCTGTTAACGAGGCCTTGTTTGGGCCATAACCGTAACACAACACTTGGTGGCGTCACGAAGCTTGCCATGCTATTTTGCCGCCTTTATGAGGATGTGCCACCAATTTTAACATCTCCAAGAAGGACCGGAGAGTGTCAAGACGAGGACCATGGTATACATCGCTAAGGCGCCACGATTAACTGATCGACCCAGACAGCTGACGACGGGCATGTTTTACGACACAAATGAGCCTTCTGCCTTGCGGCCCGTCTGATGAGGCTGGCTGTCGCAAAAGCAGCCTCAGCTTGCCGCGGACTCTCCTCCCTTTGCCCCCAACGCTGGCTATGCGGCACATTTGGGGACCGTGCGGTGGCCTTGCTATTTGCTGTCAAAATTTGGAGTGGACACGCTCGACGGAAAATACGACATGGCAAAAGCGAATGTGCATGCATGGCGGCTGGGCTGTGCGCCTTCCGGCTGCAGGGTACCAACGAATTGCGCAGCGAGGCAACCCACCATCAAAGCCCGCCAGAATGTGAGGCTGGAACCCAGGACGACTCACAACAGCGCCCATAAAGCGCAGGGCAGACCCCGGACTTTTTGTCCTGCTCTTCTCCTTTTTTTTTTTTTTTTTTTTTTTTTTTTTTTTTTGACTCGCAAGCCACATCACACCATCCAAGAGGCACAAAATGTCGGAACGGGGTCCGGAACGGGCCGAAAAGGCACGGAAGGGATTCAAAACTCTGTTCTCACGAGCCCGGCACAGCGCCAGTGGCGCCTCGAACGCCGTGCTCACGAACGCCGGGCCCACAAACGTCGTCCACGCTCCACAAGGCTCGGAGCTGGTGGCACCAAGATCGAGCCCTCCGCTTGTTGCCCAGACTCCTCCACCAGATGACCAGTCGACGCCTAATGGACAGGGTACGCCAAACACGTCGCCTGCTTTGGCCATCAGACTTGCCACCCCGCCATCTCAGACACCGGCTGTTCTGACTGCCACGCCCGCGTCACCAGCGATTCAAACGCCGTCACCACCGAACACCTTCGAGTCGACCGAGTCAAGCGCCGCTAACACCGAAACCAACTACGAAACCAACGCTGACGACATCGAGCCTTGGACGGCGGCATTCCACCTGTTCCAGACAAAGTCCCCTGATCTTGCAGCGAGCTACGAGAAATGCCTAGCGTCGCTGCTGGACATGACTGCAGACGACGTGAAGCTGGCCGTGCCACGTAGCGTCGAATCGATTGTGCAGACGCAATTGGAGCGGCGTGAGAGCAAGCAGTGGACGCTGCCGCTTCCCTCGGGCAAGACGATCAACGTGCGCAAACAGACTGAAAAGCTGTTCAAGTTTCTGCTCTATTTCGATCCGATCGTGAAAGATGCACTCAGTTCTCAGCCTTACGCAGCGCTGGCGTGGTCTGGCGTTTCCATGCTCCTTCCCGTGCGTGTAACTACTCCTTCTATCTCTAGATCGTTGCTATATACTAACGTCTTTTTTCCCCTCCTAACAGCTCCTCACAAATACCACTACCCAGAACGAAGCGATGCTCGACGGCTTCAATTCTATCAACGACATCCTTGTCTACTGGAATGCCGGTGAAGAGATCCTCCGCAACGACAATACCGGAGCCCACTTCCTCAAGTCTCTCGCCAATCTCTACTCTTCCATTATTGAGTACCAGGCCTCCGTCATTTGCCATATGTCCAAGACCCAAGGCTCCCGAGCACTGCACAATGTTGTCGGCGCAGTGGAGTGGGCCACAATGGCACAGACCATAGCCAAGTTGAACACAGCGTGCAAAGATCTCGTGGACATCAGCTGCCGGGCCGACATGCAACGCGCCAACGACATGAAACTGCAGGGTATCCAGGACATAATCGTGGCTCTGGAACAGAGTGAGCGGCGGACGCGCGACCGTGAGAGGGACGAGAAAGAAACGGCCCTTCTGCGCGATCTCGATTGCCCCTACGACGGCTACAAGGACTTCAACCGTCAACGAGTGCAAGGGACTTGTGGATGGTTCTTCAACGACGACCGATTTCATGCATGGCGCGATGCCAGTATGTCGAGCCTTCTCTGGGTCTCGGCCGGCCCTGGCTGTGGCAAATCGGTCCTGGCACGAGCGATTGTTGATGACCTGAGCGCGTCTACCGCGGGCGGCAGCTCCACCGTTTGCCACTTTTTCTTCAAGGACGGAAACGAGGGACAAAAGCTCGGAGCCAATGCGCTCAGCGCCATCTTGCACAAGTTGTTCAAGGATGCACCCAAAAGCCTAATGCAGCACGCGCTGCCAAGTCACAGAAATTGTGGCAAGCGCCTGGCCCAGGATTTCCTTGAGCTGTGGAAGATTTTGACCAACTGTGCTCAGTCGGACGACGCCGGACAAATCATTTGTGTTTTGGACGCACTCGATGAATGTGAACCGAGGAGCCGGAACGAGCTCATCTATCATCTCAAACAGTTTTACGCCGATCAACAAGACACTTCCGCCAAGGCCTCGAAGCTCAAGTTCATTATCACAAGCCGCCCCTACGACGACCTGGAAATACAATTTGCCAGGTTCGCGACGGTGAATTACATCCAGTTCCACGGCGACGACAAGTCTGCCGAAATAAGTCGGGAGATCGATTTCGTTATTGATGAGCTCGTGGAAGAAGTGGCCGGCACGTTTAGTTGCGATGACCAGGAGAGCTTGAAATCACACCTGAAACGTATGGAGAACCGCACGTACCTTTGGCTACACCTGACCTTTGACATTATCAGACAAAGCCCGAGCGAATTTGGTCGACCTTGCGAAATCGACGAGCTTCTGTCTATACTACCGTCTGAGGTGGCCGACGCGTACGACAAAATCTTGAATCGGAGTCGAAACAAAGAGCGGACAGAAACAATCCTTCATATTGTGCTTGCTGCCGAAACACCGTTGACGCTCCGCGAAGCAAACAACGCCTTGGCCATGGCCTTTGCTTTGCAAAAAAAAAATTCGCCTCCGCCACCCACCTCCGTTGAGCTTGAAAAACAACTGTGGCCAGACGACACATTCAAAAGCGTTGTGACCAACCTCTGTGGCCTCTTCATCAGCGTGTACGACGAGAAATTGGTCTTCATCCATAAAACCGCGAGAGACTTTCTCGTCGGTCCCAGAAGCGAACAAAATGCTTGGCAGGGACGTTTCGACCTGCCCAAATCGCACAGCGTCATGTCATCGATCTGCGTTCGCTACCTGCTGCTGCGAGATCTTCCCGTTTCTCTTGAAGATTACGACAACGATCGCTTTGAACGACACGTCGAATTTCTTACATACGCCGCCGAAAACTGGCATCGGCACTTCAACGCACAGGAGCCTACTTCTAGAATCGACTCATTGTCGGATGTTCGCATTCTCTTGGACACGACTGATAACCGAAATCATGTTTGGCTATGCGTCACTTCCGAGTTTGATGAGGTGGACCACTTAACCAGCCTGGGTCTTGCAAATTACTTTCATTTGACGTCAGCTGTGGAGGACATGCTGAAGACTGACAAGGTAAACATCAACGAATGCGACAATTACGACCAAACAGCGCTTTACGGCGCTGCCAAACAAGGCCATACGGACATCGTTCGGCTCCTCCTCGACAACGGTGCCGACATTCACGTGCAGGCTGGAATCAACGGGACGCCGCTCCACGGTGCGGCCAAAGAAGGCCATACGGACATCGTCCAGCTACTCCTCGATAACGGCGCCGACATTGACGCGCAGACTGAATCCGGCCGGACGCCGCTCCACGGCGCAGCCAAAGAAGGCCATATGGGCATCGTTCGGCTACTCCTCGATAACGGCGCCGATATTCACGTGCAGACTAAATACGATGGGACGCCGATCCACGGCGCGGCCGAAGAAGGCTATACGGACATCGTTCGGCTCCTCCTCGATAATGGCGCCGACATTCACGTGCAGGCTGGAATCGACGGGACGCCGCTCCACGGCGCGGCCGGAGGAGGCTATATGGACATCGTTCGGCTACTCCTCGACAACGGCGCCGACATTCACGTACAGAGTGAATACAACGGGACGCCGCTCCACTTCGCGGCCATGAGTCGCCATCAAGAAATCGTTCAGCTGTTTCTCGATATGGGCGCTGACGTTAATACACGAAGCAAGCTCCACGGGACGCCGCTCCACAGCGCTGCCAAATACGGCGCTACCAAAAATGTCCGGCTCCTCCTCGACAACGGCGCCGACATTCACGTGCAGGCTGGAATCAACGGGACGCCGCTCCGCGTGGCGGCCGCTGAGGGCCGTGTGGAAATCGTTCAGCTACTCCTCGACAACGGCGCCGACATTAACGCGCAGAGTACATACGACGGGACGGCGCTCTTTGAAGCGGCTGTCAGAGGCCAAACGAAAGTTGTTCGGGTTCTCCTCGACAACGGCGCCAAAGTTAACGTGTTGAGTAATCGCGGTCAGAGCATACTCCACTATGCAGCCAGAACTGGCTCTCCCGAAGTCATTCGATTGCTCCTCGACAACGGTGTCGACATTCACGTACAAACTGCGAACGGCAACACAGCACTTCATGTGGCGGCCGAGAATGGACGCCCCAAGACCGCTAGACTATTTCTTGATAGCGGCGCGAACATAGACGCACAGAACAAAAACGGCCAAACAGCAATCTATAAGGCGTCCCAGGCAAATCACATGGGCGTGTTACAGCTACTATTAGAATACGGCGCCGACGCTTTCATACAAGATGTTGATGGCAAGACGGCACTTGAAGCCAGTCCTGGGAGAAGTCTCGTTGAAACTTTTCAACTATTTTCAATAGCATTCCAGGTGCTCAGGCAACGAGTACACGACTCAAAAATTGCTAAACAGGATTTGGCCCGACTTGTGGAACGCGCAGCCAGTCTTAGCAGAAATGTCGCTAAACAGGATATTGACGGACTTGCGGAACATATAGCCAGAAAGGTCGCTGAACAGGATATGCGTACAACCAGTCTTGACAGCAGTTTCGCTGCAGCTGAGAGACTACTCGAGAATTTGGTATCGCGCTATTAAGTTGACTGCCCTCGCCTCTTCACCTTTTGAAAGGCAGTAAAGGAAATAAAAAAAGGCCAGGACAAAGAAACGAACCCTCTGTGTCCTGACACATCTTGTGTTTCTCGAGACAAATGCAGAGGTGACGGACACGGGTTATGAGAAGGAGTGGTGTACAGTGGTAGCCAAAAAGATAGCCGGACCTCTTTTTCTCTGTTCTCTTTCTGCC
Source organism: Sporothrix dimorphospora (assembly GCA_021397985.1). Taxonomy (NCBI): domain Eukaryota; kingdom Fungi; phylum Ascomycota; class Sordariomycetes; order Ophiostomatales; family Ophiostomataceae; genus Sporothrix; species Sporothrix dimorphospora. Next base: position 315,522 of record WOUA01000024.1, read on the forward strand.
CATTTCATACACACATTGCATTGTCCACAGGCATACGAGTGACGTGTTGTTGCCTTGCGACCTCTTTTGTCTCTCTCATCTGTTCTGGCATTTTCCTTTTCCTTTTTGTGTAATCTATACTGTTATCCCTCACTGTCTCTTGTTTGCGTCTTGCTCCGCTCCTTTTCGCTTCCTCTTTTCTCTTCGCTTCGCTCGTTTAATCCACTACCGCTCGTCTTCACTCGCGTCGCTCACTCGCCTCCCTATTACCGTCCCAAGGCATGCGTATCAGCGCCTTGTAGCCCTCGACAGCCGTCTCCAGCTCGCCCACTGTCAGCGCCTCGTGGTCCGAGTGCGCCACCGTAATATTGACGGGGCCGTACAGGTACCGAATGAGATCCCACTTGGGGTACGGCACGACCCCGCCGTAGTTGACCATGATCATGTGGAAACCGTCCTCTGCGCGGTTGCACTCGACGATGTCATAGCCTCGTGAACAGGATAGTTTAAGAGAATCAGTATCTACAGACTGTAGTGATCAGTATCTACAGACTGTAGTGCTTGTTGGATCCTCTCTCGCACCACCTCGTGTCCCGTTACATACAGGACCATAGTGACGCGTAGGTCAACGAGAGCTTCGGCTGTGGCCGGGTTAACGTTCGCAGCGACGCCGCCTGTTATCAAACCAACATTGACGGTGTTGTTGCCAAATACCCGCGTCGAGGACCGCTGTCAAAACCCCTACGAGCGCCTCGTTAGCCAACTTGCCGAGCCACGGGTAGCCTGAGTTAGGTGATTTGCCGGTAACGGTCACATTGCATCCGAGGATACCCTTGTGGCCATAAGCGAGCTTTTTTCGGTACGTTTGCCAAAGACAGCAGACCAAAACCCGTCAGGGTAGGTTTTATGATAAGGTCCGAGAAATACTTCATCCCACCACCGCAGTCCTCTTCGTCGAAAACAAAGACGATGAGGGCATCCTCGGTCGTGATAACACCTTTGCTCCATCCTGTTGAACACCACAACACAGGCTGGGCAGCAGTTGGCTTCCTTATCCTGCTGTACCGAATTTAGTGTAGGAAGCACAACCTGTACAAAGTTTACTTAGTGTCAATGCCATAACGTGCACCATAAATGGTTTTAGCCACCAATGGCAGTTCATGTCATGAGCAACCTGGTCATCCTGCGGCTACAACCGTCAACGCAGTGGCAACAGGCCAGGCAGCTCTGATAGACACGTTTGGGGGTTGGCTTTTTGTGACCACGGAACGTACGAAGGTGACTGCTGGCAGGCGCCAGCCGAGAATATAAGTTTATTAGGGTATCGACACGCGTAACAACAAAATCGCAATGTACAAGCCTCCGTCCATCCACGCTGCCTCAGTCAGTCCCGCAATACCGGATCGGGTCGGCTCACGACCGTGTCGTAGGCTGGTGGCTGTTCGTCCGGCTCGTGGCGGGATGGCCCCCCTTGGTATAGTGGCGACGGGTCTCGCGTGTACTTGGGCAGCGGCACCGTGTCCTCGTTGTTCTCTGGCACCTCGCGCCGCGGCCACTGCAGGCCACGTCGGGGGACGCCGTTCCTCTGCCCTTTGGACTTGGCAATGCAGCAGACGGCGAGGAGGAGAGCGATGGCGAATCCGCCTATGGACAGGCCGATCGCCAGCGACTTGTGGTTGACGGAATCGTCCCGGCTGGTGGAAGGTGGCGGGTGGTAGGACGGCGTCGGCATGGAGAACAGAGGGGTGCTGGTGGTGGCGGTGGCGGTGGACGCTATCGTGGGCGTGAAGCCGGCGGCCCAGGTCATGGCGCCGCCGGCCGTCGTTGGCAGAATGGCCGTCGTCTTGAGGCTGCGGCCGGCGTTCACGGCGATCCAGCGTGCGGTCGTCGTCAGCAGGGCGGTGCCGTTGCGCGTGAGCTGGCACGAGCAGGGCGCTGACGCGACGACGGTGTTGGGGTGGCCCGCCACGGTACAGGCCACCCACTGGTCGGTGCCGTCGTCGCAGAACGCGATAGGGGCCCAAGCATCGTCGGCGGGCTTGGCGGGGCAACCGTTGAGAAGAAGCATGTCATTGGTGCAGCCGGCTACGTAGGTGACGTTGACGCCATCGCGGACGCCGGCACAGGCGGCCTCCTCCAGGCAGGCATCGCCTGCGAAGCAACACGTCTGGACGCCGGCGAGGGCATTGCCGCAGGGGAGGAATGACGGGTCGAGGGGGCTCTCGTAGTACTGGTAACAGGAGCCGTTGCTGATGTTGACGTTGATGTCCGGCATTTGGGCAGTAGCGGAGGAGAGAGGATGTTATGGCTGTGGTCGAACTATCGACGAGATGAAGATGGAGGTGGAGATCGAAGAGTGGAAGAAGGCAAACCAAGACAGCAAACGGGCTGGATAGACTGGTTTTTAACAGGCATACGCCTAGTTGAATTGATAGCAAATTTGACGCGGAGCCGCTTCACCAACTACTCGTAATTCCTACCACCAGCCCCCGATGTTGCAGCAAAGCAATGAGACGCTACGGATAATAGGCTGTGCCCGCGACGACTGCTTCCCATTGGACTGCGCCGTATTACCAGCCTCTCGTCAACACGAATTCACCACGCTGATTTAAGCGGAAGGGTGAACGGAGTATGTGCCTACAGTGTATAGAGTTCAACCGTATTTATTATGTGGTCTCGTCCTTGCATGCCAGGGAGCGTGTTGCGACAAGTACATCGGGGCGTGGAATTTATGGTCGAGTGCCTTTTGTGGCTTCTACCGTACGCCCCTGGAGGCCAATCCAGGGATGAATACGGTATTCGTAAGAAGCACAAGGCCTTTCAGAAACCCAGTGTATTCAGTGTATGGTAGTTGTTACCTCTACTCAGTAAATGTGAGGCCTTTTTGGCCACGAATTCAGGGGCTCTTCGAGATGCAACATGCCAGCCCCTTTTCTTATGACCAACATCTGACTAATGCATAATCAGGGCCCAAAAGGCCTTAGTTAGACGCGGACATACACACCACTTTCCACACCATACTCCTCTCCTCCTATCACAAGAGGTGCATCGGCTTGCCCTTGACATGAACAAAGGCGATGATACTACAAAGAAGACGACTGTGTTGGACAAAAACAACGTTATTACACCTCATAATCCTTATCAAGAAAGTATTCTATTTTTGAATGTGGATTTCACAGTTTTTTACGCCAAAGTGTCCTCCTGAGCGCTTCTCATCCTTGTGCTTGTAGGCTCCTGTGTCTTTGCTAACGGCTCAGCCAGCTGCAAGAATCCCTCGGCCAGGGTGTACGGCGGCTTCTCAAATCTCGGTCTCGAGTCCGTATTTTGTAGTGCGAGCGGCATATAATTGGGCGAACCTGGATTCTGGTCGACCGGATATGGTTGCAACCAGCGCCACGTCCCGCCCTTCATGGTCGGCAGCGCGATTGTCCCCGCTGTCGGCGCGCTCTGCACGGGCTTATCGGGCGTGAGCTGGTACTTATCACAGTAGTCGGGTACCGAGGTTGTCAGAAGCACGGGCCCGGCATGCACAAAGGCAGTCATCTTGGTCAGAGCGGCCTCAACGGCCCAGTGTGGGAGCCTCACAGACGCTGTGGGTAGCGTGCCGCTGAAGGCATGGACCGAAGCGAAGGGGTCAATGAGCGCCGAGACAGCTCGGAGGGCGGCGTTGCGTAGGGTGGTTTGCTCGACGGGCGGGACAAGAGACCAGCTTTTGTCCGGGTGTTGCATGTCTGGGCCGACAAGGAAGGGTGTCAGTGAGAGGGTGGTGGGGAGGATAGGGAGGACGCTGGTGCCCGTTGATGCCGACATGGATGAGGCGGACTTTGACGCAGAGGAGGAGGAGGAGGAGGAGGGAGGATCGGGCCAGAACGTGTAAAGGGTGGTGTAGTCGAAGCTGCTCTCCAGCCCGCCCGGGGAAGAGTCCGAGGGGTCACTGACGGACATGGACATGGGGTGTATGGATTTCCAGAACCCAATGAGGCCGTCATACGACCGCTGTTGATCACCAAGCTGCAGAGGAAAGTCGTATTGTTGCACGGGCTGCGGCGGATCGACCTCGGTGGAGCCCGAAAGCGCCCCTGCGCCTGGCCGGGACCGGTACGTCGGCGGCAGAATGGAGCCCGGAGGGGGGGGCAAAAGCGTACGCGGATCCTGCACAGCTACCGTCGACTCGTTTTGGAGCGGATACGCAGCCAACTCCAACGACATGGCGATATTAACGAGGGCCAGCGGTCGGCCGACGATGCTATTGACATACTGCGCGTAGCTCGCCTCGGCCGGCTGCAGTTGTCCAAAGGCTAGTGTGATCATGTTGTAGAAAGACTGGAGGTAAGAGATGCTCGTGCCAGCGGGGGGCGGAGTAAGCAGGGCATCGATAACAAGATCCAACTGCGTTGGCTCTGCGGGCGTCGAGGGCCTCGCATAGGGGGTCCAAGGCGGCTCAGCTACTACGCCATTGGGCCCGCCGAAGCGCAGCTCCCGATAGAAAGTGCCGTCGGGTAGGAAGAACTGCAGGCCGTAGTCGGCGTAGTTCATGACCACCCAGCCATACACGGGCGTCTCCCAATCGTTCATGGGCGCCCAACGCGTAGGGTCGGCGGGGTTGGGCTTGCAGAAGACGAGGTTGAGACGGGCCGGCTGGTTGATGGACGGTGGGAGCTGGACGTATTCGCAGCCGGGGAGCACGTTCCAGTCGGGCGTGTTTGGGTACACGAGCGGGTGTTTGGGGTCAGGCGGCGGGGGCGGAGGAGCGGGTGGTGACGGAGGGGCAGTAGTCATGGGTTGGCATGTGTAGATGTCGGAGAGACACAGAGGTATGTGGGTCCTCTCCGTCGGCACCGGAGACGGGTCCAGCACGCAGATGGCGCGGCCGAACTTGTCGATGACGTTGATCTGCGTGAAGCGCAGCTGGCCGTGCGTCACGGGCTTGAATGGACTAGGGCCCGAGGCGTCCAGCTCGACAGAGTGACCGTACGGCGTCAGGTTGGTATTCTGCTGTACGATGGTCCCCAAGATGTCCGGGGTCTGCCCGTCGCCCATGCCGATGGCCTTTCCGACTTCATGCGCGGCAGCCGTTGCGCTGACTTGTTCGCCTCGCGGTCGCTGCGTCGGCTTGATGTGCGTCCCGGCGATGCGCGTGGTCAGATGCGGCGTCAGCCCGGTGAGTGTCGAGGAGAGGAAGGGGAGCAGGTTATAGTTTGTCGGATCCTTCAGGAACTTGACCTCAGACTCGCACAGCGGGACGTTCGTCCCCAAGTTTGTCAGGAGCTGGTTCACGGCGGTAGCCAGAGACAGCGTCGGTTGCGGCAGGATCAAGCAACGGCCGGAAACGGCGCGCACGTCCGACGGCAGCTGGTACACGTTGACGTCGTCCTGGATGCCCCAGCGCACGACGTCGGCAGCCGCGTGGTCGGGCCGCTTGGCCAGCGAGAACTTGGAGTAGTCGATATGGTGGTACTCGGCCTGCCACTCGACAAAGAGCGGGAACCACGGCTGCGTGCTCCACTTGTCACGCCACGTGGTTCCGTCGTCGAGCTGGTCGTGGTACAATGGCAAGACGCAGGCGGCAGTGGAGATGGTTTCTGTGCCGGAGAGGAGGTTGAACTCCGCCAAGAGTCCCTGAGCCGCGGCTTGGAGAGCAGCAGTTGGGAATTTGCTGGCGGCAGTCTGCACGAATGTGTCCCATCCTGCCGCCCAGGCCGGCGGAGTGCCGGAAGAGACGTCGGACGGTTTGACGATTTGCGTGTCGACGCGGATCTGGAGCTGGGAGAGATAGTCGTGTGCCCATCCGGCCTGCATTCCGCCAATGAGAAGCGTGGGGTCTTTTCTCTGTGCATAGGCCTGGTCAGTGCCCTGCTTGGCGTTCAGCGCAGCCGCCTGGGTCTTGATTTGCGCATTCAAGCTTGTGCTGCCGTTGCTCAGAAGCGTCCAGCGACTGGCCATGTTCTGGACCTGGGCGGTGAGGTCGTCGCTTGCTGGGATGGCACCGGACACGAACTTCCACCAGATGGAGAAGAGGTCCCACGAGATGCGGTCCATGGCCCGAGTGTTATTGTCCGCAGCCGCTTGCAAGCCGTTTAACTGGTCGAGCGCGTCACACTGCGCAGAGGAAGGGGTGTACTGGGGCGGGCTGCCGTCGGCAGTGCCTAGATGCCATTGCGATCCGCCATCGTACTTCTTGTACGAGTAGTCTTCGAGGAGATCAGCCGCCTGCAGGTTGGCGTCAACGCCGTCGTCCTGCGCGAGGATAAGGGTCTGGATAGCGATGAGGTCTGTCTCAAGTCGTTGCAGCGCTCCCGTGTCATCGTCGACATGGGCGCGGATCAAAGTGATCAGAGCGTCCACGGCCGTTGTGCCCACAGCGACCGGAGTCTTCTCTGCCACAAGGCGCGCTGCTGTCTGGGCTGTGGTGTCGGTAATGCTATCAGTCGTGGACCAGGGCACGCCGTACATGGCGCCGTGGCAGAGGACGTCGGCCGATGCTGCAGTCCCTTCCCAGGCGCTCGCATCACCGACTGCGTCGTTCTTCATGGCCATGGCAATGTTGGACATGCGATCACTCCGCTTAGTGCCTTCGGCTAGAGCATCCAGGTAGAAAGGATTCTGCGTCGTGTCGGCATGCCACCCGATGGCGTAGTAACTGACCTGCGCACTTGCTATCTTCTGCTGATTTCCGCCTGTGTCTGTATACAGCATCTCGTCAATCATGCTGAACACATTGCTGTTGTGCGGTTGATAGTCCCCGAACAGGTGGTTGGACGAGTTGAGCAGCGACAGCGGCACCGACGGATTGCTCAGGTTCTCGCTCCACTGGTCCACGGGAGTCTTGAAGCCGACAAACACCTCGGCCTGCTGCTCGATCTTGGCCGCCGAGTTATCACGCTGCGCCAGGACGAAGGGCGCGTAGTCGGTCTGCAGGTCGACCTCGCGCGTGCCGTCCGGCGTCAGAAGGGGGATGTCCTCTAGGAACGAGAGGCGGTCGCTATCCAGCACCCAGCCCTGAAACTCGAGTGCCGCCCGCTCGGCGTCCGAGATGGCCGTGGGCGTCTTGAGCGTGGTCAGATCAAGATAACGGACGATCATCCATCGCGTCGGCGCGGGCCGGAAATCCGGTGCGCTGTAGTCCGGCTGGCCCTGCGTCGGCTGGTACCCGCTCTGCGCTCTCTGCTTGGGATTACTGGCCGTCGTAGTACCGGCCACGCCCATGCGATAGACACGTGGCAGTGTCCAGGACACATACACACCCTCGCGGTTGGTGCGGCGCTGGCCAGTGCCGAGGTCGGTTAGGCGGCTGTTGCGCTCGACAGGCGTAGTATAGTGCAGGTCGGTGAAGGGCAGCACGTCGTTCTGGATCGTTTGGTTGTCCAGCCGGAGGAAGGTGTAGTTCGGCTGGGCGATAGGGGCCACTTTGACGGCGGGGTCGGCGCCGACCACGTCGTTCATGACCAGGCATTCCAGCTTGATGGGCACGCAGGCCGTTGTGGGACTTGGGGTCGACATCTTGCGTGATAAACTCTTTGGAAAACACGCTCTTGACCGAACCAAAACTGGTAGGGGGGAGAAGTTGATCGATGATCACGAAGTAGGGGGGGACACCATGCCTGACAAAGTGAGGTTTCGAGGTGTCTGCTCGCGATTCTCTGTTCACCAGCTTCTCAATCTTGACTGGGGTGCAGCTGTAGTGCTTCCTTAAGGATGGGCATGAACTGTCCACATGCCACGGGAGTACGTGTGTGCGTTTCCGAGCTTTCACAAAACTAGCCAGCAGGCAAAGGGAACCTAGAATGACGGCGACAGCACCCCCCAAAAAAACAAAACCTAATCAGAGAGGTCCGGATTGCACTCGCAATGTCTCAAGTACACCGCCAGTCGTAGCACAGTTTGTACCCCAGCGAAAACGCACGGCTTTCAGCCGTCTAGCATCCCCGTCCCAAACTTCCCAAAGCGGTAAAGTGGCGCCGCCTATTAGTCTGTGAAGGTCATGAAGATTATATTGTTGTCGGGAGGAATGTCCCTTGTGACGAGTGCCACGAAATATCTCATGTTTACCCCGTAATACTCCGTACATACTTCACAGTAATGACTCGGGCTAAACTACACGTGGCAGGCTCCCTGGGCGCAGTCGCCGTGTTTCCTGGTGGATTCTGTCCGACTCGAGCGAAGGATTTATTGATGATGCAGCTAGCTTTGTGGAGTATGCCATCGAAGGGAGAGCTGCGTTCACACTTCGCCGTCTGCACCGCACTGTTGGAAACAATCGTCTCCGTCAGTGAATTGACCCTTGTGCTCTCTCATACGAAAGGGTTCGCGGTTTCATTTGCACAGAGGCTTCCGATTGTGGATTGATCGTTGAACAGAATCTCGAAATGGCTTCCAACGATAGCCAGCGCTTCGCCAGCGCCTCCAGATATCTGACTTTGGGCGCCTCGCTGCAAGAATGGGAAAAGAACTGGAAGCCGCCGTCGCTGACCCGAGGAGCAAATGTCGGAGATGTTGGAGATGACCCGGAACCTTCCAATCTCCCGACCGGCTACGAACTTCTACACTCTTTTTACGCGCCCGGACTGCAAGCCAGCTCGGAGAATCCGACCAACACGATACAGATCACACAGGTGATCGATCCCAAGAGCGACAAAGACACGCCATTGACGCTCTCGTCGACGCAAGACTTCGTGGTCGTCGCGCCGCAGTTCTCGCTGCCCGACGGCGATATTCACAGTGTTTACCCACCACAGGGAAGTGCTGCTGCGGCCGCCATCCTGCCGCATGTTGTGTTCAACGACCCGCACCTGCCGTGGGAACGGGAGGTTGTCGACCCGGCCAAGGAGAAGGAACCAACGCGCAACAAGACGCCGTGGTTGGCACTGATGGCTTTCACGGCCGACGAGATCGCGCTTGATCCTGCCGAGCTGGCGGGCCCCCAGAGGATCTTTGCGTCGGATGTGAGCCAGATGGACACGTTGGCAATTACGCAGACAGTCGCCGACCTCAACACCATCAAGCCGGAAAATGCGAAGAATTGCGTGCCCGCTGGTACCGATCCGTCCACCGTGGCGAATTGGGTGTTTTTGCGCCCCGATATCTTCAATGCCTACTTCTCCCTGGACCCAGTGAAGGACGACGGCGTGCCTGCGGCACAGACGGCACCCGACCTGAGCCAGTACCGCTTCCTCGCGCATTCGCGGGCCATCAACACTGCGGGTATGGCCAACGCCGGCATCCAGGACGACGGGCTCTACAGCGTTGTAGTGTCGCGGCGTTGTGGCGTATGGGACAATAAGGCACCGGTCCCGATTTACGTCCACCTGGTGTCACTGGACGAGGCAGAAATGCTAGCGCCATGGCCCATGGCGGGAACCAAGCACGTTGCCTTGTGCTCCTTGTACAGCTGGACATACCGGTGCTTGGCCCCAGAGTCTGTAGATGTCCGCGACGCCTTGGTCGAACTGGGCAGCAAGACGGCAATGCTTGGAGTCCCAGAAACAACGTGGAAGCCGTGGACGACTGATCCCGACCGCGTCAAGCAGCGTCTAGGCCAGAGGCTGCAGGATGGCTTCTCGCTGTGCCGCTACCATGTCCAGACCGGAGAGGAGACAGCTGCGTTCTACCGCGGACCATTGGCTCCGACAGAGGTTGACTGTCCTATCGTTAAGGCAGTTGCCCCCGCAGTCAGGCGATTTCCGCCCGAGCAGTCCACCTACTCGACAGATCTGCAGATTCTTGATAGCTCGCTGGGCATCATGGACGTAACATACAGCGCCGCTTGGCAACTCGGCCGCACCCTTGGCCTCGCGGACCAGGCCTTCTGCACTGCTCTGGGCCGGCTGCGCACCGCAATCCAGTCCGTGTCCTTAGACAGGGCAAAGCAAGAGCTGCTCGCCGGCGCTCATGCCACCGCTGCCGACACAGCCTCGCACTTGACCATGTCCTTCCACAAACTGAGACACGTCACGGCCACCCACGAAATCTCCCCGCACAAGAGATGGAACCGTGCCCCGCCGGGCCGGGGACGCCCCGACCTGTCTCTATGGTCTTCCAAGATGCAGACGTCATACCGCAAAGCAGTCGCCGACACCGCCGCCTCTTTCGCCTTGAGCCCGGACGGCGGCCTGTACAACGAGATGAACCGCACGTCTAGCGCCGACTACGCCGTCGTGCTAAAGTGGGTGCTCGACCGGAAATTCCTCTTTGGCATCCCAGCGTGCTACTTGATCACCGACCCGAGCCACCTCCCGCCCGAAACCTTGCGCTTCTTCCAGATCGACCAGAATTGGGTAGACGCACTCATTGACGGCGCGCTAAGCTTGGCGAACCACTTGGAGCAGGGCGACGACCCGGTTCGGGGCGCTATCTGGACCGCTATCAAAACTTTCCTTGACACCCCTGACCCTGTCATCGGGTATAAGCCGCAAATTCCCACGTACGGCTTCCTGCTAAGAAGCGACATCGTCACGCAGTTTCCGGACCTACATGTTTCCGTGCCCTTCCCCAACACCAGCAACCCGCAAGCCTCTTTACTGCGCCACGAGAACATCGGCGCGGGGGTCATGCTGGTCCTGCTGGACCGGCTGCCTGGCGACAAGGAGCTCACGACTCTGACGCTCACGCAGCCACCGCACCAACAGCGTTTTGCGGCCGCGGCGACGGTCGGCATCGAGCTCGGAGCTGACCCGCCCGTGACGACGCCCGAGTTCGAACTCGAGCACCGCCGCGTCTTCACCGTCGCCGACCCGCCGGCAGACGTGGCGCAGGCGCCGTGCGGGCCGGATGTCACACAGACGCAGGGTGTTCAGTTTCCGGGGCCGCCGTTGTTCGATTTCGCCACGCGCATGGTGCATACGGAGAATTTTGCCGCCCACGTCTTCAAGAACCTGCATGATAGTATGCCTGCGGGAGACTTTACAGATACGGTCGCTTCCGCAGCGATGATGGCTGTACAGTTGAACGATCCCGTCTACAGCGTCACGGTCACGTTCCCCGGGATTCCAGCGCCGAGCACGACGGCGGGACCGCATGCGGGTACAAGTAGGGCTAACGAAAGCGAAATCTCTGCTACGCCCACGGTCAAGCAACCGAGCAAAATCACGGTGCAGTATTTCGAATGGCTCCAGTCTCAAAAGGATATGGGAGTTACATCACAATTGGAATTGCCAATGCCAACACAAGGAAGTCGGATCGCACAAGCAGTACAGCGGCAACGCAGTGGCCGTTCAGCTTCATCACATCGGCCTCTTCCACTGCCTCACACCCGTCCCATCCGCAAAACACCACCCCTCTCCTCCCCTCCCCCAGACGTAGGTGCAGACCCGTCATACCGACCACAGTTCCAATACGGCACCTGGCCAGTGACATCGGTCTCCAGCTCGGTGGGCACCACGCCACCCCCGGTGCCCACCACGCCCACACCCCAAGACCTTGTCATGTCGGTGCAGCTGCCACCCGACCAACGCACCGTCGGTGCCTTCTTCCTTACGCGCATCACGGTGTCCATCCCATACGGACACATACAAAACCCGCAGAACCGCACCAACCTGTTCGCTGACTACGGGGGCACGGGGCCGGTGATGCTCAGCAACCTGCGTTTCAACGTCCAGGCAAGCTACTCCACCGACAACATCGGCCCCATCATGGTGCTGACCATTCTGCCCCGCGTCGTATCGGGCAGCGTTGGCATTGCTGTCATCAATGAGATGAGCGTGCTCCTGCCCGAGGTGGTGGTCAATCCCTACAAGACGCCCGGCCTGTTTGTGGAGATTGCCGTCGAGGAAGACTATACCACTCCTTTCGGGCCGAAGACGTACACAACATCTTGGAAAGCGTATTTGGATGTTTCGGGCGAGTAGAGCGAGCAAATAGGGGGACTAAGAATGTTCAATCCAGCTTATCCGTTACCCAGCACCAATTTTTTTTAGCATAAGTCAGTCGGCTATAGTATAATCAATTCAAGTCTATCAAGGGCATCAAGTTCAACATTTGCCGCCCCTGCTTTTTGGTTACGTGCACTTTGTGTGCTTTCTACATAGGTGGTCTGTGTTGGCCGTCACCTAGCCAAGACCGCCATTTTCCCGAGACAGCTGTATCCTTCTCAAGAACGCATTTCGCATTTTGTCTTGCTATACGTCCGTAATAGGAAATCCTGGCAACTGTCCGGGCCCCCACGCAAGTGCGAAATATCGATTCTCAGCTCGCCACTGAGTTGCAGTTCCTATCCGAACCCCGCGTGATGGCACAGGCAGGTTTCTATTCGCAGCACAGACACGTCCGCGTGAGTAGAGCCAAATTTCAGTAGCATCTTTGCGAGGATATGATCTGCGTGACCGTTTCCCATGTCCGAAATATTGCCTCAAGGCTGAGTTGCATTTCCTATCCGAACCCCGCGTGATGGCACAGGCAGGTTTCTATTCGCAGCACGGACACGTCCGCGTGAGGAGAGCCAAATTTCAGTAGCATCTTGCGAGGATATGATCTGCGTGACCGTTTCTCATGTCCGAAATATTGCCTTAAGGCTGTGTTGTACTTTCAGCCTGACGTTGCTCTGGAGCGGGGAATCTACTCCGTAGCCGCGCCACATACCATATCTAGGTTTAACCCGGTTCTTGGCAAAAGCTTAGCTTCGTACTTCGTAGGTATCGCAAATGAATTTTGCACTGTGTCAGATCCCAGGATGTTGGTTGGGTGCTACTGCTGTAAGGCTTAGTGCGCGGCAGTTCCCCGTATTTTCGCACCACCTCTGAGAACGTATGTGGGGTCAGACCAAATCTACATTTTCAAGGTCAAGGAAGAAGTATCGCCGCCAGCCAAGTCCATGGCAAGCTTCTATGAATGACTTGGTCCAAACGAGGCCATTCCAAGAAAACACAGAGAAACAAATTAATCGCCAGCACCGACAGTTCACCAACAACGTCAAGATGACGGCCATCGCGACACAGTTCAACCCCGGCGACCCGGGCGACGACATCCTCGTCTTCTACAACGACAGTGCCGCTAACCTAGGCTTCGAGCTCGTTCCCGCTTCGTCGTCGGGCGTTGTGACCTACACCAGCGCCGACGCCGAGACGAGCGGCCTGATCCGAAACCCGTCGCAGCTGGCGGCCATCTACTTCAGAAATCTGGTGCGTCAGATCCATGTCTCTTCGTGCCAGGGCTCGAATTGGAGACACATCAAGGTGCTGAAGCTAATCGTCTATCGACGGCCATCTAGATGCGCGTCTATGCTATCAGCGACAAGGACAGCGCGATCGTCCTAATCAGTCCCGGTCTGAAGACGCTGGGCCTGACGACGGAGAAGACATACGGCAGTCTCGCGGGCGCCAGCGACGGCAAACAGGCGGCCTGGCTCTACTACCTCAAGGGGAACCCGGGCCGCATCGAGCAGTACGACCTCGGTACGTCGGTGCCGAAGCAGCTCAACTTCGCCAACGTGCTTCCCCAGACCGCCCTCGCGGCGTGCTACGACAGCGTGACGAAGAAGCCCTTCCTCATCTACCAGTCCAATGACTCGCCGTCCGTCTTGATCCGTTCGCAGGGAACTTCCGGTAAGTGTCCCGCCCTACCTCTGCTCGCGAAGCATGATCCGCATCACTGACCTGCCTTTCTTCTCCCTTCTTTCCACAGTCGATGAGATCGCCAACTCGGACACGGCAGCGGCCAACACGCCCATCGCGGCGGTGGCGCATCCGACGCGCACGCAGGTGCAGATCTACTTCAAGAACAACGCCGACAAGATGGTGCACCGCATCTCGTGGAACCCAGCCGAGGTCAACCCGTACTCGGACCCCACGCCCGTTGGTGAGGCCACCGTCGACGACTTCAGCACCATCGCGGCTGTGGCCAAGCCCGACGCCACGGGCGTCCACGTGTTCTATGTCTACGCTCCCGACGAGAACACTCGGGCTCTGGCCCATGTGCTGGATAATTGGCATGAGGCGGGTGCGATGGTGGGCGATTTCGATGATTAATGTGAGCATGGAGGGAGGTTTGGTAGCTAGTTTTTATCCGAGAGCTACGAGTATGGAGTGGAGTGAGTACGGAGTGAGTACGGAGTAGTTGGCCTTGGGAGCAAAGCGAACGATAACTACGATCATGCCCGATATGAGATCAATTGATAGTACTGAGAAATCTATGAACTTTGCGTTGAAAAATGAAAATTATTTAAGATCCTGGCCAAATGGCCATTTGCCGTCAAACCTCGAAGGCGACAAAAAAAAAGGGGGGGGGGGGGGCGCTGCCTTCTTCGCGTGAAATCTTTGGCCAAGGCAATCACATCGCCTTCGAGTGAGACCGGCTAGGGGGTTGTGCGTGTGAGAGGCAACCGAAAAGTGGTACTTCGGTACTCCGTACAGACTATTTAGTATATATTTAACTCATGCCACTCGTCGACGGTGGCGTCACTCACTGCCAGGCATGAGCTGTCCCCCAGACAAGCAGCCTCCCACTAATTACCACGGAAAAGTCCAACACCCCGGGGGCCCAAAACCGCCAATCTCACCCCCTCACCCAGGCAGTAGAGTGTTTGTTTCTTACCACCTTATAAGCACTAGAAATCCGCTCCCCAGCTCCTTACACTCCACTCTCTGTTTTCTCGGGTTTAGTCAATACGGCAGACTTTGTTGATGCTGCAGTCCGTGTTGCCCCGGGACACATTTGTGCGTATACCAGATAATACTGTGTTTACGCGATATTCGGTAATGCCCCAAGACTACTTCGCAAAAGCAGTGAACCTGTGAAGGGATCTATTTCGAGACGATGGCTGCTGTGTACACGGTCCAGTCCTACTTCTTCAACGTTCAGGCCGGAGATGGCGCCATTCACCGGCTGTTTCTCAACGGGACGGCCATTTCCACGATTCTAATGGACGCGGGCAAGGGAGGGGATTCCCGCATCCGCCCGCTGAGGAATTTTATTGTTAACAACCACATCGTCTTCGATGCCGTTGTGATTACACACTGGGACAGTGATCACTATGTCGGCCTTTACAATTTACTGGTCGAGGACGTGGGTGCTCCCCTAGCATCTCTCTATCGTTGTCCATCCCTTCAATGTCCCCGTCTCAAGAATAGCATGCTAACGAAGGGGGAACGAGGGCCGAGAAGTGGACTGCATCATCATCCGAGTATAAAGACTGGTACCCATCCTTCTTCAAGTTTTCCGCCGCCAGCAAGACACCGGGGACGATGTTTTACTGCCCGTACTTTGGCAAGGCCAACAAGCCCAAGGGCAAGGGTGACCTCAAGGACTCGTACACCAACTTCGTGACGCCCGACGATGGCGTAACGATGCAGGTCAAGATCGGAGGGTCCGCGTCCAACGCTATTGCCAGGATTTGCCCCACGAGCATTCTTGGCGCCGACTTCTTCAACTGGTACGATCCGATCCGTAAGTGCTTCTTCTTTCATTTATCTCTGCATGGCGGGGGGCTTTTGACAGAAGCTGATGGTCTGGACAGCTACGGTCTCGCCCACAAAGTTCACCAGCCCCAGTTCCCTGGTGAACTGGCACAAGCAACACACCACGTGGCAGACTTCCATGTACGCAGGGGCGCCAGGCCTCTATTGCCTGGCGCAGAACTGGGACTTGATCGGTCCTCCGCCCGGCATCGACGTCTTGGACACCGAATCGTCCACCTACACCAACCAGAGCTCCATCGCAGCTCTCCTCATGTGGCCCAGCGGGCAGCTGAGCCTCTACACAGCGGGCGACCGCGACGACCCGCGCGAGATCCCGATCGTCAAATGGGTTGGGGCCTATGGCGGCCCTACGCTGGGCGACAACGTAACGACGATCAAGGCGGGGCACCACGGCGCGGCCACCTCAACGGCCACGAGCGTGCTGGAGCGCTTCAACCCGCAGAATGTGATCGTTTCCGCGGGGACCGATTACGGCCACCCGCGGTGGGAGTTCATCCACTTCGTCGACGTTTGGAATGGGCGCAACCTCCAGGCGAAGTCGTCGACGGCACACGAATACCGCGACTTTCGCGCACCAGTGGCGTCCACGGTGTTTCCCTACTGGCTCGCCAAAGACAAGGACGGTGACTGGGTGGTGCTGTCGCTAAACAAGATGGGCACGGCGGCGTTCGACGACGACAAGTTTGAAGACTTCAACACCAATGTCGCAGCCATCTTGGACGAAATCAATGACTACATGGCCAGCAAGGGCATGCCGACGACGGGCTACGGCGCCTTCGCCAGCGAGGTCGACTTGCTGACCAAATACCAGGCCGCCATCAAGACGGACAGCAGCCGCTTCAACAAGATCCAGGAGATCTCGGGGTCCTGCTCTGAAATTTGGGGCCGCCTGTCGTACACCGGCACGGCGTCGTATCCGGAGATGTCGTCGGAGAAGGGATGGGTCTACGGCAGCACAGCCCAGGCGATGGGGCGGCGCGGCAAGTCGATTGCCTACATTCAGGTCACGTCGCAGGAGCCCTGGTATGCCGACGGGAGCATGTTGGCCGTACACGACGACACCAGCGCCACGTGGTACCGCAGCAACGTGTTCCGGCCTAAGCCATCGGCTGAAGTGGCAGCCCCGCCCTCCGAGCCGGTGCGCGTTACGGCCGCGGAAGCCCCCCTCCCACGGTTCCCTGTGTTTCCCAGCAGACCGCGGGGTGCTTTCCCGTCGCTCGGATCGGCGATTGTGCCCGCTGACCTGTACGACGATCCGAACGTCGACTCGGACGAACAATCCAACTTGACCGGGAGCGGAAACCCAATGCCCCAGCGGCTCCCGCCCACATACCCGACGCTCGCCTGGCCTCTGGGTATGTACTTCTACAGCATGGGGGGCCTGAAACCGACGGGGCCGAATGTCACCGTGGCGATCGAGTGCGCCACGACCTCGGCTCTGGGCTACTTCCTCCCAGGTCTGCACTCGCAGCTGCTAGGCGTGTCGTCAACCTCCGACGCCGACGGGCTGTACTCGGTGCTTGCCGACGACGAGTTGCCGAACTGGTTCAACGCCGTGCTCGGGCCCATGCCGGATCTGAACGCGCTGAAGTTGCTGCTTCACGATCCAACTGCGCCCACGTTCGACGACATGCAGCTCACCCTGTCTCTCTTTGGCGGCTCCCTTGTCTTCAGTGCGAGCGCAGTCCCAGCCGCCTTCCCAAAGACAATTGCCCCTATCACGTCTGTGGTCGTGGATTCCAGCACCGTGATCCTCGGCCTGGACCCGACCAAGTCCTCGCAGACACCGCTGTCCACCACGACTCAGGCGCTGCTGAGGTATCTGGGCATCGCCCGAACACTCCCGTTCGTGCTGAATCTTACGCTGGACTGCACCAAGTCCCTTGGCCGGCGCAACGCCATCTGGTTTTCCCCATGCAGCAGCTATGCGACGACATTCCGCTCCGTCTGGACAGTGAGCCCGGACAGCGGACTGGCTGACCTCAACACTTTCCTCGGCAAATTCGGTCTTGGCATCCAAATCGCGGCTGCAGAGGTCATCGCCGTCAAGAAAGTAACTTGGGATCGCGCCCAGCCACAGTATCAGGACTCGAGTCTGACCCTCGGCCTGACCGTGACCATCAACGGCACCGACCTCTCTGGCTACATGGAGCTGAACGAGTTCAGCACCAACCTGCAGGTCATATGTGACAACGGGCCCTCCGTCGCCGACCTGGTGGACTGGGTCGTGAAGCCGTTCGCGAACCAGCCGCCGGCGGGCAGTGCTGTCAAGGGCTGGGTCGAGCAGATCGGCAAGAACATCAAGCCCCGCCGGCTGGCAGTCACGCTGGACGGCACGAACAATGACGCGCTGACGCACTGCGAGGTCACCTTTGAGGTCGACATGACCATCGGGCAGCCGTCGGGCGCGCCGGGGACTGTCGCGTCGCTCTTTTCGTTCGCGTGGAGCGCTGGGAGCGGCATGTCGCTGAGCGGCAACTTTATGCCAAGTAAGCCAGTCCCGTCCTCCTCGTCATCAGCGTTTCTCAGCTTCCCTTTCCAGCCCGTACTCACAAAGCAGCAGAAGTTCCGGCACCTCTCCCCTTCGATCCGGTAATCCTCCCTTCGTATGAGGACTACCTCTTTCTCCAACCCGATGCCCCCGACGCCGTCGATTCCATTGCTCTCCTGTACTTGATTCCGGGCCTGAGCATCGTCGACAACCCCAGCACCATCGAGGTCGCCATCACCACGGCCTCCTTCACGCTCTCTAAGACCGAGGTCAATTTCACCGCCGTTCTCTCCACCGATGACTCTGCTCTCTCAGCGAGCGATGAACCCGCCGTCCCGCATCTTCGTCTCGGCCTGCTGCTCTTGGCTGCCACGTGGTCTAAGACGGCCGGGCTGATCCTGAGCTGTGACTTGCAGATCACCCTGTCTGGAAAGGCGGGCGATGCCGACTCACGGGAGTCTATGCTGATCGGCTCCCTGGTCTACACCAACACGCCAGCGTCCCGGCGTCGGCTCGCGCGCAACGGACTGCGCCTCGAAGCCAACAGCACCAGCTCGTGGCTAGTCAGCGCGCATATCCAGGATCTAAACGTGGGGACGCTGTACGAGCTCTTCGACGGCGACTCGCAGGACGGGGTTCTTAGTCTCATTGGTCACATCGACATCGCGAGCTTGGATCTGGTGTACAATTACTCCGGGAGCAAGGCGACCGACTTCGTCTTCTCCGGAATCCTGCTGATTGACGTCTTCGAGTTGGCGTTGAAGTACGAATATCCTGCAAGCGGGAAGTGGCAGTTCCACGCCAATCTGTCCATCCAGAGCCCACAACCCGGCGAGACCATGACGCTCGGGCAACTCGTCACTCATCTTCAGAGCGGGGACTCGGTAATGTCACTCCCCGGCTTCGTCGGAAACATCGTCTTGAGCGGCGACAACGTCGACCTAGACATTCTCGTGCAAAACACGGCTTTGGCCTCCAACCCGACCGTCTTCGTCGTCGTCGACCTGAAAATCGACGCATTCCAAGTCCTGTTCGTTCAGTTCCAGGAAAAGGGGGACCCCAACCCGAAGCGACTCTTCCGGGCCGCCGTCACCGGCATCCCACAGGTCAACGGCGTGCCCATCATCGACCATATCGCGCAGCCGTTCGACGAGATGTATTTCCTCTACGCGAGCGTTGGGGCCGGATCTGCCATTCAGGGAATTTCCAAGGCTGAGCTTGACATTATCACGAATCTGCTGCCCGCTGATGCTGCCCCGTTGGTGGTCAAATCAATGAGTGCGAAACCGCAGGACACGGATATCCTGATCACGCCGGGGGCGCATTTCGTGATTGGCATGACGGTTAACAACATACCAACCGCCATCCTTGACTATGCTTTCGATGCGGACAAGCCAGCCGAAGAAGTAGCAGCAACCTCACCAGCAGCCGGCGACCCCACTGACAATGGCTCCGGCAAAGCAGCGCTGAAGAGAACACTCGGCCCGCTCACCCTCGACAGCATCGGCCTGTCCTACAAAGACAGCAGCCTCGGTATCCTGCTCGACGCGACCTTCAAACTCGGCCCGATCATGCTGACCCTCATCGGCTTCCGGCTGGCCGTGCCGCTAACGGGCAACAACGTGATCAACGGCGTCCTCACGCCCGAAGTCTCCATCAACGGGTTGGCCCTCTCCTTCAACCAGCCGCCAACGTCAGCCGCGGGAATGTTCGAGCAGCTAAGCGACGCGCTGTACGCCGGCGGACTGACCGCGACATTCGCCCCTTACGCGCTCGGTGCTGCCGGCGCGTACGGGACAATCACGGACGCGAGCGGGAACACGTTCAAGACGGTCGCCGTGTTCGCGCAGTGCCAGGGCCCGATCATCGAGCTCGAGTTCGCACAGGTGTCGGGCGTGGTGCTGGGCTTCGGATACAACTCGCACCTGACGCTGCCGACCGTCGACAACGTGACGCAGTTCCCTCTTGTCGGGACAAACACAACGCCGTCTGGCACAGCCATTGACATCTTCGACAACCTGCAACACCAGAGCCCCGTGTGGGTGGTGCCGCAAGAGGCGTCGGACTGGGTTGCGGCGGGTCTGAGCATGACGGCGCTAGCGACGCTGGCCGTCAACGCCGTCGTGGTGATCGAATTCGACCCGAGTGTCAAGCTGGGCATCTATGCGGACGCAGTGGCCACGTTCCCGAACAAGGCGTCGGAGAAGAGCTTCGTGTACGTTGAGCTCGGCATCGCGGGCACCGTCGACTTCGCGGCTGGCTCCATGCTTGTCCAGGCCAAGCTGGCGCCGTCGTCGTACATCCTCGATCCGTCGTGCCACCTGACCGGCGGCTTCGGGCTCGGCTACTGGTTCGGAAGCAGCATGCACGCCGGCGATTTCGTCTTCACGCTCGGTGGGTTCCATCCGGCGTATACGCCGCCCGCCCACTATCCCGTGCCGGACCGTCTGGCCATTTCGTGGTCGCTTGATGGCTGCCTCAGCATCACGGGGGCGTCGTACGCCGCCGTCACCCCCAAAGCCGTCATGGCGGGAGGTATGCTTCTGGCGGCGCTGAGCCTCGGACCGCTGTCGGCCTCGTTCAGTGCCTGGGCCGATTTTCTGCTCAACTGGGAGCCGTTCTTCTTCGAGGGCGACGGCGGCGTCTCGGTGCACGTCGAGTTCACGCTCGATTTGTGGATCGTGACGATTCACATCGATGTCGAAATCGGCGCGAACTTGCATATCCACGGTCCAAGCACGGCGGGGACCGTGCACGTCGATTTCTGGGTGTTCGGCTTCGATATCGACTTCGGATCGAGCGTGGACAAGCCTCAGAATCCCATGCTGCTGAACGACTTTTACACGCATATCCTGCTGCAGCAGGGAGGTTCTAGCCCCCAGGGCACAAACCAGCACACCGTGACGTGTACCAACGGCCTGGTGCCCGACACTCGCGGCCAGGCGCAGACCGCCCCGGCGGCGCCTTGGAAGGTTCGAGGCGGCGTGTTTGCTTTCGTCGTGAAGAGCGTGTTTCCGTTCACGTTGGCCACCATCGACGATGGTGGCCAGGCCCCGGCGCCTGGAGACACCGTCAACCCCGTGCTTTCGAAGCCGATGTGGAGGACGACAAGTCATCCGTTGGATTCGACGGTGAAGGTTTCTGTGTTTCAGCAGAGCACAAAGGAGCAGATTCCTCGCTTCCAGGCGAGAGAGAGCATTGCTCAGCTGCCCACGGCCATCTGGGGAGACTGTAAGTGAACCTCTGTGCTTCTTAGCCCCCCCCCCCCCCCCCTTCCCCCCTTTTCCAAAAAAAAAAAAAAAGAAAGAAAGAAAGAAAAAAATAAGTGGTCGACAGGACCCTTGCTGACAAACCCCAGACACGCAAGCCACCGACCCCATCTTCTCGGGCAACCAGATCAGCTCTCTTCTCAATGGCGACGATCCAACAAGGCCGCTCATGAACGGGTTGACTATCTTAGCCCCGAAGCCCAACCACTCGGAGGACCCCATCCCGGCCTTCAACGTGCTGGTCAGCAACCAGGACAACGTCAACGCCGGCACCACATACAATCAGTACAACGTGCCGCACTGCGATGGGCCATGGGCACCCAAGAATGCCGTCGATCCCAAGTCGCAATATGAGCTTGTGGTCAGCACATGGACGCAGCCGGCGTGGGGCGCCGGTGTCGCGCAGAAGGCAGTGGAAATGTGGGCGACTTTGTGGGCGGGGGCCGGGGAGACACCACCTGTGATGGTGGGGAGCCCACCCAACGGACTATTCGCGGATAATGCTGCTGTGTTTGACTTTGATTATCTCGTGCCGCCCCTGGTCAGTGTTTAGGAATGCTACGGACTTCAAGGTTGCTGGTTGTTGCTATATTCATTCAATTGCTCCCGGGCTCTAGGGACGTGGGGATTTGACCTTCGGCCCCCACCCCTCTTCTTTTCTCTTTTTCTTTTGCTTGCACGTAATAGCAGATTGTCCTTTGGTCACGCGACATCTGTTGTGGCCCTGAATTTTTGTATTTATTTGCTGCCTCCCCTCCCAAGGGGGCATTTTTCCTCAGGGAGGACAACACCTTCATGCCATCCCTAGACAACGAGTGTGCGAATAAATCGGGGTTGGTAACATCTCTCTTTCTTGTGGCATGGGTCTACCTTTGATCAAAGGTAGATTGATCGTCGCATCTTGTTTTGGTGTTGTCTTGACCATCTGCTAGGTCTCTGTGGTCTGATGCAGGATTGCATTCTTGGTGGTGTGGTAAGAGAAGGAATTGGTGGGTGCTAATGTCCTATACAACAAGAGTAAAGTTTAATTTGGAAGTCATCTTTAGATGATTGCAATAAAGTAAAAGAGAAACTCAAAGCAAACAATTACTGGTACGGTTACTACTATTTCTCCTGCTCTTCGCCTGTTTGTTGTTATGCTATCCTCTATCACCGCTTCCATCGCTGCGCACCAAAAGCACGATTAATGTGCCTTCGGGCTATCGAGCGTCCCGAGTCGCCTAAGCCGTACCATTTCGTCATCGACAACTGGGGAAAACGTGCCAATTTTGACCCAGAACCCTGTCTGTTGCTTGTCCTGCGTGTCCTCTACATCCTTTGTCCCCTCTACATCGTCTGTGTCCTGTCCATTATGCGGTGGATGGGCCTCGCGACGACCGTGTGGACGGTCCCACCAGCACCGGAGCTCGTTATACGGGGGCTTTCGGGTCAAGAGCATCAGCGTTGGGTCTATATAACAGCCCACCCGCTCAATCAATGCGAGGCTCGTGTTGATCGGCAATTCAACGAAGCAGAGGTGACGCTGCAGCCGGCTGAGCTTGCCCATCATGGCCTCGAGGGGCGCCAGCAGTACTTCATGGATCTCATCCAGACACGCATCGGCGCGCATGCTCGTCCGTTGGTAGAGTTTCCTCGAAAAGGACACGTAGAGCGCCACAAGGCTCGGAAACGCAGGGGGCAGCAGCGCGAGGGTGTCCTGGAAGGCGGCGCGCTGGGCGGTCTGCTGTGGTGTGAGCGCGGGGTTTTCGAACAAAGCCCATTCCTACGCCAGCTCGAGGTGTGTGATGTGCGCCAGATGTGATAGCGGCAGAAGAGTGGGTTGTGGGACGGGACCGATACCAGGGGGTGTGATGGACGTCGACCGGAGCAGTGCATCGAGGAACCGATCGCTCATGATGCAGATCGTGTTGGTGCCGTATACAACGTCGATGCCTTATGCGTACCTGGAGGGGACAATGTCAAACGTGTGAGCAGAAAAAAGAAAAGAAAAGAAAAGAAAAAAATATGAAAGGC
Source organism: Sporothrix dimorphospora (assembly GCA_021397985.1). Lineage (NCBI taxonomy): Eukaryota > Fungi > Ascomycota > Sordariomycetes > Ophiostomatales > Ophiostomataceae > Sporothrix > Sporothrix dimorphospora. The sequence goes on from WOUA01000024.1 coordinate 338,681, forward strand.
CCGACCGTCTTACGCTTGTCGACTCGCCAGCAGCCAGCCCATGCACCCGATCATGCACCTGTCCGGATGCGTGGGGCCGTACATGTCGCAGTACTCAGTTTCGCCCACCAGGCACTTGTCTTCCCATAAGCCGTGGATTTCTCCGATCCCACCCGTCGGCATGCTGCGGTGGCACACGCATCCCCACCACTGCCAGTGCCGTCCACGAGGTCCGCCACGTGAAACGTCCGACTTTGCGAGCACCGTGTCGCTCCACAGTCCCGTATGGTCCAGATCGGCCGTCACGCCCCCGTGCGGCCTCGTCGTGTTGAACATGCCGTATATGGTCAGCGTGCGGGGCTCCCGGCGCGGCCGGCGCCGCGGGATGTGCTCGAGGCGCAGGTGCATGTGCACTGTGTGGTCACCAAAAGCGTAGATGAGGATGCGCCGACGGATTTCCAACGGCAGTCGAGCAAAAAACGGCGACAAAGACGTTCCGTCGTCGTGAGACAGGTTGTCCAATTTGATGGGCGGGTACGACAGGTACGGCATGTCGGGTTCGGGCCCATCGACGTCTTCCACGTCCGCATGATGGGTGACGTTGTTCCGGAGCCAGTTCCGGAGGTTGTCCGCCCGCCGACGGAGTCTGCTGGTCATGGCCGTTGCGTCGTTTTGGGGTGCTTGGTCGTATCACGTTAGAGAGGGTCACTGGTGATTGTCAGCTCGTCATGGTGTGCAAACTATGTCGAGTACATGAACACAGCGCAGTGCGCGGAACTTCCCCTCAATTTTATTTCTCTACCGGATGAATGGACGTCGCAACTGTGCATGCGCCGCAGCAATGCGCCGGAGCCATGAAACGAGTGTTAGAAGAGTAAATATTCGGTTGTTCATGAAAAGAACTACATAATAAATAATACCGGTTGGTCGTCTCGAGCTACAATTCGTCCGCTTGAAATTTGTTGCATTTAGATGCACACAAACGATATTGCTTGTGTTGTCCGAACATACTTTGAGCATTACATGGAGGCGTCCTGGTACACCTTCTAATAAATTGCTAACGTTGGCTTGCTCTCAAGGGCAGTTTTTTTTTTTTTTTTTTTCTAAAATACGCTCAAATTTGGTAGATTGGAGCACAGGTCTATATTTCAACGGCAGTGGTAAAAATTTGTCATTACCATGAATGGAGCCTTGTTAGCCCTCTTTACACACACTGCCTTTTTTATATACATATCGGCTGGACAGATCACTTACACGGTGTATATGTGTCATGGAAGAGATGAACAAGGTTCTGTCTGTAAACCACGATGAAAATATTCAACCAACAGAAATAGGGTGGGCGGACAAAATAGAGTTCTTACTGTTAGAGTTCATCGATGAGTTGATCCACTCGTACTTTAAAGAGATTTTTTTACTTCTTCTCCTTTCTCATTATAACGGATCCGTTATTTTTATAACTCTTCGCGGGTAGGACCAAGTAATCATAATTATACCGGTGTAACTACGATTACCTCTTAGACGCGCCGTATAATTTCTTAATTTATAATGTTAATAATGGGTTTAAAAGAGGCTTGTTTAAATAAATAAAATAAGAGAGAGAAAGAGAGAGAGAAAATGAGAGAAAAATAAATAAAATGAGAGAAAAAAAGGAGCGAAAGAAAGAGAAAAAAATAAAAATAATAACTTTTTTTATATTTTAACTTTTTATTTCATTTTCCCGTTTCCAGTTTTCTGTTTCCCGTTTACTGCTCACCGCCGACAAGAATACCTGCATAGTACCGATCAGTAGGGATTCTCAGTCCGCATTCACATAGCGCGTCTTGTGACAGGCGTCGGTGGTTTAGTGGTAAAATCTGTCGTTGCCAAATCGCAATTTCGACAATTTCGACCAAATCGCAAAATCGACAGGCCCCGGGTTCGATTCCCGGCCGACGCAGTGTTTTTTTTGGCATTTCGAGATGTCGTCCCTTTTTTAGTCCTTGGTTCAACTGTTTCTTTTTTTCTTGCCTTTTTCACTTATAGATGGTTCACAATCGTGATCCCTCGGCAGTTACAAGTGATCGACAGGAACGACCATTGGCGGCGACGATCTCGATCCAGCTGGTTTTACTCCCCTTTAAGGATTCTTGGATTGATTGCCTTCTTTCACATATAGAATCTTCTCTGCAGTTTCTATCATCTATTTATTTTATCTTTGCCCGGGCTCACAAATAGATTGCAGGCTGCCTCAACCGGTGTAAATATCCCACCACTCAGGGGACAAGCCCAACTCAGCTCACCCACACTGCAGGATCCGGCACAGCAGCAGGGTGGCCTAGGCAGTCCGGATTCGTCAAGAAAGAATAAGTGTTCCTACAAGCAAAACGTCTATTTTAACTTTTTGCTTTCTTCCCGACCCTCCATGACCGGATTCTGCCCTTCGTTTGACTGCTGGTGTTCCGCACTACGTATGCACACCCCCCCTCCTTCTTTGTGGCCGGGCGCAGGAGCAATGCATGCGAACAGGAGAACCAAGGGCAAAATGCAAAATGCAAAAGCCAGAGCTATGCAGCAGTTCCACGTCTTTCTCTTGAGGCTTGTTTCTTCGGAATGTTCGGCGTGTGGTGAGAGATGGAAAGTCAAAATTATGGTAAAAGAGAGCAACGAGAGAAAGCCAGAAGAAACATGACCTATGGGTTGTTTTCGGTATTCTTTTGTCTCTTCAAAAATAAAATAAAAAAGAAAAGAATACCATGGATGTCGAGTACCTTTTATTTATATAATAAATTCAGTTCTGGCACATATCAAGACACAGACTGTAAGCACGACTTTTTGTACCGGCCAGCTGTGGAGACGGGTGTGTGCCCGCATGCACCTTACGGGGGATGGCATCGCTCGTTTAAGGAAAGCGGCACGGTAAATAGGGATGACTGCTTCCATGCCCGGATGACGTTGACACGAATGACCGAGCTCGCGTCCCGATACCGCATGGCCGGGGTTCGGGGGGTTGCAGACCGGGTGGGGGGGCGCCGATGCTTGCAAAAGATGCATGAGAGATTCTGGCAGCTTTTATCGGTTGACCCCCACGCGTGCCTACTCTTATCCAAGCGAGCTAAGCTACCTGTTGTTCTATGCAGCATGCCTGAAGAGTTTTTAAAGACCTAAATTATCATGACCCTTTATTGCATCCTCACTTCCTTCTGGGGTAACATTAGACAGATGGAGATAAAGACGTTCCTTTCTCGGTTAAGAGAACTTGTCTTATAGCCCTAGGATAGTGTCTTTTGGTTCTCGGCCTTGGCTGTCTTCACCACATGGTTCATCTGTTCTGGGCGAGAGTCTGGGCGAAAGGCTGGGCAGGTACGGACTACGACGTATTAATTATCAATGCAGCCCTTCCAAGTGCGCGAGACAGTCGACATATCTACGCAAACTACATCAAGCTTTCCTGATCGTACCACAATAACAAATAAATATGAAGTAAAAATCAGAATTCCTGCCGGTTTTGGTTTCCTGTCTAATGGTGCGCATGACATGGCGACACTGCTGAGTCGTTTGTGTTTTCTTTTTCCTGCTGGTAGATGTACCCTCAGTCTGTAGGATGTTTTGTGCCCCAATCCTGTATTTTTGTTTTTCCATCAAGCCCAATGTTTTGATGTTTTCTCGAATCAAACATAAAAAATCAAAAACCAAAATCAAATGTCCGCCCACCAATGGATTTCATCAAGAATATTAAAAAACATCAGAAAATGCAACTCATAAAATGGAGCCCAGAGGTGTTAAATACCAAGGTAAAATGCCAAGTAGAAAAGATGGGAAGACATAGGATAGTAGGATGGCTTGAAAACAAAACAAAAAATCACAAGAAATGCCTCAGAGAATTACTGCGGAATTAGGACTGTAAGGTTGTAGGTGCGGCCGACCTCAATGTCGGTGATGATCGGTTCCGGGAGGAAGTCGGGCTGGCCGGCGAGCCGGACGCGCGTGCTCTTAACATCGCGGGACCGGCGGATGTCGACTTTGAAGGTGGCACCACGGAACTCGCGCGTCACGGTAATGGCGTTCCACTTGGACGGCAGCTGTGGCGCAATGCGAAGACCGCGGGGCACACCGCGCAGACCGCAAAGGCCCTCGATGAAGCAGCGGTACACCCACGAGACCGTGCCTGTGTTGAATAGCTGGCTCGACCGGCCGGCCGTGCGCGGGTAGAGGTGGTAGGCGCCGCGGTAGTAGTTGGGAATATACACCGGGAGCTGGCCACGGCGCTTGTAGTCCTCGTCGGACGGGCCCGGGAGCATTTGGCGCAAGACGGTGTAGGCGCGGTCGACCTGGCGACCGCCCATGGTGTAGAGTGCGTGGGCGTAGAACACGCCAGCATGGTTGTAGACGGCACCGTTCTCGGCGCTGCCGGCGAACTTTTGGGTGACACGACCGACGTCCTCACGCATGGACGTGAAGGGCGGGGCGAACATGGCGACACCAAAAGGTGTGCCCAGCTGGCTGTCGACTTCCGGCAGAATCTTGTCGCACTGCTCGGGGCTGGCAGCACCGCTGAGAATGGCCCACGTCTGCGGGTTCAGCCAGATGCGGCCCTCCACGTCCTTCTTGGTGCCAAACACAACATTGTCGTCAGTGATACCACGGGCAAACCAATCGCCGTCCCAGAGGTGCTTGTTGGCGGCGTCGTTGACCTCCTTGCAGCCCTCGCGGAAGCGGATGGCCAGGTCGCCCGCAATCTTTGCGGCATCTTCATCCTTGGTGGCGCCAATCATGCAGTCCGCGTTGCCGGCACGGCGATCGCACACCTCGGCGAAAAGGCGCAGAGCATAGCCGGTGGCAAGCGTGAGCCAGCCCGACACACCCTTGCCTTTGTAGCCAACCATGTTCATGGGATCGCACCAATCGCCTTGCGCAATGTAGCTGAGGCCGCGCTCATCGCGGCTCTTCAGCAGCCAATCCATGGCGTGGCCAACGCGCTCAAAGACAGACAGGGTATTGCCGTCGCTGTCGCTCTTGACGGGGACATCGAGAATGGAAAAATCGCCAGTCTCGGCCAGGTATGCATCCAGGGCAATGGGCAGCCAGACGCAGTGGTCGGTGTGTGGCACCTGGTTGATGTACTTGAGCTCGGCGCCCTCGGTCAGGAGAATGCCGTCGGGCATAGAGCCAGTAGCTTCTTGCTGGGACAACGCCTTGAGGAAGGCGACGCGGAGCGAGTCGGGGCGGATGTAGGCCATGCCCATGTTGTCTTGCAGGTAGTTGCGGGTCTGGGGGTCGGTTGTGAGGCGGTTGACGCCACCATGGTAGTAGACTTGGCGCGGCAGCCAGTTGTTGATAAAGTTGTCGAGCTCCTTGTCCGGCGTCTGGACCTGCAGGCAGCCGCGGCCCAGCTCAATGTAGCGGGAGTAGTCGCGGGCGGCACGGGCGAAGCCTTCACGGCTCAAGTACTTGGAGCGAATCGACTTGATTTCGGTCTCATCGTAGGCCGGGCCAAAGACGAAGCGGTATTCGCGGTCCTCGCCCTCGTCGAGTTCTGCGCGATACTGGACGACGGCAGCTGGCGTCTCATAGCGAGCGTCGTGGCAGCCCAGCTTCTCGTCGTCAAACAGAGCAGAGGGAGCATGGACACCACCCTCGCCGTGGAAGATGTCCTGGACGGTCTCCCAGGAGTCGGGTGCCGTTTCGCAGAGGAAGTAGGTCTTGTCTTTTAGACGCAGCGACTTGTTCTTGAAGTAGTCGTCAATCTTCTGGTAGGGGGTGATGCTGGAGGCCACGATGCCGTTCAGCTCCTTGCGGTACTCAGCGGACTGGTTCATCCACGACATGCAGCCGATGACGAAATAGGGTGTGATGGCCACGCGGCGCTTGCGAGGGGCCATGTTGGAGACGCGGACGGTCCAGAGCTCGGCGACGTCGTTGGTCGGCAGGCTCAGGGTCATCTCGACCTTGAGGTCGTCCAACTCGCAGATCCACTGGAGGTCGCTCTTGCCGATGGAGAAAACATACTTGTCGAGTGGCTTGCGGACAGGCTCGTAGGGGGCGGAGAAGAGCTCGTTGCTGTCGAGGTCCTGGACGTACACAAAGCGACCCGGGTGGTCGGCGTAATAGCTCTGTTCGGGCTGCATGAAGGTCTTGGCCTCCAGATTCGGTGCATGCGAGTATTTGGCCGGCTCGGGCTGCATGAATTGAGCAGTCGCGTAGCCGCGGCAGGTCGCCTGGATCATCATCTTGTTGTTCCAAAGGAAACCGGCGGCCTTGGGCATGGCGGTCGGGCTGGTGAGGTCGTAGCGGTCCCCCGAGGAGGTGGGACCGACGAGTCGGCGGACGTCGAAAGGCATGATGGTGGTGATGGGAGGAGTGGGTGTATTGGTGGTATTGGTGGTATTGGTGATATTAGTTGCTGCTTTGTATCGAGGTCGTCGGAGCGATAATGCTGTGGTGAGCTCAAAATAAAAACGAGAGTGGTTTTGATGTAATCACAAAGAGGCGAAATGTTCGGGACGTGCAGTTTAGGGTTGCATCTCTGATCGTATTCAAGATACTGAGCTACAGTGAGCTACTGGTGAAGAGGCCGAGACGAAAGAGAAAAGGGGATGAGTTGAGAGATACAGCTCTTGGTGAAGACAGGATCGAATCGGGGGCGAGGAGAGAAGAAAACACATGAGAGTCCCACAGAAGAGTCGGGCGGCCAAGCTTCCTTAAGAGATGGGAGGCAGACCATGCACTGTACAAAGAGGCTGCAGGAAGGCAAGGCGTTGCCGACCAAAGTGTTGTTCTGCACGAGGTAACCGAAAGCCAAGGAAAAGATGTGAGACACGATATCGGAGGCACAAAGACGTGCAAGTATGTGCTGATATGAGGTTTTCTGTCACTCTTGCGACGGATGAGTAGTGGGATGACGTGATAAAGGAAGACAATGAAGAATGAAAGAGACGAGGAGAAGGAAGTAGGAAAAGTGGTAGGAAAATAAAGAAAAGCAAAGTAAAGTAAATAGACACCTGCGAAAGTATGATGTCAGTCAAGGTGAGGTTCGCGATGGGGAGATGTGGGTGAGGTATGGGAGAGAGGAGGAAGTGGTAGGTCGTGAAGTTGGAGAAAAGAGAAAGAAAATAAACAAAAGGCGAGCTTGGGGAGAGAGAAAGGAAGAAGAGGAAGAGAGAGAGGCAGCTTAAAGGGAACCAGGAAAGACTGGGAGAGAGAGACAACCTCGAGGTGCAAGTGGAGCCAGCTTGCAAACGAAAGACGAAGCAAGAAATGGGAAGGAACGGTGGGGGATTATGACGAGGGGAAGGGGTGGGATACGAGTCAATTGGGAAGGAGCGACACGGAGTTCACGAGGTGGTCAAAATAAAGGAAGGTGCGAAGCACGGGGAGCTACAGAGATAAAAGAATCTGCAAGAATAACAGAAAAAACAACAAAAGAGCAGAAAAATAAGAAGCTTGCGCACCTTGTGCAGGAGAGAGCTGCGGTGCAAGGCCGGTCGTGGGGGTTCTTATTCATATGGTTGGCCACAGCCTAGGGCGGTGGTTCAAATACGATTGACAGGGGCACAGAAGGAGGAAGCTGTCAGGGAGGAGGAAAAAAATAACAAAATAAAGAAGAAGAAAAATGAAAAATGGAACAAAAGGACGGAGGGTGTCGACCTAGTGACAGGGCAGAACAGGGCAGCAGGGAAGGAGCGAAGAACTGGGGCTTCCTACACGCTGCCCAGGGCAATTGTGTTCTGGGGGACAGGCTGAGTGGGCCTTGGCCCTTGCTTGGCCGTGGCCACAAATACCCGTACCAGGAAGTACGAGAGAGGAATTGAAGAGGTACTCGGGCGCCAACAACGGTTCACGACGCAGCACGAGGATGAAAAACACTTTACGAGTTCTCGGCAGGCCAAGGATACCACAAGAGGTCGTTTTTTCTCAGAGGACGAATGGGAGATGAAAATACCTGGGAGTTGGCGTCACCTGGCCGTTTTCTCCTTGACGATCTGGCCATTGCCCAGGGAAGAAACGAGAGCAAAGGGATTGAGAAAGAAAAGCCAATCGGTCACCGGTCACCGATGGAGGGCTAGACCTTGGGGGTGGCATAACGCCCAGAAATCAGAACAGCCCAAGGAAGGGCTGGGGTGGCAGCTCACCTGACAAAAGCCACGCGGGAGGAACGAGATGGCGATGGGTACGGAGTACTCCGGATTGAAAGTAAATTACGACGTACAAGTACAAATTGCCCGCCATAAACCGACATGTGCATTCTATCCGGAGTACGGCTGCACCGACAGCGGAATTGGGGGGCGAGTGGCGGTGAGACTGGCTGGCTCGACTGGAAGGCAATGTTGCTCCCCACGCCCCTGTTGTGGAAGAGACTTTTACAGTGCTTTTGCCTCCCACGATCTTACGAGGACATTGGCTGTTCTGATCAAAGTCTCACAGTGTGCTCGGCGCGTGGCTTTCGTGGCTTGTTGGCTGCCGCTTTGGTCCCTGCTCGTGGTCATTTGAGAGGAGAATAAGAAACGCCAAAGATGCCGAAAGGAACGAACAAAACAAATAAACTCAGCGCCCCAACAACGATTCAACAAAAATGAAATAAAAAGATATTGCGAATGCCGGCTCTCGGACACCTGTGCCCCGGCTGCGGAGCTGCACGATTTCACTTACATGAGTAAGACACAGCTGCGAAGTTCAACGTACTTCCGGTCCAACTGGATTTGCGGAATGGGCGGGCATCCTGCACAAAGAACATGCTGTAATCTGAACCGTGTGCGTAGAGAAGAGTAGAAGCAGTCACGCATTTGCAAGTGCCTTGGTCTCCTTTTGCCGGAGAGGGGCGTGTGCCTTGTTCGTTTCGTTGGGCGGGCGTGTGCAGCGAGGACGGGCAGGGGAAGGGCAGGACCAGATGCCGGTGAAGGGGGAGGAGCATACTTGGATGGGGACGGCTGGTTATTTTTGAGAACGAGTACCGTCATTTTCTGCAGAGTTCTTCTTCCAACGGCACGCCGCAATTTGGCAATTCATGACACTTTAGGATATCCAAAATTTAGTGGCCAAGACGAAATCGGCGATGACGTTTCTTTTCGGTTTATGTTTGTTCGTTTCCTGCTCACATCTCGTCTTCGTTTCTCTGTCTTCCGAGTCGTCCGTGTTTCTTGATCTCCACCTCCTTTCCCTTCGTTCCTGTCTTTTTTTCTTTTTCTTTCTGTCGTTCCTGTCGTTCTTTCCTTCCTTCCAGCTTCGTTCCTTCCCCTCGCAGATCGCAGGTCGTCGGAAGCTGCGACCGTGGGCCCAAACGCTGCCCCCAGTTTAGCAGCGTCTAGTGCGAGTTTCTTCCCTTCTTTTCTCCGTTGACACGCGGCGAAGGAAGAATAAAGTCAAAGTGAAAAGGGCCTAAAGACTAAAGAAACAGGGGAACAAAAAAAGGAGAAAGAAAACACAAGAAACGCAGTCTCGCTGATGCACCCGTCCCACACAACAAGCGACGCCTGCACGTCGACCGTTAGCGCTTCAGTTAGCGCGAGGGGTGGGTGTGTGTTTGGGGGTCCTGTCTTTGTGTTCTTGGGATACGAGTACTTGTACAAGTCGCTCTCGAACCGGCAGTTCAGTTACAAACCCCAGCTCACGTCCCAACAAAGACACCTCTTCGTGCTCTCCGAGTCTGGGAGGGAAGCATCGTAGATGCAGTGCAGACGCAATCCCTCCGCCTCTTCTTCACCGCTCACCGCCAGCTCCGAGAGTCGCTGCCCGCCCCCGCGAACCAGACTTTGAGAACGCCCATCTTCGACCTCCAAGTCTAAGTCCCCAGTCGTCCGCTTGCCCCCTCATCCCCTCACGACCAGGGCCTCTTGTTAGCCTCCTTCTAGCGCTCTCCAGTGCCCACAGTCTCCGTCTTTAAACGACGCCGGCCGCGGAATACAGCCCGTGCAGCCGAAACCGACTCTGTGGGAGGACGACACAAAGGGCAATCATCAAAAGGGTAAAAAGTGGACAGCAACGAGAGTGGGTTGGCTTCTGACATCTGGGACAGGAGGGCCATCTGGGACATGAGGACTGGAGACGTCCACAAACTACGGCGTACTTCGTGGCATGGGACGAGGGGGAAAGGAGGCCAGTGCTCACGGAGTATTTTGATGTGCCTGGGCTGTGATGGCGGGGACACTTTCAACGGCAGAGCATGGTGTGAGCATGTACAGTGGTCAGTGGGTGGTGGCAGCATGGTGCGGCTGCTCATTGTCGTATTTTGGGGCTCAACTGACACCATTGGCCGCTGCAACGCCAGACAGAGGCACAAAAAGGCACAAAAAGGCACAAAAAGAGCAAGCTTGATGACAGGACGAGGTCAAAACGACAAGAGCATACGCGGTTGGGAACACGACATTGGGTGCAAGCAGACCCAGATTCGTACAGTTTCTGGCACAGATTACGAAATTACAAAAAAGAAAAGAGAAAGGAGAAGGAAACCACAGCATCCTGTTGCATCCGAGCCGCAACGCGCAAAACCCCCGCGCCCCAACTGCTTGTACATAAAGGATCATGAGCCCGCCCTTATCCGCCCACGCTTTTCAGAGTGCGCCATTTCGTCTCTTCCTCTCTTCGTTTGCTCGTCTCTTTTGGCCGTTCTCCCCACGCCCTCTTCTGACACGCAGTGACCTGTTGTCACCTGTGCTGGACGCTAATGCATCGGCGATCGGCGCGGCAGGAACAGCATGTGACTTGAAAAAAAAAGAGAGAAAAAAAACATTAAGATGAAAAGGAAGAGGGAAAATACAGAATGGGGTGGACGGGAGCGGTTGAGAGATTTATTGGGGATGCGTGGTGTGTTGAAGAACGAGGTCGGTTGGGGTGGGACTGTAAGGGGCATGACAGGAATGGCAGGACGAGAAGGCGAGAGGATTGACCTGCACGAGGAGCGAGATGATCATGAACATTTGGATGGCTGTACTCTGTAAAAAGAAAAAGGAAGACAACTAAAACTTCCTTGCGAGACAACAAACATCACGGCATATCAAACACAGTCGGGCCATTGCACGGAACGGCTCAAGAATTACGTCACAGAATTTGTTTCCCTTGACTTTTCTTGCCATTGTCTGCCGTCTTCGCATAATTTCTTCTCATTAGATGTTTTGAAAACAGAATGTAAGATATGCCTCTTCGGTAAGAAACTCCCTATTTTTGCCTTTTCTTGTTTTCCTTTTTTTTTTTAATCTTTTCATCGACAATTTGCGGGGAAGGCGACCCACGTCCGAGCTGTGCTTCTGGGCTTCTGGGCTTCTGTTTTCTTTCCTTGCTACATTACCCCATAGCTGTGTGCGCCCTGTTCTGTGCTACCACCAGCTGTCGTGTCCCCTCGAGGAGAGGAGTTCATGTTGCTTGAGAAAAGGAGCAACATACTGTGCTACCGATGTAGAAACTCTGCCCTACGCAGAGCTTCAAATAGTTTCGATCGTCAGGAACTTTACTTCGTGCTGGTGATTAAAGTACTGCATCCTCCGTACACGGCCTCTACAAACTTCTCGGGCCTGGCCATGAAATCCATGGCATCCATCCCGTGCCCGGGATGTGGCGCGGCGGCGGGGGTTCATCTGCAAACATCTGCACGCCCCTGCATCTTGACCTGATTTTGCGTCTGTTTTTTTTGGCGTTCATCAGTACATTATCTTTTCGTGCTCATATTCAGAATTCTTAAGAAGCGAAGCGGGTTGGACAGGTAGAGAAAAAATACAGAAAAGAATCGGTAATAATTATTCATGTTCATATCGTTTCAATTCAGCCCCGTCTCCCATTTCATTTACGTCTACCTTCTTTTAAGCTGTGCATTTGCAGCATTCCTGCCCCTTACCGCTTTCTACTGCCGCACCTGTACTCACCTGCAGTCTTGCTTCTTTTTTTTCACTCCGCGTGACATCTTTTTGACGTAACACCCTCCCTGCATAGAAGTATGTCTCTTTCCGTCCCTGTTCGAATGGCGGTGAGTACCCGTTCGGTGAGCGACAAGGTTCAGGGTTAAAGACTGTTAGATACTTTACTATTACAGAAGAACACAAAGTAATTCAAAGAAACAGAGACATATCTTCCCGTAGAAACCGACACAGGTGTTTCACGCACTGCCGCGAAGTTGAACATGCTCTCAGTTCAGCTTTCTGTCTTACTTTTTTTTTTGTTTCCTTCCATCGTTCCACGACATATGTGTAGAGTGTTGCACGGTTTGGGCTCGTCCATGGACTGGACAAAGAGGAAGCCGGCGGCGAACTAGAGACATACTGCCCGAGTACAAGACATCATAAGACATGAAATAAGGGGAGAAACGAAGAATCTGGGGAACGGCAGGACAACATGCGGGAGTGGGGCCAGTCGTACTCCGTACCGTCGACCGTTTGTAGATGATGTTTCAGCAGCAAACAAAATGTTGAAACGCACCATAAGACCATAAAAAAGAAGCAACCGAATGAGCATCAACTGGATTTATATTTATATACGAAGACGCACCTTCATAAAAGAAGCAGTCGATAAACAAACAACGACATGGGAAATAGAGCACAGCTGAGAGAAATGTCGATACTGAGACAAGAGACAACGGAACTGGCAGAGCCGGCATCTCGGTGAGCTGCAGTCGTGCCGAGACGCCATCGGGCCGGCCGTTGGCCTGTATCGTGGCAGCAGAAATCAAAGCATAGAAAAAATAAAATATGTACACGCGAGTGGGGGACACCAATGCCTTCTGTCCGGCCTGTCCCTGTCCGGCTCTGTGTCTACGACGCTGTGTAGGTCGAATCGATGGCGCCGAACTTGATGTTGGAGTAGATGACGGTCGAATCGCTGTGGAGTTAGCAGGGGAAGCAACAACAGGAAATAAACAAAACCCATGATTGCAGGACGGGGAACTCACCCATTCTTCGACTCCACGTCCTTGGGCACGCCGCTGCTCGTGTCGCAGGGCCCCCGGCCCTTGCCGGGCGCCGAGGCGTCCGCGTCGGTCGGGTACGTCGAGTCCAGCCACAGCATGTTGGAGTAGTGGTCGTCCCATAGCGACAGCACCAGCACCATGGGCTTGGACAGCGCGTCGGCCATGGCCGGGAAGCCGCCAATGTCATTGAAGCTGTCGCGGTCGCCAAACACTACCTTTTGGTTCTTGCAAAAGTCCGGGGTAACCGAATTGCCGGTGAGGCCGGGCCACGTGGTGTTGGGCAACTCAATCTTCTTGCCGCCCTGGACGTAGAATTGCTTGATTTCGGTCATGGATGTGCCGGATCCGAGGAACTGCGTGACAATGGTAAACTTCTTGGACGTATCCAGGGTCTTGCCCGCGCCGTAAAAGTCCTTGACGCCCATGCGGTAGGGGTTAAAGTCGCAGCCGTCGGGGTCGCAGTCGCCGGCGTAGCGTGAAGCCGAGTAAGTGCCGCCGCACTCGTCGCCGTTGCAGACGTGCTGGGCGTTGTTCTTGCAGGGGTGCGGTGTGTAGGCCATGCCCATGCTGTTGGCTTCCCAAATGTCCATCTCGGCGCAGCACGAGCCCATGTCGCCGACACCGGCGTTGGGGTCGTTGGACGAAGGCTTCCAGCCAGCGACGTTGGCCTGCGCGTGGGTGTTAGCTATTTTTATTTGTGTGTGTTTAGATAAGAAGGAAAAAAGCAGTGGCCACGGGACGTCACCTTTCCATTTATAAATTTCAGATCTCTCGGGCACTGCGAATCACAGTAGCCCGTGCCGTACTTGGCGCCGGCCTTGTTGCTCGAGTACTTGCTCATTCCGCCGTCCTCGTCCATGGACACAAAGTAGACGGCGCCGTTCAGGCCGCACGGCAGCTTGCTCACGTCCACGTCAAAGGTGAACTCGTTGCCCAGCAGCGTGAACATTGCGTACTTGGTCGGGCTCGCCATCAGGTACATGCGCGAGCCAATGTTGGTCGCGTACTGGCCCTTGGTGACGAATTTGAGCGTGAGTGCGCTGCTCGACGTCGACGCGCCGTACGTCTTGGTGTAGTCGGCGCCGTCGACCACGCACTGCGAGGCACACGAGGTGGCGTCGGCGCAGGCCGTGGTGTTCCAGTTGTTGTCCGTATAGCAGTTACTGTAGCCGCCCTTGTCGTGGACCCAGCGCCAGTTGGCATCAATCACAATCTCGCCCTGCGTGGTGGTGCAGCTGCCCTTGGCCGTGCACTTTTGGAATGGCATCTTGGGGTGCGTCTCGGTCTGCTGCGTACCGACGCCCTGGCCGCGCACGAGCGTGGCGGCGGACAGCAGCAGCGTGACCGACGAGAGCAGGGAGGTGACAGGATGCATGATGGGGGAGGGAAGGTGGTGAATAAATGGATGGGGAACAAAATTCAAAAGACTGGAACAAGAACAGTATAGACAAACAAACTAATCCAGGGAGGGCTGCTTCCAGGAGGCTGGGCAAGATGACGAGCTTGAGAATGGCCAACAGCACACCCCTTTGATTTTATATTCTCTCTTGACGTCCCTTGTCTTTTTTTCTCCTCATATTGAGCTTATCTCAAAGTATCTGATTACCCCTGACCTGACGATGGACGGGTTGAGCAGCCGTTCCCCGCAGTGAATAATGACTCTCCTTGGGAAAATATACAGTGTTCTTTGGGCCAAACGCAATGGACGGGCCTGGATGGCGTGTCTCTCGGGAAAACCAAGGCAGCGAGGAGAGACAGTAGAAAAAACAACGATGCCTGACACGGTCCATATGGGCAGACCAATCTCCTCTCCGGAGTTGTCGGCCAGCCGGGCCCTGGGGAAGGGATAGAGATGGGCTATGAAGAGGGCCGTAGTCATGGAAGTCATTTGCAGACATCTTGTTCTGGAAGAGTCTGTTCCGTGTCGTTAAATGAGAATGAGGAGGTACATCTCCCATATTCATGTATGCCCATGCCACTACGCGACCGGTACTTGATGTTGGTGATGCTCGGTATATCGGCTGGTGCTGTGCACGTTCACAGATGAAGGTCTACTCCATACAGATGTCAACTTTCGATGATTGATGCTGTCTAGAGGGTGACATTTTCAGTATCAAGTCGTGTACCTCCTGTCACTGTCGTCGGCTTTTGTTCGTGATGGTGGGCAGCCTTGCGGGGAACGATGGGTTGCATATAATATATATTAAAGCGACTCGATGTGGTTGTGTGGTAGGACTCGCGAGTCGCTCTGGTGTTCTCTTGCACTCTACAAGTACTATCAATGGCCGCAGTCTCCACTTGCCGATTGTACAGCCGTGTTGAAAGCACTCAAATCCAAAGGCCGTTTGGTGCATGAATCTGGAGAGGCGGGGCCGTCTTTTTACCATTCGGTTTAAGCGAGGGAGAAAGAGACGAGAAACGAGAAACGAGACGAGACACCGACGCAAACGCAAACCTGGGCAGCCCGTGCCTACCGCCCGTCTTGGGGCTACGAATCCACCACAGGCCGTCTTGGGGCCCTTCCACCGTTGTATTTCGTCTCCCCCCATCGTATCGTCGCGTTTCGCCTAGGCAAAGCCGGCAGCTGTGCCGTTGTGGAGACTGAGAAATGGTAAAATTAGAGACAAAAGGCAAGAAAAAAACACAAAAAGACAAGAAAAGACAAGAAAAAACGGGCTGCAGTCTGGGGAATGTGGATTCTCCGTTTCTTGGTATCGAGAAGGAGGCTGAACTATGTCTATTTGTGACATCATCGGATCTTGGGTACGAAATGGCAATGCGACCATTCAAGGGACAGATGCTGGTGTCATTTTCTAAATTTTGAAGTTATCAGCAGTAACATACCACGGTGCTGGGGACCTGCATCGATGAGAACATGCCAGCGCCCCCGATCGAACACCAGCCATCTCCATCTACACCATCTCCCTTACATAAATTCATAATTCTCGTCAAGTTGGGTACCCAGTTGGGTGTGCAGTTGGGTGTTCTCGCTCTTCCGTCGGCTAAAAAACTCGTGTCTCGATTGGGACGACCATTCGATTTCATTTCTCACAAATGATGCTTGAATTAGTCCTCAACATTGTTGTCAAAATGGTGAATTCCTGTTGGTGAGAAATGCAGCTGTCTCCCTATCAATGACCTCGGAGGACACTTATCCGGCCTCCCTGTCAGGGGTATCTCGTGATGGAGGGTACGAGGGTACGTCGTACCTCTCGCAACACGGTCCCGCATTTGGTCGCTTGTACTCGCGACTTCCGTGCTGGGCGACGGCGAAGTGGAGCCTTCCCGGGGATCCACCTGCCGGTGACAGTGCGAGGTACCTGGGACAGTGGTATGGTACGAGGTAGAAGAGAAATGAGGGGGATGGAAAGAGTGGCGATAAAGGAGGGTATACTATTTGGGTCCAGGGAAAAACGGGATATGCAGAATAAAGCAGTGCCAGAAAAGACACAAAAGACGCAAAAGTCACTTGTCGTTACCCTCACTATCCTTGTCGACGACACTCGATTCCCGACGTTGCCGTTGAGTGAGTTTTTCTCGTGGGCCTCACCGAGGGCGATGCCATGTATTATCAAAGTTGTAAAGTGGGGTAAGAGGCACAATTGTTTCGCCAGAGGTTCATTAGATTGGGGTGGTATATGAAGTCAGCAGAGGTATATTGGAAAGGGCTTCGGTACGAGGCGGAACAAGGAAGGGCAGAATATACATGACGAGAGTAATGTGAGCAAAGTCGGCCCTGCGCCGGCTTTATCAAAAATAAAATCGATAAAGAGACATCCAAAATAGAAGCATGGATCAAGAGGAGGACCGTTGAAGGGGTAGAGAGAATATGCAACAGAAAACAACAACGAATCGTGTTTCTGCCGAGTCAGATGCCGACGCTCGGGAGCGTGGGCGCTCCTTTGGTTGATGGAGCTTTACAAAGAAAACAAAATCCTCGCCTACATTTTTGTACGCAGCACACGTATTTGTGCATATGTAGATCTCCATTTATACACTGACTGACTCGTACCCGTCCTTCTATCGGTGGTCTACAGAGTAGAAGGAAACACCTTGGAAACAACGACGTCGGCTCTCCAAATGGCAAACTACAACGTACAACCGTAAGGTGTCTGCCCGCCCTTAATGATAATCATTCTTCTTTAACTCGGTGTGTTTCCTCTTTTGGTTTACCTCTTCCACTCTGGTTTTCTCTCCAACATGTTCCCCTTACCTGCCGCGAAGTGCGGCGTTTCGTGGCGTCGTAGAGATCGAGGGTTTCGTGGCTTGCTGGGTTCCGTGGCGTTCTGTCCCGATGGGGAAACATAACGACATCCTGAGCAGTAATTGCCGGTTGGGATATGCCTGTTTTGGTAAAAGGGATAGCAGTCTTTCACGGGGATCGAAGAGAAACTTGCATTCCCCCAAGACCAGGACGGAGCTGGAGCTGCCTTGTGGAGACATTATTTTCGCTATTTCGTTTTCGCCATATCCTGTTTGGGACACATTTTGGGATGCAAACTATTGATTTTTTGTTGTTTTTATTGGGTCCCCAGAAAATTGGAGATTTTACGTCGTACTCCGTACTCCGTCCAGAATCCCAGCCAAATACACGCCAAAAACATGAGTCTAGATCGGGAAAAGGAACAGTCTGGACGCCCAGGGACCGGCAAGCTAAAGAAAATATGTATGAAGATGGAGCCCATCTCCCACGACGCTTGACAGCTCTTGTTCACGGGAAAGGGGGAATTGTGCGCAACGAGAAAGCGAAGAGGGTGAAGAAGAGGAAGAAGAAAATGAAAAGAAATCGATGAAAGGCAACAGAAAGAATTGTAAAACGAAAAGAAAAAAAAGAGAGAAAGAAAAGGAGAAGGAAACAAGAGGTGTCACGACATCTCGCCGGGCCTGGCCAGACGCGTAGTCGACACCTTACCGTGCACGGCGTGGCGTCCGGGAGAGGCGTGTGCACGTCAGGTCAAAGAGGCAGCCGACCCCCGGTTCCTGGGTAGTGCGGAATCTTGTTTTCTTTTTTCTCTTTTCGCTTCTTTTTTTACTCGTTATTCTCCTCGTCACCTCTTCCCTCGTTCGTTCCTATTCCTCGATCTTCTTTTCTTTCTCTTACCGTTTCATCAACGGTCATTCCTCTCGTTCACGTCACTCATTTACTCAGGTGGAATTTGTATAAGTTCTTTTGATTCTTTTCGCTCGTTTCTGCATCTTTTGTTTTTTCGACCTCTCCCTCCCTCGCCATGAAGATCGCCATCGTGACGGCCCTCCTGGCCGCTGCCTCCGGCACCTCGGCCGGCGTCCTCGTCAAGCGGCCTGCTGGGCCGCCGCCGGCTTCCTCCTCCTCCTCGTCGTCTTCCTCGCCCGCCGTCCGCGGCGGCTGCCGCCCCCGCGCCAATGGCCTCTATGCCTGCTTCCTCAGCTCCACCCACGACGCCCTCGCCTACTGCAGCACCGCCGCCAGTGTGTATCTGACGGCCAGCACCACGAACGTCATCGAACCCGGTCCGACGCAGTATGTCACCGTCGCTGCCGAGGTTGTGACGATCGAGGAGGGCGACCTCTCGGTGGCCACGGTGACCAGCACGACCGGCACGGTGACCAGCTTCGACTCGACGGTGACGTCGACGGCGACGAGCACGCAGGTGTCGATTGCGTACCTGTACCAGAAGCGGGACGGCGGGGTGGCGTTGCTGGACGACCGCGCCGCCGGCGTGGTCTCTGAGCACGCTGCGTTGCCCACCGTCACCGCGCTCGTGGTGAAGCGCGTGACGTTCACGTCCACGGTCAAGACGTGCACGGCGTCGACGACGTCGGTGGCGGTGACGGTGAAGAAGAGGAAGCGGGCGGCGGCGGCGGCCACGGCCACCGCATCGGTGGAGGTGCGCGGGATTCAGGTCTCGTCGTCGTCGCCGTCGTCGGCGTCGGCATCTGCATCCGGCTCCGTCCTGCCGGAACCGTCGTGCGTGTCGGAGATCAAACCCGGCTCGTCGGTGCTTTCGTCCGTCTGCTCGGAGCTGGTTTCGACCTATGGCACGACGCCGAGCCCCGTGACCGAAGTGCTGGTGCTGCCGGCGACGACCATCACTGTGTCGGAGGGTATATCGTTGTACTGGACGGTGCTGAAGTCGACGTCGACGCAGACGGTGCTGACCGTGCTGCAGGTGACGTCGGTGAGCACGACAACGGTGTCGACGTGCACGGTGGTGACGAAGACGCTGACCGTCTCGGCGGATTAAGGGGATAGGCTCTTCTATTTTGTCATGTATCTTCTACTCACCTATGCATTAATTATCAACCATAATACAGAGCGCCTTGACACCATTCTTTCATGAAATGCCGGCCATGCATTTGTCCGCACCGAGAGCGCCTTCCTTGCATGTGAGAAGAGAGCCAATGCTGTAAAAGAATAAGAAGGAGAAGAAAGTAAATGCAATGGAAGACTAGACTGCCAGGAAAAGAAAACTGCCATACCGCAATGTTAAGTAAAACAGAAACAAAAATAACATAAAAAGGCAAAAAGGATAAACGCCATGAACGGCCGCCTTTGTATACACACCCGCCTGTACTCGCCCCATGCAAAACAAAAGGAAAGAAATGAACCTCCTCCCACCCGTCAACAAATTCGCTACTACTACATGTACAATACCAAAAAAAGAAAAAAAAGTTGACTACCTTTCACATCAAAAACGACCCGAGCGCCTGGCTGGCATTCGGCACGAGGCCGTCCACATTGTCGTTGTCCGGCAGAGGGGCCTGTGTGGCAACGGGAGCAACTCCTTTGTCCTCGCGCTCGTCCATTGCTTCGCCGGCGTCATGCGCCCCGTCCGTGCCACCCGCACCGCCCATTTCGTCCATCCCGTCACCTTCTCTCTTCGGCAGCGGCAGCATCTAGCCGTCGCCACTGCCGCCGGCTGCTGCCTCTTCCTCGTCCAGCTCGGCCATCAGCATGGCCTCGAGCTCGTCCTCGTCAATCTCGACGTTGGCGTATGCGGGTGCGGGTGCAGGTGCAGGTGCGGAGGTCGGCGGCGGGGCTTTGGACGACGGCACAGACGACGAGTTGGTCTGCTGGCGCAGCGGGTGGGTCGACTCGTTTCCACTGCCGCTGCCACTTGCTCCGGATGCGGCCAGGGCGGCGGCTCGTCTCTGCGAGGCACTGCGGCTGCGCGAGGCCAGCTTCTGGCGCTTGGCGAGCAGGGTGCGCCCGCGCAGGGACGCGCGCTCGCTGTCTGTATCTGTGTCACCGCCACCGCCGCCACTACCGCCACTACCGCCGTGCTTCCGCTTTGAGGACATCGACAGCAGACTTCCATTAGCGTCGCCGCCGCCGTTCTCGGTGCGATCCATGTCAATGTCGTTGTTATCGTCCTCGTCGTTCTCGCCGTACTCCGACTCGTCGCGCTCGTCCTCGTCGCCGTCCTCGTCGTCTTCATCGTCGCCCTCGGCGAGGAACATCTCGAGCTCGTCGTCGGCTGAGCCCCAGTCGAACTTGCCGAGCTCGGCAATCGGGCTCATGCCGTCACTGTTGTTGAATTCGTCAAACTCGTCACCGTCCTCGTCGCCTTCGTCGCCCGTGTCGGTGTTACCGTCGCGGCGGCGGCGGCGTGGGACGTTGATGCGCAGGCCTGGGTTGCCGTTGCTACCTCCGGCCGCCGCGGCGTCGTTGTCGCTGTCATCCGGATCGGCGTCGGCGTCCGAGATCGTCTCGGTATCTGTACCACCGAGCTGGGAGCCACTCCCTGCAACGGCTCCGGGCTGGCCGCGATCCGCTGGGTGGATGTCCACCAGGTACGGCGTCTCGTCGACGTGGGCCCACTGGCTGAAGCAGTCGATGAGCCAGTTCTGGTTGACAATCTTGGTGGACGGGATGCGCGCCGCCTGGCGCACTTTCTGGGTGCGCGGCCGGTCGCTGCTAATCACCAGGTGCGTGACTTTTCGGGAAATCTGCCGCTGCAGCTTGGCGCCAAAACTGGCGGCTTGTATGCCAATCTCCGACCGCTCCACGTCCATTCCCAGCGGCACAAGGCCCGACAGGACAATCGTGGAGCCCTGCAGGACCTCGCCCTTGAGCCGGTCGAGAATCTCGCCGACGTCCGGTACCGCGTCGACGATCAACGAGGTAGACGCGCCACGCTCCTCGTCGTACTTGTCGTAAAAGTCGTGGTGCAGCTTGGTCAGGTGCTCTTTGAGGAAATCCAGCTCCGTGTCGTCGTCAAACAGGACGCAGTGCCGTTGCTGTGTGGCTTGGGAGTCGTCTTCCGCCGCCGCCGTCGCAGCCGCCGCCGCAGCCTTTTCGGAGTCCTCCTTGTCGAGCTGCTCCTGCATGTGCAGCAGCGGCCGGTCCTTGATCTGCTTCTCGATCGCCCGCTCCTGCTCTTCCGTCTGCTTCTGGAGGAGGACCACATCGATTGTGTTTTCGTCGTCCTTGGACGGCGAGCCGTTCGCAGGTGGTGTGCCGCCGTTTGCGACGGTGGTGGCGGGTGTGGCTGCGGTCGAGGCCGCCGACTCAGACGCGCCATCGCTGCCACTGGAGACGGCCGTGGAGGCGGCGGCAGAGGCGGGCGACGCGGCCACCTCGTTGTCGTCTTTTGTGACTGTTGACGCAGACGACGCGTCTGGTGTTGTGGAGGTGGTGGCGGTAGCGGCTGCCGCGGCGGCAGCCACAGTTGGTGAGGACGACGCCGATGGCAGGTCATCCCGCTTGGGCAGGAAACTGGAATTGATATCACCGGTGCCCTTGAAAAAGTCGTACGGGCTGACCTTGATCAGGTTGTGGCGGTTGTGCGGCCACACGTCGGCGCGGTCGTCCATGATGACGGCCATGTTCGTGCTGACGGGGAACAGGCGCTGCAGCGACTTGGCCACAATGTTGCCGTTCTCGTCGCGGCTGATGACGCGGTTGCCAAACAGGCGCTGCTCTGGATCGACTATCTTGGCAATGTTGGTCGCGTAGGTGCGCGTACCCATGGTGTAGACGTGCAGCTCGTACAGGTTGGCAATGGTCGCCAGGAACTCCGCCAAGCCGGGCCGCATCTTGATGTAATAAAAACAGCCGCGTGCTACGCCGCCGTGTTGGCCCTCTTCCAATTGAAACCGCTGCACGTCGCGCAAGGCCTCGTAGTTGGGATTGGACGGGTCCTGCTGCCACTCGCCGATGGTGGGGTCGATGCAAGCATGGATGATGGTCTGGTCGAGGTCGACGACCAGACTGAGCTTGCGCTGCTGGAGCAGGCGCTCCTGCAGCTCGTTTTCGGCGCGCGTTGCGGCGTTGTGGCTGACGGTCAGGTTGGTCTGGTCGTGGGTCATGTTGATGGGGGCGCGGTCGGTGTCGCGCTGCTCGCTGGCCCAGTTGACCTCATTCATGTCTTTGCCGCAGAGGGCGCAGAGGCCCTGGAACTGGATCTCGTGCGTGCAGGCCTCCTCAACGGTCACACAGGCGCGGTCGCGCGCGACGACGTCGCCGACGCGCACGTTCCAGGCGAGCAGCTTGCCGTCCTCGGGCGCGTTCCAGTCGGTGATGCTCGTCAACGTCTTCTTCTGCAGCTCGAGCGTCTCGCGGTCCTGGGGCAGCTCCATGGTGTACTCGTACGAATACTGGAGGACGGGCTCTTGGCGTTTGATCGTGTCGCCGGGGGTCTTGTATAATTTGGTGATTTTGATGGGGTACTTGAGCCGCGCACCAAAGTGCAGCGTCTTTTCACCCTTCTTCCCGGTAGCCATGGTGGTGGTGGTGCCCGGGGGCGGGGGGTACTTGGTGCGGATGTGCTGCGAGAACCGGGTGAGCGGTGTCGGAGTGAGGAGGATGGGCGCGCAAGGGTAGTAGCGCGGACCGGGTCGCGAAGAGGAAACCTCCCAGTGAGCAGAGGTCGGGTCGGGAGTAAGAGTCGAAGTAAGGTAGGAGGGAGATGTCGGCCACGGCCGCGAGGATTGTGGTGGGGCGCGTAACGGCCGGGTTGGGAGGGTGTATTTGGGAGAGGGCCGAGGCTGTTGCGGCTTCTGTTGGGTGGCGAATGGATCGTCAGATGCAGGTGCTGCTGCGGGCGCAAGCGCGGGCTCTGTTGTTGCTGCTGTGTGGTCATAAGCCATATTAGTAAAATAGTAGGACAATGGATGGGGAATACACAATGTCGACAACTAAGAATGGGCCATAGCCGGGGAACAAAAACAATGAGGCCAAAAATGGGAGGGTATGCCAAAAACGATGCGTGGCGATGATGGTGATGCAACAGGCGGCCAAGACCAGGAAAACGAGGAGAGGCTTCTTTCTTTGCTCGACGATGTCGCGATGCCATTTTTTCATGCTGTCCGCGAGCTGGAAGCTGCCTCGGCAACGGGGAGCAATGCAAGTAGAAGGGGCAGGAAAGAAGGAGTTATGAAGGGGAAGAGGCGACGGCATCGCGTGCACGCATCCGAGGGGGTTGTAGCTGGTACTCACCTCACAGGAGGAAGGAAAGCTGGAACTGGTGTCGATCGAGAGGTCGCGCGGGTCAAACAGTTCGCAGTGAAGAACGCGGGAGGCGAGAGCACGTCGACTGTGGATGGCGCAGAAGAGGAGTCGAAGAGGGAAGAGAATGAGAATGATCGCGTAGAAGAAGGCGTGGGCGGTGTGGTGGGTGCTGCGTGGATGGATGACGGCCCATCGCACCTGCTGGCAAATGCAGTCAGGGAAGGGAAGGAGCGATGTTGAGATGTCGAGACGCGATCCGATGCAACTTTTAACCACCAATGGGTTCAAGCGCACGATTGCGGCAAAGGCGAGTGACCAGATGGATGGCGATTGGTTGCGACGAACAAAGGCGAAAACGCTGCCAATCCGAAAAGAGCAGTGTTAAAAAAAGAGGAGCGTTTGCGAATAGCTTCACGCTCTTTGGACCGCGTTAGGTTTGTTTTGTGTTGCCCCCAGAAAAGGAACAAAAAAAAGTGACGCTTGTAGCTCCTTCTCTTTTGTTTTTGTTTGTTTTGTGTAGCCCCAAATCGTGCAAGGAAGGTGCGAGCGAAGAAACGTCGGACAGAGGGGAGGAAGGAAAAGGACGAGACGGGGGGGGCAGGAACGACTCTGGCGTTTCGATTTTTGGAGGCGTGCGGAGGGTCGAGAGTCGAGAGGGGATCGAATGAAGAAGGCGCGTGTAGAATTCGACCTGTTGTTGAAGGGCGGTCGCAGCTTCCTAGCTCCGGTGTGCGAGATGCCTCTGCGCGGTGAGGGTGGCTCGGTGGGTGGGAAAGAGCTGCGGGCCAGGTGCAAAAAAAGGTGTGGAGAGGAAAGAGCGATGCAGATTGAATTGAATGGCGACGAGCGCGAGCCACGAGCGAGAGAACACAGACACACCAAAAAGGGCGAGGCCTGGAAAGAGCCAAGGTACCGTGACAGCTCTGGACGCACGGGCCACTTTGCGGCTGTCAAGACCTGGAGCGACTGGAACCGACGTCAGTACTGTGCGGGAGACAGTGTGTGTACTGTACGAAATGAAAGTTGGGTGATCGGACGAGGAAGAGCTTCTTGAGCTCCGTTTGAAAGAAATGCAGTGTGTGAAAAGGAGATTTTATGTCGAGTAATAGCTGAATGAACGGGGACGGAATAGGACCGGCAGGGCTGGTGTCGCGATTGTTTTGGGATAACGGTGTGCTCCAATGAAGAGTGAGACTTACAGCTACGGTGGGCAAAAAGCAGAGAGCTGGCGGGGGAGCTTTCGATGCGCTTTTTATAGAAATGGGCTGGACGCGCGGAAGGAAGCGGAGAGGCTTGAGAGGGTATGCAGCGCTACTGGGAGGCAAAAAGTGAAGGGGAGGATGAGCCCTGGAACCCGGGGAAGCGTGACCTTTTTCCACAAAGATGACGGACAAAACAATGCGAAAACGGTGAGCACGGCTTGGGGCGCTCGGGCGGGTAGTGGTGTGACGTAGAGCCGGACAGTGCGAATCGATGCCAGTTGTGGGGAGAGGTCGATGGACGTTCGACTATTGACAATAATAATCGTTTTGATTGGGGGAAAGTAGGCAACGAATAAATAAGAAAATGGCACAAAATGCAGAAAAGGCAGGAAGGTGCAGCCGGGTCGATGATGATGACTCGGATGGGGTTTGCGGCGCGGAGGAACGTTGCTCGAATGCGGGGAGAGGGAAGGAAGCGTTGTCGTGCAAGGGAGGCAAAATGGCAAAATGGGCAAGAACGATCGATGGGTTAGCTGAAAACGATGATGAATGGGAAAGGGGTTGAAAGTGCCGAAACGGGAAGGGGGGAATAGGGTGGGCCAACCCGGCGTCGAAGAAGCAGGCGTAAAAAAGTAAATTATTGGAGAAAAGAAGAGGCAGCCTTGGGCTTGTAATACTGGCTCACCCGATTTCTATGGCACATGTTCCCCGGGGGGTGAGCGAGGGTGAGCGAAGGCCCGTCCTTTTGTACCTAGAGGGTCCATTTCCGTCTCGTTTGCTGCAGAGACAGGAAAAGAGGAGGGAAAAGAGGCAAAGGGCGTTTGCCTATTTGGACCAGCCAGGCAGCTTGCCTTTTTCTCTTTTCTTTTCTATTCGTTCGTTTTTTCTTTGTTTGCTGGTTTACTGGTCTGCTGCGGGGCAGTCGAGACGAGACCAACCAGAGAGCTTCGTTGTCTTTGAGAGGTCGTGAAGAGCTGCTTGGCTCGTGCTCAGCATGCATGCGACGATCCCTGCGCGGCGCGACAAAAAGGCAGCGAGAGCCGCCCTAAAACGGAAAGATGCAGCGTTCGCTGAGCATTGTCCTACAAGGCCAAGGTGAAGCCGCAGCGATTCCGTGGAAACGGCGACCACGTGCAGCGAGGGGACGGAAAGGGAGATGAAGACGAGAACCAACAGACATTGTCGCATATTGGCGACCGTTGCACATTTTTCTGTCGGTTTAGATTAGAGGAGAGACTGAACGCAACGGCCGGCCAAGGTTTATCTCTACAAGTACGCCAAATGGGAGCGTCACACAAAAAGACGAATACAGCTATCCAACCAACGAGCAAACGGAGACATGCAGCTCTGGACAGAGTGCAAACGGACGAACAAAACGAACACACAAGCCAACACGAATATATTACTTGGCATCCAGGGCAAGGCTAAAGACGGTGTAAAAAGACATAACAAATGCCGTACGTCGTACACGCATACAAAGATCGTGGACACATCCAAAAGACCAAAGAGAGGTACTTTCTAAAACAATTAACTCGACGATGCCCATTGTTTTTGATCACACTGTGATACCCTCCCGCCGCCCGGCAAACGCCTTTTCCAGCCAGCGCTGCGCCGGCGGCAGCGGCGAGTGGAACAGGTGGCCGCGGCGGCGGCGCACAAAGGCCGTGTAGAGCGCCGAGGCCGTGTAAATGGCGGCGACACTGACGGCGACCGGCCAGCGGAACTGGTCCGGGCGCGCCCACACAATGGTGGTGGCATACGCGAGAACCTCAAACAGGTTCTGGAAGGCGGCCTCGGCCGTCGAAAAGGCGCCGCGGTGGGCGTCGGCGACCTCGTCCTGGACGATGCTCTGGGCGCACAAATCGTAGCCCCAGAGGCCGATGCGGCTGAGGGCGACGCCGGCGGCCAGGCAGGTGGCCCCGGTCAGGCTGCCACCGGGGGACGCCCAGAAGACGGCGGTGGCCGCCGTGAGCCACAGGGCCTGCCACGACAGGGACCAAATGCCGCCCCGAACGACGCCGATGCGGCCCATGAGGCGGGGCGCGACCCAGGTGGCGCTGAGCTCAAAGCCGGTGCTGGCGGTGCGGGCGAGGCCGACATACAGGGGGGTGTAGCCGGCGGCGAGCAAGAAGGTGACCATCTGGCCGGAGAAGGAGAGGACGGTCAAATATAAAATGGCGAGCGAGAAGGAGGGCAGGACGGCGGGGTGACGGAAGTAGAAGGGCAGCGACGCGAACGGAAGTAGACGCCGGCCGACGGCTCGGGTGCCACGCCAGAGGTCGGACACCGTACTGGTTAGTGTTGTTGTTGTTGCTGGTGCGGCCGCCACGGCGGTGTCATCCCACACGGCCGGCCGGCGCCGCAGCTCGGGCACGCGCCGGTAGACCACGGCGATGCAAAAGTACTCGACCACCACGGACGCGCCGCTCATGCCGAGCGTGGCCCACAGCGCGGCGCGCGTCGACGCGGCCGCCACGAAGGAGATGGTGAGGGGCCCGACGAGCTTGCAGAACAGGTCGATGCGGCGCATGCGGGCGCTCAGGAGACGGCGCGCGGAGGCGTTGCCCTCGGTCATGACGACGACCCAGTCGCGCTCGACAGCGACCAAGTTCATGACGGAGCCGAGCTTCTCGACGCAGGCGGCGAGGACGACAATGGCAAAGAGGCCTGACGCAAGGGGGGTCGAAGGGGAGGTCGGGGTGGGTGTCGACACCGAGCTGCCCGTGAGCGCCGAGAAGAAGGCGTCCAGCATGTTGATGCCGGGGAGGGGGAGTGGGAGGGTGTCGGTGGTGACACTCGCGCCAGAGAGTGTACTCGCTCCGCTCGAGAATGCGTCGGTAGTCGTAGTACTCGCTCTGCCCGTAGAGACTGCCGCACCAGTCGCTTCGCTCGTGGTGCTGGTGCTCCTTGCCAGCATCACCCAAAACACACCACAACTCACCGCCACGGCCGCCCGCTGCCCCAGAATCGACGCCCTGACCACGGCCAGCCGGTCCCCCCGGTCAATGCACGCGCCCACGGCCTCGGCAAAGACCATGGCAGCCACGCCGCGCACGACCGCATACACGGACATGGGCAACAGCGTGTCCGGAAAGATGGCGGCCAAAAAGAGCACGGCGGCGAACTCAAACACCCGCGAGTTCCAGGTCGACAGAAAGTGGGAGATGTACAACCGGGTGGCGAGGGCGGTCGGGAAGGGTGTCGTGTCGGGAGGAGCAGACGGCTCTTCCTGATCCTCTTCCATCATCTCAAGAGCAGATGTAGGTACTGCTTCCGGTTGAGGAGCGGCCTGCTCGACGTCCATGTCGGCGTCGAGGCTGGCGTGGAGGACGGCCGCCGTCGGTGCAGGTGCAGCGATATCTGTCGAGTCGGGAGGAGAGGCAATGGCATCGGCATCGGCAGATCCCGTTGACGATGGTGG
Organism: Sporothrix dimorphospora; assembly: GCA_021397985.1. Classification (NCBI taxonomy): domain Eukaryota; kingdom Fungi; phylum Ascomycota; class Sordariomycetes; order Ophiostomatales; family Ophiostomataceae; genus Sporothrix; species Sporothrix dimorphospora. The sequence continues at coordinate 366,580 of WOUA01000024.1, forward strand.
AGATGACGGTGACATGGATGTTTGTGACGACGACCGCCCTTCACCTCTAGGTACAGGCCCGTCGGCTGTGCTGTTTGCTGTCGGTGCGCTCATTGTGTGAAGTTGAGGATGAAGAGATTAGAGGGCCATTGTGTTGTAGAGGGATGGCAGACTGTGAGGAGGGGGCAGACGACCGTTATAAAGGACGGTCATAAAGAACGGTCATAAAAGACGGTCAACAGCGAGCGGGTACGGTTTTCTCGGATGCTGGTCAACCGTCTCGTACGTTTCGTCATTTGGTTGAACTTTTTTGGGCATCGCTTTCTGCACTTTGCCCGAGATCGGCAATTGAAGCGCTATAAAGGGATTTTAGGGCGGCTTGGGCCATCCGGGTGCCTGTAAGTTCACCGCTGGGACAAATGGCGTGCAGGTGCCACATTTGGCGATCGGTGACACGGCCTTAGCTCCGGCAGCTCGGGCGACGCAGATTTGGTGCCATGTGCTTTGGTATTGCTACAAGTGTATCTCATTGCCATTATCCTGTACCCTTCTAGAACAAATGGATTTTATTCTATTATTTACCCAATTTATTTACACATTTGTTTCTGTTTCTGTGTCTGTTTCTGTGTCTGTTTTTGTCTCTGTTTTTGCGTCTGTTTTTGCGTCTGCTTTTGTTGTTTATTTTTATTTTATTGCGTAATTTTCTTAAAAAGAATGTCAACACAAAGCAAAGATAAATAAAAATAAAATTCATCATGGGAATCTACTTGTGCTAAACGAAACAAGAAACTATAATTAAGAAAAATGGTAAACGTCAAGAAATAAGCAGGACAGCAAAAAGCAAAAAGCGTATTTTTATGTACAAAAAGGGGCCATCCTCCAGATCCGTCTTTTCACTCCCTGTCCGGCGAGTTGTGCCGGGTCGGCATGTAGAACTCGTACTGGTCGGGGAAGAGGATGATGTTGGCCAGGCGGACGAGCTCGAGCTCGGCCTGGGAGAGGGGTTCTTCGGCGGCGGCGGCGGCAGCGGCAGAGGGTGTTTCCTCCACGTCCATCTTGTCGTCACCCGCCGTCTCCGTCTCCGTCTCCATCGTCTCCGTCGACTCGACGGCCTTCCCCTTCCCCTCCACATCCCACGGCGCGAGGCCCATGGCCCGCAGCCCCTCGCGCCCGCCGACGGCTTCAATGGCCGTCTCGCCGAGGCGGGCGGCATGGTCGGCCTCGCTGCCGAGACCGGACCCCGTGGCGTCAAAGTCGGGGCCGGGGTGGCCTCGCAGAAAGGCCTTGCGCTGGCGGGCGAGGTAGAGGGCGTTGGTCTGGGTCAGAGGGCAGGCGGGGACGTAGACGAGCATGGGGGCGGCGGCGAGCGCGGTGGCGCTCACGCTGGCGCCCGCGGCAGCGCTCACGCTGGCGCCCGCGGCAGCGGCGGGCGTGCCTACGGCGGTGTTGTCGCTCCCCGGAGGCCCCTCCGGGGAGAGGGAAAAGCCTTCGCTCGTAATGGTGTACGGCGTGTCGCAGTGCCACACAATGTAGTCCCCCGCCTGCAGGCTGGGCGGCGTCAGCAGGCTCTGGCGCAGCTGCAGGTGCGGGTGCCACAGCTCGGTGACGCGCTGGGCGTGGCCGGGGACGGCGCCGTGGATGATGGTCGAGGGCTCCTCTTCGATTTCCCAGTTGGCGGCGTCCAAAAAGGCGGCCCACTCGTCGTCAGAGGCGTCGCCTTCCTTGGGCGCGGCCGTCTTGGGCTTGAAGAAGGGCCGCAGCAAAAAGTAGGCCGTGGCCAGCTTGGGCGAGGGCAGCAGGCGCACCATGCCGGGCGTGACGTCGGTCAGGGCCAGCAGGCCCTGGAACATGCGGAAGATGCTGCAGGCGCCGGCGCCGTTGTACAGGTCGGGCGTGGCCTGGACGCGGCCGGCCGGGTCCCAGGGGTCGTAGTCCTCCCAGCGGCCGCGGAAGACCTGGTCGTAGGTGCCGCCGCGGCCGTAGCCGTCGGGTTCCCAGCGCTCGAGGCTGCCGCCGTCGACCTGGGCCATGACGGTAGGCGCGGGCGCAGCTGCAGGCGGAGCATGCTCTGTCGTCTCCTTGTCTGCAGCCTCCTTCCCCTTCGTCCCCTTCGTCCCCTTCTTCCCCTTCTTCTCCTCCTTCCTCTCTGGCTTCTGCACCAGGTTGACCTGCTCGGCGTCCACATGAATGCGGATGCGGTCGGCGTAGCTGATGGGGAAGCGCGTGGCCACGCGGGGGTCGCCTACAGGGGGTGTCTTTGCACTCTCATCATGTTTGTCGCCCTTCTCGGGGGCCGCCGCCGCCCAGAAGCCCATGGCAAACTTCATGGCGCGCAGCACATTGGGGTGCGCGCGCGCGCGCACCTGGGCCGGGGTCCAGAAGAAGTCAAAACACGTCGGGTCCTGCGGCGGCGGCGGCTTGATGTCGTAGGTGATGCTGCCGGAGCTCCCGGCGTCTGCGTCGGTCGGCGGCTGCAGGTACGCCCGCGTCTCGTCGACCCAGGCGGCCGTGTCCGGGGGCGGCACGACACCGCGCACGACGCCGACGCCGCAGGTTTTGAGGGCGTCCTGAAAGGGCTGGACGGCCGCCGGGTCGTCGATGGCGGCAAAGTCGATGGACGGGATCAGGGCGGGGCCCTGGTCGGCAATGCGGCGGACGTCGACGGCCAAGGCGTCGAGCAGGCGGGCCCAGGACGCACGAATGGCGTCGTGGTGGCCCTCGGCGAGGCGGCGCTTGATGTGGGCGAAGCGCGAGGGCAGGGGCACGGGCTCGGCGCCGTAAAAGGAGAGCACGGGCGGGTCCATGGCGTGGGGGCCGGGCGCGGGGGACGCTCCGGAGAAGGACGAAAAGCCGGGAAAGCCGAAACCCGCGAGGCTGGCAATGGTGGGAAAGGGCGGGTGCTGCTCGGTGACGGACGACTGGGAGCGGTAGCGCAGCTTGTTCATGCGGCGGCGGCTCTTGTCGTCGGCGGTCGTCTTGTTCCGGGTGTTGGGTGACTCTAAATGAGGCTCGTGCGCGTCGTCCACCGAGTTGTGCGCGTGGTGGCCGTAGACGTCGTGTGCGCCGGGCAGCTCGCCACCTTCGGCCGACGACGACGGCAGCAACAGCTCCCGCGCCGGACTGCTGCGGCGGCTGCGCGACGAGGACGACGCTGGGATGCCTCCTTGTGTAGTCGCACCCGACGCTGGCGAGAACAGGTGGTCGCGCAGGCTCTCGCTGTTGATCAGGGACAGGCCCTGCGACGAGCTCAGCTGTGGTTTATGGGCGGCGGCACTGGCGTGGTTGGGCGGCGTGGTCGAGGGTGTGGACGTCGGGGAGGGAAGGCTGGAAGAATACGGCTGGTGTGTATGTTGGTGTTGCTGCTGGTGTTGCTGCTGATGTTGGTGCTGCTGGTGATGAGCAGCGGCGGCGGCAGCAACGACAGAGGGCGACGGATCGGCGGCAGTCTGTGGTGGCGGCCGAGCCAGGATGGCGGCAGAGAGTGAAGCCATCGTGGGTATTGGGGGCGGCGGGCAGGGCGCTGCGGTTCGCTATATACGCGGGGCGGCCCCCGTGGTGGGTGCTGTACGTTTTCGCTTTCGCTGCCTCCTCGTTTCTTCAACAGCGTGGGGTGCTGCCGTGCAGGGTCCTTTGGCGCCGTTTGGAGTGCGGGGAAGGGCCCTGTGCCTGTGGAGGGGACGGAGTCTGGGTGTCTGGGTGTGCCTGGCCGTCAGTCCGTCGCAGAGACGAAAGCAGTCCGTCGCAGCTGTCCAGTCGTACCCGTCGTACTGCCGCTCCTGGCTTCTTGGCTTCCTGTTGGCTTCCTGTCGGCTGTCTGTTGTCTTTCACAGCGGCGCAGAGGAAAAGAGTCGATCAGGTCTGGCACTCCTCTCCTTTGCCTCGCTTTCTTTTTCTTTTCTTTCGGTCGCCAACACCGTATCGCGTGTCCTGTCTGTCTCTGTTGTCGATGCTTGTTTGTATCCCTCTCAAAATCTGTCTGCACAGAGGCCGGCACCGATCGCGTGTCCTTTCTTGTGGGTGGGTGTCTTCGGTCGTGTCTTGTTGTTCTTTTTCTCGCCGTCCGGTTTCTGTGTCGTTCTCGTCTCGTCTGTCTCGTCTCGTTTGTCTCGTCTTGTTGTACAAGTAAATCGTGTCCTCCAGTGCCCTCCTCCAAGTCGGAAATCCCAGAAGTCCAAAAGCAACAAACGTCGTTTTTCTTTTCTTCTTTTGTTTCCCTCCTTTCTTCATTCGAGACCCCTGCGGCTGGGCCCCAAATCACTACTTATATTTTCTCTCTTCTTCTTTTCCCTTTCTTCTCCCAAGTACACGCTCACCCACACCACGCGGCTCGCTCTCGTTCCAGATCCAGAAAATGCACGGAACGATGGCCCGGCCGGCCCATTTGGCCCCTTTGGACTGTCTCTGGCCCATTTCGGGGGGGCGAACCACGCTACTCTAGGCCCGGCTCTGTGGCTTTGTGTTTGGTGTTCCTACCCCAGTGCCCGCACACGCAATACTCAGTAGCGCTGGCACCTCGCTCACCTTTGCTCATTCCTGCCTGTGGGGCGCTGGCGTGCTTTGTGCCAGTCCCTCGTTCTTTCCGTTCTTTCCCTTTTCACTCTTCTTCACTCTCCTTCACTACTGGGTCCAGTTATCTGGAGCCGCCCTGGCCGCCCAGCCGTCTGGCCGTCGAGCCTTGTGTGTATCTGTGTCTCTCTGTTCTGTCTCTCTGTTCTGTTGTTCTGTCTCGCCTCTTTTGTCTCCCCTCTCCCCTGCTGCAGGACCGCGGCTCGCGGGCTGCCTTTCCCCTGCCCACCCTTTGTTTGCCCTCCTGCCTCTGCTGCCGCTTCGCTCCCGTGTTTTCCTGTCAGAGCTGTCCCCATTTCCAAGTCGATCCGCCTGCCGGCGCACGTTTCTTCTTGATTGAGGTCCTTCTGACGGTTCGAGAGTCGAGAGTCAATCAACGATCAGCACATGCGGCGTAAAAGCACACAATACATTGTACACGCCCTACAAATACAGAGGTATCCTGGTCAACGGCCGCTGGCCGCTGGCCTCGATTGTCTCGATGGCCTCGATTGCCGTCCTCTAACTGACTCTCGCTTCCTGCCTTTTTGCTCCTGTCTCCTTTCATCACGGCAGCCATAATTGTTCGTCGTTCATTCCTTTTTTTTCTCCTTGTTCGTTCCATCTCCTTCTGCCCTTGTGTCATTATGTCCTCGTGTCCTTTCTTGTCCCTGCTTCTTGTCCATTCTTCTGTCCCTTCTTCTGTCCCTTCTCCTGTCCCTTCTCCTGTCCCTTCTTCTTGTCCTTCTTTCCCTCCAATTGCTCTTGCCCTTCCATCAAAGCAATCTTATCTTGCCTGCAATCTTCGCGCCCCTCTCTCTCTCCGAAGTTCTGCCAGTTAGCTCCCTTCGGCGCTCTCGATCGGCAAGGCGGGACGGTCGACGGCTGCCCAGAGCCGGCACCCCTGTCCCTCCGCCGCGTAGATTGGCCACTTTAATGCACTCTTTTGTGGTGTTCCAACAGCGGCCAGCCTTTTGCGCTAAAGTGGCAGGCGACAGGCGGCAGCGACAGGCGGCAGCGGCAGGCGACAGGAGGGAAAAAACAACACTAAAACACTAAAAGCCAATCTCAATCTCACTGTAACGCTCGAAGAATACTCCGGACATACGCTGACACGCAGGACACGATGATAAACGAACGACTGGAGACGACCGTTGCTTCACGCGCCTCAACAGATCAAGTCATGCGACATGCATCGTGCATCCAGCTTCCGTAGATTAGGCGAAACTCCGGGCTGTTGTTGTTTGTTTGCTCACCATCTCTTTCCCTCCGGTTCCCAGATCCGGCCGCCTCCTCTTGCCCTGTAATCCACTGTAATAGCGACCAGACCACGCCTGTCCACAGTACTACAGTGCCACAGTGCCACAGTGCGCGCGCCACACCGTCTTCCCCACCCAAAACCCCCCATTTTCTGCGCTTTCCTTCTTCGCCTGCCTTCCCCCATTGTCAGTTCTGCCCGCCGGCCCGTCAGCCGTGTCGTCCGCGTGGCGAGCACACAGCGCTGAACGGATTCCCTTCTTTCTCCTCTCTCCTCTCTCCTCTCTTCTCTCTCCCCTCTCGTGCCCGCTTCATGCGACGTACCCACCAGCCCCAGCCCCAATCTCAACGCCACAGCGCAACACCCCGACAGCGCAACACCAAATTGAATTCCTCCGAGGTTCAGCCCGTTGTGTGTTCCTGGCACGGACTGCGACGGTCCACTGTGACGCCCAAAGTCCACTCACTACCCCGTCCACCAAAAACTCCGCGCCCTCTGGTGCTCTGTCTCCACTTCTGCTTCAACTCCGCTCGGCTGCACCTCCGACGCCCACGAGGCCACCACCACCGATTCACCCACCGATTCACCCACCGATTACTCGTCTCCGTCCCTGCATCCCAGGCCCCGCCGCGATGGCCCTCCCCACCGACACCACCGACCCCCTCCGCCGCATGACCATGGACGGCCTCATGATCTCCCACGCCCGCATCCCCCCGCCCCCGCCCCCCATCCGCCCCATGGACATCCGCTGCCAGTGCAGCGCCGTCCGCTTTCGCACGCCCACGCCGAAGCCGCTGGCCGTCTACCACTGCCACTGCCGCGAGTGCCGCCGCCAGAGCAGCACGGCCTACGGCACGTCCGCCGTCTACCCGGTCGCCGGCCTCTTCCCGCTGGATCCGCAGCTGCGCAGCAAGCTGTCCGTGTACATCCGGCCGGGCGAGCGGTCCCGCACCGGCCGGGACATGGCGTGCTTCTTTTGCACGGCGTGCGGTGCGCGGGTGATGCACCGGTACCTGAAGCGGCGGCGGACGCCGCAGGCCCAGGCCCGTGTGGAGACGACATCAAAACCTAGTGCGGACGACGGCACGGGGTGCGGCGGTGGGGGCGACCTAGGCGGGTCGTCAGAGGACGAGCCGGACACGACAGCAGCGGACGACAATGATGCGACAGCCGACGATGCGACAGACGACACCGCTGCCGCGGCGTCGGCGGCTGCCGCGGCGGATGCGCCGCCCGACCTCGACGACGAAGCCAGCTACGACGGCACGACCATTACCATCAAGGGCGGCCTCATCGCCGGCCTCGACTACGCCCAGGCCGTGCACATTTACACAGAGCAGGCCGTCGTGCCCATCCCGGACGGGGCCAAGCAGTACCCGGGCACGCCGCCGGAGTCGCCATAAGCGGAGAAGGGGGGGGTCAAGTGATAAGAATACATGGGGGGAGCCCTTAAGAGCACTTTGGAAACAACGTGTATTCGAATGGTACAACTATTTTGTTGTTTTTTCTACTGAGAAGTGAAATAAAAAGAGAGAAAGATGTAAAAAGCATCCCTTTGAAGACGAAAAGACGTGAAGACGGTAAAACGGTCTTTCCATCCTCCAACAACCTCCTTCTCTTTAACCGTGGTGCGGACCGCCGTTGTGCTGGCCCGGATTGCCGCCGTGGTTGTTGTTGTTGCCGTTGTTGTTGCCGTTGTTGTTGTTGCCCGGGTTGTACTGTCCGTTGTTGTTGTTGTTGTTGTGGTCGTGATCGTTGTTGTGATCGTTGTTGTGGTTGTGGTTGTTGTTGTCGTCGTGGTGGCTGTGGTCCGGGCTGCCGTTGCCGCCGTGGCCGTTGCCGTCGTGGCCGTTGTCGTAGTGGCCGGGGTTGTTGTTGTTGGGCGGGCCACCGCGGCCGCCGGGACCCTGCGCCTCCTCGCGCTTGTGGGGGCCGGGGCCACCGTGGCCGCCGAAGCCAGGGCCACCGTGACCACCAGGGCCCTCAAACCTGCCGGGGCCACCGTAACCGCCGTGGGGACCACCGGGACCACCAGGGCCACCATGACCACCAGGACCGCCCGGACCGCCACGGCCGCCGGGGCCCAGCTCCTCGTCGCGCTTGTGGGGGCCGGGGCCACCGTGGCCGCCGAAGCCAGGACCACCGTGACCACCAGGGCCCTCAAAACCACCAGGGCCGCCGTGACCTCCGTGGGGACCACCGGGACCACCGGGGCCACCCGGACCACCGCGGCCAGGGGCAAACGGCGGCCGGTCAGGGCTGTTGACACCCTCCTCCTGGGCCACAGGAGCAGCGAGAATACCCTGGCCGAGGGCGGCGACGGCCAGAATCGCAGCATAGAAGAACTTCATAATGAGAAGGGTGTGGAGGTGAAGTAAAAAAGGTGGAAGTTTTGTTTCTTAGTGTGGATTGGATGGCTTGGCTTCTTGAGGGTGAGGATGAGACGAGAGAGAGATTTCTGGACAGAAGAGAGGAGGGGACACCGTCTTTTATGGACGACCACTCGACGATGTCTTCTCAGCTCTCTCTTTCTTTTCTCGCCTCTCTTGTTAGCCATTGTCGAAAGTAACAAACATTGTTTGGCCCCCTCCTCACTACCGGGACCGAGATGGATATTGTCTTGCAACTCGTCACGACGGAAAAGGGTGTGGAGGTGGCAATGCGCAATGGCAAATACATCATCGTGAAAGAGTCCGGACATGGGACAGGGGCAGGGCGATAGTGGGGCACGCACGCAGTCTTCACTTCACGATGTTTTTTGTTGACACTTTTCAGGGCGTATTAAATTGCATCAGCCTACCTTTTTGTCCTCTCCTCGGGGCGAGCCTCTATTTTTAGACCACACTCGCACGTTGTTTATCCCCGGCGTGCGAGGTGCGAAGATGCGAGATGAGGGGATCTTTCCCATGCCCGGACTTGAACTTTGGATGTCTTTGCTTTGTGCGTTTGTTAGGTGGGAAAACACTGTCGTGATCGGCCAGATGGTGCCCGTTCATCAGAGCAACCCGAAGCGAAGCCTACGCATAGCGGGCAGAATGAGTGATGTCCAAATGAACTGGCGATGTTTGTACGTAAGAGAAACTGGACGACTGGTGGAAATGGTGCACCATGCGCAGGGCAATGCACTCGAGAAAAGGCACGTCGAGAATAGGCGGCCGTAGCTGTAAAGTGGTCGGTGACGACGACCGCTGCATCAGTGACGATACGGTCAGGGGGGGAGGAACACAAACACACACGGGAAAACACACATAAACAAGCCTTGCCCGTTCCCGAGCGGAGGTAAAGGAAAAGCAATGGCCTCATGCCGTTCTGGGCTAATACAGGACAATAAGGCCTTGCCACAGAGATGTCGAGGAAATAAGTCCGGTGTAAAGTGCTCCTGCAGAGTGATCTCCGGCCTAAAGTGATCTCCGATGCAGGGGTAGGAGGGGGAAACAAACAAAAGAGAGGACGACGGTCAAAGAAGGGGGGGCCGGGTAAAGTCTACATTGTTCCAGCGAGGCGAGGCAGGAGGCTTATTGTAGACCGGGGGGGGGACACAACAAAGGGGGAATAACGCCACCGTTGCCCCATCTTCGGCTATTTATGTCAAGGAAGACGTCAAGAGGGCAAAGGTGTAAGCAAAATGGCAGTTGTTTCCTTACCGTTCGTCTCGCAAAATGTGAATGTTGCCAACGGACAAGTAGATGGCGTCAAGGGAAACAGTCAAGACGACGCGCACGCACAATGCAGACAGACAACAAAGTATCGTGACAGTTTTTGATGAAATGACGTGCATTGTTTACAGAACCGGCAATGACGAACAAAATGGAGCACGATAATATGTTCCGCTGCCTCGATGCACGGCATGATTCCCGCTGCTGTCTGCCCTGTGCACGGCTACTACTTCGGAGGTTGACAAAAATAAAAACAACCGATGACGTATATAACCAATAACGTCCGAGAGGCACGGTTTTGCTCCGAAGTTGCATAATAAGAACAGGCGGGGACACGGGCTACGGTGGGCAGATATCCTTTCCTCTTGGAACATGATCTCGGGTAATCGACATCAGATTCCAAGAGTAAGGTCGGTGAGTCTCTCTTGGCCGGTACAGTTCTTCTGTAGCAGCATTTTCGTGTCGACGTGTATGGTAACGATTTTGAGCTGCGATTTGGGTGATTTGGATGCACCTCATGATGATGGACCAAAGTCTTGTGTCTTTCCCTTTGCGGAGAATGACATGGACGAGGCCACGCAATGCTCGGAGAGCAATCTATGCAGTGAAGATCAGTCAATATACCTTCCTCTTTGTATGTTGGAATTTGGATGTTTGTCGTCATGACCTTCTCACGGCAGGCTGTTATACGGTTTTGGTCCCCATGTCCGAGAGAAGTAGAAGTGTGTTTCGAGTAAAGACCTGACCGCAAGAAAGAGCGCGGGGAACGGCATCGGCTGTTCTTGCCTGCGGGGTCGGGGTCCGTGATCATCAACCTGTCTACCGTCGGGGTGAGGGCAGCTCGACACGAGGTGTGTACAAGTGCATCGTGGTTGTGGCTGGCTTTTATTAACAGTCGTTCGTCAGAGGGGGCACGGAGTTTACCTCATGCATCAGGAAAGCATGAGAAGAAATATGGTGAACAGGTTGAAAGACGTCAAGCGTCAAGTATCAGGTGAAGAAAGCTGGCAATTAGAAAGGGATATACTGTTCCTTTCCAAAAGCCACTACAAGTAATGAACATTTGTTTTTTTTTTTAATTTAGTTTTACATGACTTGACTTTATTTTCTCTTCAACTTTTATTTTTACTTTTTTTCATTTTCTTCTTCTTTTTATCAACGGAAAATAAAAGACGTATTGTCCTAGAAGGGCAATTATAAAATTGTAAGAAATAGAATTAAAACGAATAACAATGCATCAAGTTAACGGAATTTTCTAGATCGACTGGAGATACAATGGGAGTATCTGATTCAGACACTCTCTCCTACGATCCATCGTCAAGCAAGATCTCCTTTCCTTCCTTCTTCCTTGTTAGTTCCCTTTTCAGCTCTATCTTTCTCTGATGCGTAATCTATCAATCTTGACCATGGCCTTTTTCTTCTTTTTACTCAGCATTCATCTTATTCGTCGACGTCCTACCGTCGCTCCATCGCAAGCTCCCTACGCCGACGCTTCACGTGGCAAGGGCCGCAATGTCGGAACGGAATTGCTGGGTTTATCGCCGTGGTTCCGTGCTCGCACCCGGACTTACAGTCGTGCTGGGCACTTCCCAAAACGGTTTGCGCGGCCAGAAACAGTGGGGCCATCTGTGTCTGGCACGCTGTCAGGGCTGTTTTGTCGTTTTGTAGTGCGATTTGGTGGGGCCTGGCCGTGGTAGCGGATAACCTTAATTTTGGCGGTGGCTGACGGGCTGAGACGTTCGTTCAGTGGGCTTAGGGCCGTCTGACAGGGGAAACGCCCTGTAGTTCTCTTTTCCAGCGACAAATGTCGGCACTTCGCACCGCCGACACCACCCAAATTCGACTCCGTTAAGTCCGCCAAACCACCCAACACCCGCCAAGGCCAGAAAGTGGGGTTGAACTGCCATTCTTTGTTGTAAGTGGTCTGGTGGTGGTGGGCGACTTACACACAACGACTGCCTGAGCTGTTGGTGACGACTTGTCTTATTCGTTGGGACAGAAGCTATGGGATTGCTGCGATGCCAAACGGCCAAGCGTAGGACAGCTCGCAGTTTCCAGTCGGGGAGTTGCGAAAGCCCGTCCAAGGCACCTATATAAGGTCAAGCCGTCGGCATTGATTTCAAGGTGAACAGGTAGCCTCCGTCTCCTCGACATCGCATCCTTTCGACTGCATTTTGCATCGACAGAGTTATCGAATTTCCTCCGTTTCAAACTTCTTTCAACGTCCCACCACCAATCACTGCCTGCACCATGGTCGACCTCAGCGTCGTCGAGGCCACCAACCGCGCCGTGGCCACGGACAAAGCCGCCGGCCGGCCGTATGTGGCCGTCGTCGGCGGCGGCACCTCGGGCATCGGCAGCTACGCGGCGCTGGCCCTGGCGCGCGTGCACGGCGAGGCGGGCCAGGCGGCCAGTCGGGGCCTGCGTGTGTACATCCTGGGCCGCCGGGCGTCGGACGCCTTGCTGGCCGAACTGCGGACGGCGTGTCCCTTTGGGCAGTTTGAGTTTCTGCAGGCCGAGGACTTGGGTCTGCTCAAAGACGTGGACCGCATCAGCACCGCCCTCATCGAGAAGGAGACGGCCGCCTCCGCCAAGGAAGGCCACCCGGCCAAGATTGACTTGCTGGTGGCCTCGCAGGGCATCCTGAGCTTCAGCGGGCGCGAGGACACGCCCGAGGGGCTGGAGCGGCCCATGGCCATTGCCTACTATGGGCGGGCCCGTCTCGTGGATCGCCTGCTGCCGCTCCTCACCCAGGCCGTCTCCCCCCCGGCCGTCGGCCACGTCGCCTTTGTCATGAACCCCGGCCTCGAGGGCGACATCGTCGCCTCGGACCTGTCGCTGCGTGCCTCGAAAAACTTTACGCTGCGCCACCGCGGCTCCCACCTGGCCAGCTTCTCGACGTTCTACATGGAGGCGCTGGCCGCCCGCAACCCCGGCACGCTGGCGCTGGTCCACTACTACCCGGGTGGCGTCAAGTCCGGCATCGCGGAGACCAGCCATCTAAGCCTGCTGACGCGCACCCTGTTCCGTATTGTCCTGCCGCTGATGCGCCTGACGATGGTGCCCGAGGCCGAGAGCGGGCAGCGCGTGGCCTTCCTCGGGACGACGAGTGTGTATCCGCCGGCCGCCGGCGGCGCTGCTGCTGCTTCGTCGGCGAAGCCGCCCACCGGCACGTCGGTGAGCACCGGCGCCGACGGAAAGGTGGGCAGCGGCGCGTACCGCATCCACTTTGACAACGAGGTGTCCAAGCCCAACGACAAGGCCGCCGCGTACCGCGCCCAGGGCATGGCCGACACCATCTACGAGCACACCCAGCGGGCCTTCTCCACCATTGCCGCGGGCAAGAAATTCACAGAGTAGGTTGGGATCAAAGGTTCTTGTCTGAGATTGGTTGCAATCAGGTGTCAGTTGTATTCTTTTGTCATTGTCATTGTTTGACACTGTTTGACATTGTTTGACTCTGTTTGTTTTTGATTGTCTTTGTGTCTTTGTGTCTTTGTGTCTTTGTTATTCTCTTCGTACTCATAGCATCCCCAACAAGGATGACTTGCCAGATATCATGTTTGCTAAATTGGTTGATCTTTGAATCATGTTCGTTTAAATACATTAATCTATTAGTGTGTGTGCATCGCCGTACGTCGTGAATCATATCAAGTAACCGTGTTTCATATACTGTCCCCGCCCCTACTGAATAATCTCAATCACACTCGAGCTCGTGCTCCCGCCACTCCGCGTCCGCGTCCGCCGCCGCCGGTTCGCCTCCACCACGTTGAGCGCCAGAATGCCGAAGCTGGAGAAGGACAAAAAGGCGAGCAGCACGACGAGTGAGATCTCTGGCCCGACGTCGTGGTACAGGCTGGTCTCGCCATGGTGCTTTTTGTTGTACGCCGTGTGCCGCGCCGCCTGGAACCCGGCCAGGATGGCACAGATGACCGAGCCGACGGCCAACGCCCCTTCCAGCACGAGGTCCACCACCAAGAGAGAGGAGGACCGCCCCCCGTGCCACGCCAGCAGAGACAGCCGCGTCAGCTGCCACAGCAGGGCCACGGCGGCCACGGGCACGGCAATGACCCAGCTGAGGCGGCCGTCCAAGGGCGTCCCTCCGGATGGGGATTGGCTGGTGCGGTGCGCGAGCACATAAGTGACGGCGCCCACCGCCAAGGCGGCGCTGCCCAAACAGGCAGAGCACACGCGCAAAAAACACTCGACGGGGTCGACGAAATCGTGGTCGTGGTCGGCGCCGGCATCGGCATCGGGGTCGGCATCGGGGCCGCGTCGTGAAAAACGAGAGTGCATCTGGAGGCGCGAGTGGACGTGCAGGTCGCGGTCGTGTGGGGGGTGTGGATTGTTGTTGTTGTCGTTGTTGTTGTTGTAGTTGCTGTTGTTCGGCAGGCTGTAGTTGTGCCTTGACCGCTCCTCTTTGAAGGCTCCGACACGGCCCCGGCTCGGCGCCGATACGACTCGCAGGCTGTCCGTCTCCTTGGCGGACCGCGGCTGGTCGTCGAGCCACTGCTCGACGGACTCGACCTGGCGCGGGCTGAGGGACATTTGTGGCAGTAGTGATTGTCAAAGTGGTGGTAGGTTGTGTTAATGGTGGTGATATCGATGTAGATAGAGCTTGTTGCTGCGTGGACGAATCAGAGACGCAATTGACAATACATAAAGTTCGACGAAGAGAGCTCAGCCTTGCAGCCTGGGGTGGGCAGTGGAGGAGATAGATTAATATATACACAAAGCGTATCGACATCCACCCAATCTACGTCGTAGGGTAGGAGTGGGTGGCGAAAGACGGGAAAATAACAGATAAAAGATAAAAGGGATAAAAGATATGTAAGATGCGGCCCGCCCGGGAACGACGACGTTGGACATGGACAGGGCACCTCGTCCAACGCCACGGATGGGGTGGTCAGAGGATTGGCAAGAAAAAGAGAAGCTGAGCTACGCAGAGCTGTCAGACCAGCCCAGCAGTACGAGTACGGCAAGCTACGGGGAGGGGAAGAATACCACGGGAGAGGAAGAGGCAGGAAAGAGGAGAGGTGACACCAGTTGACACGGGGGCTAGTTACGTAGTGCGGCAGGGGGTGGAAGAGAGCGATAGGAGGAAGAGAGAGAGGGCTACGAGGACAACAGGGAATACCGGGGGAGAGGAACAGGCTGGGCTGTGACTGTGATGGTCAAATATGACGGTCAATGTGACGGTGGGTTGTTGATTTTGTGGGGAGACCAGGCAGGTATGGCAAAAAGAGGAAAGGCACACAAAAATGCATAACATTGGCCCATGACACGAGATCGCATGTGGCGAGGTGAATGACGACGAGGCGACGTAGCTCGTGAGCTCGTCTAAGCAGGAGGACCAGTGGCATGGATAAGAGAGGATAGAACATGGTCTGGACTGTCCGATCTGCCTTGGAAGGCACACCAATGGGAGCTTCTCACTCGTGTTCCTTCTCGAGCTATTTCGTACTCTCTTATTCTCTCTCTTTCTTTCTCTTCTTCTCTTCTTCCTCCCACTGCCGTCGAGCCGTCTTCTCGGCACCATGCGGGTCTTGGCCTGGGTCGTTCTGTGTCGTATCACAGGCATGCCTCGAAGAAAAATGAGAGAGAAGAGAAAGAGGGTGGGAATGGAAGCGATCCGGTAGGGGGCAGGGTCATCCGACTTCCCCTTTTTCTTTCCCTCTTGTGTGCTGGTAACGGGCGCGCCGCGCACGCCAGGCGTGCCGCACAGTCCGAGCAGAACACAGAGCAGAGTACAGAGGAGAGACAGTCGTCATACAGCTACATCAATGAGAGGGATGAGCTTTGGGGGCTCAAAAAGAAAAGAAAAAAACAGACCGAAAAAAAGAGGCCACTTATGCAGGGGTCCCGCCCCCCTGGTCTGGTCTTGTGTGGTCTGGTGTGGTCTGGTCCGTCTCGCCTGCGGGATCTGGGCAGCGCAGTCCTAGGCTCGCTTTTGCATAAACGACGTGGCGACTGAGACAGCGGACCAATGGGCCCATGTTCCTTGAGCCGAGGGCGAGAGAGGAGGACGACAGGGCGTCGAGGGCGTCGAGGGCGTGCATGGGAGTCAATGAAAAGAGAATGGGGATGAGAATACGAATATTACAAAAGGCTGAAAGACCGAAAGGCGAATCGCAACAAGTCGTATGTACAGAGCCGCAGGCTGCATTTTGTTGCGGATAAGATACAATGGCGAGTCCACCAAAATACGTCATAATGCGAACTCAAGAAAGAAGACGGAAAAAGCAGGCCAGGATGAAACCGCCATACAAGGGTGAACAGTAACAGCCTTTGGAGTAGAAAGAGGATAAATGAAAAAAAAAGAAAAGGAAAATAAAGGATCGAGAAAAAAAGAAAAACAGGAAAGAAAGAGTAAAAAAAAACACATGAAAATACTCCGTCGAGATGACTCAATTGAAGGCAAGTGAGAGGCTCGAGAGGCAGCTGAACATCCCAGCAGAGATCTAGCTTGGATGCCTCTTATGCAGGCGACAGCGTGCAAGGGGCGAGGCAGAAGGGGCAGGGGCAAGATGGGTCTGGGTGCATGGGCAGATAGGGTTCCAGGCCTGACCCGACAGGGCTGAATTCAGCACAAGCCTTTTTGGGCCGGTGCCTGCGGTTCGTGAGCCTCTCCTCGTAGTATTGTCGTGTGCGAAGGGAATAGCTAATTACCGGATTGATGCATAGTTTACGCTCAGCCTTTGTGAGGACGACTGCAACAGCCACCTTTCCTGTTCCTTAATTCTCCTTTGTCGCTCACGATCGCGAGAAAAAGGCCAGACCATTGACAATGTGCCCATGCAAAGCCGTGGACTGACATCGACGCTCTGCGAAGAATGGCACGAGGATGCACAAGGTCGAGGATCGACAGTCAACAGTCGAACCACAACTACAATGGAAATGTCGCATGGAAAACACGAAAAATCCGGTAAAAGAAGACACTGGAAAACAGCAGAAGACGGGAGAACAAGGCAGAACATGGCAGACAGCAAATGCAGAACCGCACGTGCATCATGAAACACACAAACAGGCCAGGTAGAAACAGTGGTTCCACGATCGCCAACATCCGTGAACTGCAAATGTAAACGTGAACGGGCAGATCACGGGACAATTCTTGGTCAACACGAACACTTCTTGAGCACGATGCTCGTTTGTCTTCGTCTTTGCATAGTTTGACAATCATCGACGACGTCTTGCTCGTGATGCGGACTTTCCAATGCTGACGACCATCGTGGTCATTGTCCGCATTGACTTGCGTGGCCATATCGTCACAAGAAGCCGATACGAGAGATCGATATCATGGGAGACAACGAAGCAGGTCTATGTTTAGATCAAGATACTGTTCAGGTTATTGTTATCAGCTGCCAGAAGCCTGCGCAAGGCAAGGCAGTGCAGTCTGCGATGCCAACCATGGTTGTGCCCTGAAACGAACACCGTATTCGGGCGTTGCTTGGGTAAAGGCAAGAAACGAAACGAGAAGACGAACGAAACGAGAAGAGGAAGAGAAGGAAAGAAGGTAGAAAAACAGAAAAAAATAGAAAAAGAACTGAAGAAAACAGAAATAGAGAAACAAAGAGAGATGGGTGACGTGGCGGGCTTATATCGAAGATCTAAGCCTGGGGACGACGACACATGGACAACGTCTGCGTGCATTTGGGAGAAGGCTGTGTAGGTCATACGGGGAAGCGTGGAAGAGTGGAAGACAGACAACGACAGCAAGATAACAATAGTAAAATGGCATGAAAGACAACGAAAGCAGGAACAGTCCGAGTCCAAAGCCTCCATCCTCCAAATGCGATCATCCAGGCACGACAGGGCACATGGCGCGATGCAACACGCACAACGGTCGTATTAATAGAAACAAAGAAAGGAAGTGCGACCAGAGGCGAGAAGACGCATCCTGCTTACCTTTTGCAAACGACGGACATAGGGAACTAGACAGACCCAAAAAGGGGAAACGAAAGGGAAAACGAAAGGGGAACAAGACGGAGGGATCCAACAGACTGGACCTGAACTGCCAGGTGGTCCAGCCCGGCACTACAGCCGCCAAGGCCCAAGAGAGCCCACTACTATGTCCCAAAACGTAGGGCCCGTTCCCGCCCAATGGGAACAGATGTTGCCTGGAGCCCGCCTCCTTCCCTGCCAAATAAAACAGGCTCCAGCGGCAGCTTGCCCTTTGCCTCTGCCTCTGCCTGTCTTTACCGATTTCGCCGACACAGCCCCACGCTTGCAGCTGCGTGCGGAGAGGCTTGCTGGCTTGCTGGCTTGCTTGGTGGTGCACGCTCTGGCGCGCTTCTAAAAACAGGACCCCATGACGACGCTTTTTCGCTTGTGCGAGGGCAAAATGGCAAATTGACCCAAAGACCCCCAAAAGACGCCCAAGGAAGTGGGGACCCGAGCGATGGGCAATGGCAGCTGAGAAAATACGTCGTAGTGTCGAGGCAAAAGGCAGAAGGCAAATGGCAAAAGGAAAAAGGAAAAAGGCAAAACTACGCCGTGGCCAAGGTCAAACGACCGCCACACCGTCGAAACGTCGATACGAAACGAAACAAGAGTTGCCTAGCCGGAGCACGGAGCCGAGCACGGAGCAAGAACGTACGGAAGAGACACAACGCGATAGCGAGAAAACAAAACAGAAATAGATACGACCAAGGGACCTCCACGAACAGCTCCACAGCTCGATTTGGTCTTGGCTGGGCAGATCGAGAACCCGAGAGCGCCTCCCACCTTCCAGGCCAGACAAGCGGCACAGAAGGATCGTGGCACCTTGAGGTGGCTTAAGCAAAGGGTGGCCTTTTGTTTCTTTTGCCGTCCCCTTTACTGTCCTCTCTCCCCACCATGCATCCAACGCCCGTCGCCAGTTTGTGCTTCTAAAGCTGAGCATCCCAAGCAGCGGAAGAGCAATCTTTTGCCGACAGCGGCGACCAGACGACCAGAGAAGCAAAGAGACACAAGCACCGCACCCCGAACCAGCGACCCAATCAGCCGGCACTTGGAAGAACACTCTCTTATTTTGTGCTTCTCCCCGTCCTTCCCGTTCCTCTGACCGCCTACAAACGGAGAGCGACGATCGCCCAACGACACCATCCTACGATCTACAACCACACCACGATACGATACGACCTGGCCACAATAGACCCAACCACAATACACCTAACCACAAGACTCGGTCCTACTGCTACGCACCCTTTCCCCGAAATGCGCGACGACGCCCGTGTCGAGGCCGGCTCCCTCGCCGCCCTCAACCTGCTGGCCGCCAACCCGCCCCGCTACCCCGTCAACCCGACCGAAGAGCCGCGCGAGCCCTTGACCCTGTACATCTCCCGCGTCCCCGGCACCCGCGACATTATCCTCTCGACCCTCAAACCGCAGCGCAAGAACGTCACGGCCGAGGACGTCGCCAACGCCCTGTACTATGTGCACCTGGACCTGCCGTCGGACGGCCTGCTGGTGGCGCCTCCACCACCACCAACAGCAGCAGCAGGAGGAGGAGCGGGCTTGGCCAGCACGACCACGGCCACACACACGCCGGTCGCGCGGAAACCGGTGCCGTCGACCGCTCCACGACCTGCCGAAAGTATCTTTTCTCCTGCAACTGTCCCTCCCGCCGCCACCTTCCCTCCTGCCGGTCCTCTTCATCCCGCCACCTTCCCTCCGACCGGCCCCACCCCTCCCGTAAGCGGATACCCTCTCGGGTCATATCCTTCAGGCGCACCGCCCGCCCCGCCACCCCACCGCGAACCGGTCTTCTCACCACCGCGGGCACCGCAGCCATGGGTCCCGCCCGGCTTCCGCCTCGACGAGCAGCACAGCTTCGAGAGCGTTGTTGCTGGGCATGACGCACTGCCGTCACAGCAACAACAACAACAACAACCACCACCACCGTCGGCGCAGCCGTTCCCTGCCACATCGACGCTCCCCATACGGTCGCGGCCTCTACCAGGACGGCCGCTGCCAGGCAGTAGCAACCCTCAACCTCCACCCGTTGCGCCCGGTGTACCCACACCCAGCGGATCCGCAGGCATACCACGAAAGCCCGTCGGCCCGCGGCCCGGCGACGGCACTACTGACGCGAGCGGGTTCCCGCCCCGACCGCAAGACAAGGCCCTGCCGCCGCCGCCGCCAACGGCACCGACCGCACAGCGCACCGCCCAACCGCAACAACCCACCCTCGCCACCACACAGACGCCGCCCAGCAACTTTGTCCCCTTCCAGCTCACCCTCATCCGCCGCGACCCGTCGTCCAACCACCAGTGGAACATTGGCAAGGTGGCGTCCGTGCAGCAGGTGGCGCAGGAGGAGGAGGCGGCGGCGGCATCGGCGAATGCCGCCGCCACTGCCGGCGACGGCGAGTCGACGCCCTTGCCGAGCGAGCAGCCCTCCATTCGCATCCACCTCGAGACGTCCGGCTACGCCAAGTTCCGCGGCGACGACGGCGGCCACGCCTTTGCGCGGCAGGTCGTCATGGCCTACACCAAGAGCTGGACCGCGGGCATTCGGAACGCGTTCAAGCGGCCGCCGCACAGCCACGAGCGGTCGTCGTCCGACGGAGGCGCGCCGGACGGCGGCGCGTCGACGACGGCGGGTCCCTTTGGCGCCTACGGAGGCGCCGGCCCAGAGCCAGCCGACCTCGAACCACCCCGAAGCCGCTTCCTGCGCCCGCGGAACAACAGCCTGGCCTCGTCGACTGCCGACGCGGCTTCGGCTTCGGGTTTGGGTGGTCTCGGTCTCGGCCTCGGTGGTCTGGATGCGCCCCGCCGCAGCAAAGAGCTGTCCCGCTCCACCTCCCCACCGCTCATCACCCGCCCCGGGCCGGGCCTCAAGCCCAAGGGCTACACCTTTACCAGTCCCTGGGACGGGCGCTGCGATTTCCGCACGGGCAACGGCGGCCGCAGCCTCAAGTGCCGCCACATCCTGCACCCGTCGACCGACGCGACGACGGGCGCGACCGGCGGCGGCGTGGCCGGGTACAACCCGCTGGTGCTGGCCCAGAGCTTTCGGGACGGGCAGGGGCTGGCCGCGGTGGCGGCGGCGACGTCGAGTGTTGTCACTGGTGGCGGTGGTGGTGGAGGCGGTGAACGCGGCCGCGCCCGGGCGGGCTCGCTGACGTCCGCCCTGACCGGCGCCGTGACCGTCAGCGAGCTGCGCTTCAACCTGCCGCACGGCGACCTCATCCGCAAGCAGCGGGAAGGCTCCGAAGAAGAGCGAGAGAGGGGCGGCGGCGGCACCACCCGCGGCGACCAGCTGTACGGCCGCTTCCAGGACCACCTGCACCACCTGCAGCACCACGCGCGCCACCGACGGGGGTCGTCCACCACCGACGACGACGACAACGACGACGAAGAAACTTACTACCCGGAGGACAACAACAACAACAACGAGGAGCTGGACCTCAGTCTCGGCCGCGAAAAGGCCGGCGGCGGCAACCGCGGCAAGCGGGCCAAGCTGGGCAAGCTCATTGTGTACGACGACGGCTTCAAGATGCTGGATCTGGTCGTGGCCGCCAACATGGGCATCTGGTGGGTGTCGTGGGAGAGGAGTTTTTAAACGAGGGGGCCGGCAAGCGAGAAGAGAGCATGGAAAAGAGCATTGAATGTCTAGCGATTTAGATTGCATTTACAAAAGAGCAAAGAGGCAACACGAATTCATGATCATTTTGGTTTTTTTTGCCAGTCGCTGAATACGAGCTTCGAGCATGCTTAGCGCTGTAGCACTGTACTCCGTAGCGCTGTAAGCTCGCGTCGGTGTCTGTCGCTGGTGTAGTGCGTCAGAGCTTCACGTGACTTTCCAGGGAAACGACCCACCTTCACCAGCTGCACCAATCACACCCCGCTAAAAGTCATCCACTGCAGTTGTCCCCTGTGTTTTTCGGGCACCTTGGCTGCTCTGCTTCCCTCGGAAAGCGGGAAAAGCGATTTTTTAACCTCGTCTGCGATACTGGCCTCTTGTTTTGCTGTGGTCCACCAATCTGCTCGCGACCGCCCGACGACTGTGCATCTGTGCATCTGTGCATCAATTGACTGATCCTCCTCGATCCCTTTTTCTCAATTGCCCTCTTTTCTACACGGCGACCACCCCGACTGGCGACGCTCGACTGCCGCCCGGCCGACGAGCTGTTTTCTTCCCCCAACCAACCCGACCTCACCTCACCTCGACTTCGACCACACACCTCGACTTCACCTCCCCTCCATCACCATGTTCTCTACACAAGTGGCCCGCCGGGCGATGCCCCTGTCGGCCCGGTTGGCTGGCTCGCCCATTGCCGCTGCTGTTGCCGCCGCTGCCGCACACACCCCTTCCTCTACATCCGCCATGACCGTCCGCGTCGCCGCCGCCACGCTCCTCACCGCGAACAACGCTCCCCGGAGGCGGACCTACGCGACACCCGTCAAGAGCCTGCCCAAGGGCTTCCGCATCACGCCACGGCCCGAGTGGGACCAAGAGAAGGAGGGCACCATGGACAAGATTGGCAAATATTTCTTGCTGCTCGAAATGGCCCGCGGCATGTACGTGCTGATGGAGCAGTTCTTCCGCCCGCCCTACACCATCTTCTATCCGTTCGAGAAGGGTCCCATCAGCCCCCGCTTCCGCGGCGAGCACGCCCTGCGGCGCTACCCGTCCGGCGAGGAGCGCTGCATTGCCTGCAAGCTGTGCGAGGCCATCTGCCCCGCGCAGGCGATTACGATCGAGGCGGAGGAGCGCGCCGACGGCTCGCGCCGGACGAGCCGCTACGACATTGACATGACCAAGTGCATCTACTGCGGATTCTGCCAGGAGTCGTGCCCCGTGGACGCGATTGTCGAGTCGCCGAACGCCGAGTACAGCACGGAGACGCGGGAGGAGCTGCTGTACAACAAGGGTAAGTCACATCCCCCCCTGGGTGGACAATGACGGACGACGTCCGGCATTGGACCACACCCAACTCACCCTCTTCTTCACCCCTTCCCCTACGTGACCATTGCTAACCTTTTAGAAAAACTCCTGTCGAACGGTGACAAGTGGGAGCCGGAGCTGGCCGCAGCCATCCGTGCGGACGCGCCGTACCGGTAGTGGACTCTTCGACTCGACTCGACATGTCGAAGCATAATGGAACAACAAACTACAAAATAGGCCAGAGGGCCGCCACAGAAAACTAGAAAACCACATACATTGATGCAGCTCGCGGTGGAGCTCGAACGGGGGCGGCAGAGGAGGACGTCGACGCAGAGGGCGGGACGCTTGTATATACACATCTGCTGCCTGATCTTCAATTTGTTTTACCTTTTTCTTTTGTTTGCATTCATCTTACTAGCAATTCTATCTACATACACACTATGAACATGATCGTATCTTGACTTAGTTTACAGCAACTGGCTAAGTAGCTAACGCTTGCCGTAAAAGCTTGCACATAACCCAATTGGCTCACGCACTTTGAAAAGACGACACTATACGAATGCCTTTGTCGTTTCAATAAACAGCTGCTGCACCAGCACGTCTCCCACCGCCCTCCGTTGGCTTCTCCGTGAATATCCCGAGCTCGTCTCTCCGCCTTTGTCGTCCCCTCTCTCTGTGACACGTGACCTGCCACATCCCACCAAAAAGCTCGGAGCTAAAATAACATTGCCTCTGATTGGCCCAATGCCCAACATTCCCTTGCCCGGCCCGGGAATTGAGCGCAAAGCTGTCTTGCGAGTGTTCTTTCTCTTTGAAAAATTGGGAAAAACCCGAACTCGCCTTTCCGGTTCGAACTGCTCAACGTCACCTCGCCAAACCACCACCACCGTCACCACCACCCACCTACCCACGACTCTCTCGATCTGCTCCGACACAACTGCCGGCAGACGTTTCTTGTGAGCATTTCCCTCGTCTTCCCTGCGGCGGCCAACACCCGGCGGGCCCCGTGATCAACCAACGGTCCCTCGTCCCTCCCGCCGTTTGCCGTCTGCCATTAAGCGTCAACCGTCCCCATGTCCACCGACCGATTGGCATCCCACTGGGACATCTGACTAACCAACGATCTCTCATAGACACCCAACGCGTTTTTCGTCCTCGCTTCGGTCGCCCGCCCTTTCGTCTCCTTCCTACACATCACAATGTTCCGTGCCTCCGTTGCCCGCGCGGCCGCCGTCGCCGCGCCCCGTGCTGCCGTCGCCGCCGTCGGCCGCGTCGCTGTCCAGCGCGCCGCTCTCGCCACCCCCTTCCGGTTAGCCAGCCCCTTCAAGGCCGTCGCCGTCGCGCCGGTCCGCTTCTACTCGGCGGCCGCGGGCCTCAACAAGGAGGAGGTCGAGGGCCGCATCATCAGCCTGCTGCAGGGCTTCGACAAGGTCAACGACGCCAGCAACATCAAGGCGTCGTCGCACTTTGCCAACGACCTGGGCCTGGACTCGCTCGACACGGTGGAGGTGGTCATGGCGATTGAGGAGGAGTTTAGCATTGAGATCCCGGACAAGGACGCGGACACGCTGCACAGCGTCGACAAGGCCGTCGAGTACATTTTGAACCAGCCGGATGCCCACTAAGCGCATCCACCCCCTGTTCTTCATTTCCCTCCCCGACCCTCCCACCTCTCCCATCTCTGATCTTTTCTGCTCTATCTCTCCCCCTTCCTCGTTCATATTTTTTTGTACCATAGATAACGAGAAGAAAAAAGGAGAAAAGGACGAAGCAGAAATAAAAAAGAATAGTAAACCGCATTACAAATCAAGAAAACGACAGAGAAGAAATATGTGACACCCATCGGCCGCGAGAGAAACTGCAGCCGATAGTAGGCGTGCCAATGTAGGACCCGGACGGTAAACGAGGCCGGTATGAGCACTACCGATAGAAGCCGGATTCGTGAGGGTGAGGACATGCTGTACGGAGTACTTTGGTCAGACAAGTATTATAGCTTGTTGGATCGTACAGAAAGTTTCACACTCATTCCATTGTTGACCGAAAGATACGTTTGGGAGTATTATGAACTGTTTTAAGCGCAATGCGAGACTCTTAAAGATACATAGGACGATGCCGTCTTTTCGACACGTAACGAATGCAAACTATGTTGGATGTGAACCAACGTACATGATTATATAAAATAGGATTTTGACGATAAAAGAATACACTCCGTAGTAGATGACACAAAACTATATACATGATGGAACAAAGGTCGATAATAGATCGAGACAAAATGCGGACACTGGATGCAGACAATAAAAGAATGACAAGAACACCATTAGATCCCCTGATACATGATAAATAAAACAGACAGATATTTTTCTTTTCCAACACAAAAACAAAATGAAGAAATGAAGAATAAAAAAAATGAAAAAAAACAACAATTAGAAACCAATCCTTGTGCCGCCCTTATTACCTTTTTGATACGGCCATTTTTGAGTTTTTCCTCCCCTGCCGGCCACGGCCGGACAATATGCTTGCTGCCATCTGCCCCACGTAGTTATGTCCACGTAGTTATGCGGTTTGCGTGTGCTCTCCCTGCTGTTGCTCGCCCGTTTTTTTTTCGACTGGTCTTATGCTTTGATGCAATGGATGCAGATGAAGACGGTAAACGAAACGCCTAGAATGGCAAAAAAAGATCGGTAGTATATGCGATGAAATCGATGTGGGGTCGAGTCGAAAACGACTACCGCGCCACAGGCTCGGCGCCCTTGGTTGATGCGACGTTGTTGTTGTTGCTGCTGCCGCTGTTCCCGGTACCCTTGACAATGTTGGCGTAGCCCCACAGGCTGCTGGTCGCGGGCGTGGCCGTCGGCGCGGCGGCGGCCGTGGCCGTACCGTTTTTGGCCTGCTTCGTCTCGTCCACGACCTCCTCCATGTCAAAGAGGAAGGACGGGTCCTCCTCGTCAATGGGCGCCGGGAACCGCCCGCCCGACCCGGCGCCGGCACCGGCACCGGCCCCGCTGCTGCCGATGATGCCCGCCGCCGCGGCCTGGGTCACGGCCGCCTGGCTCAGGGACGCACTCGGGTTGCGGGCCGCCGAGGGGCGCAGGCGGGAGGGGGTCGACGACGACGCTCTCTCACTCGCCTTGTCGTCGTCACCCTCTAGACGCGTCCGCTGCAGCTGCTGCGACAAGACCGACATGGACTCCCCGTCGCTTCCGAAACCAAAGCTGCTGCTGCCGCCGCCCCTGCCGCCCAGCGAGCCGGACAGGCTGTGCCCGAAAATGTCGCCGCCGCCGAGGCTGCCGCTCCCGATCCCGCCGCCGCCGTTGGTGGTCTTGCCGTTCAGTTCCGGGTGCCCGCCGGCCAAACTGGAATTGCGCAGCGGGCTGCCCACGTGACCAAAGGCAGAGGCGGCGTGCTTCATGGAGCGGCCGAGGCTGCCGGGCTCAAAGTCGTCGTCGCCGAACCCACCGGCCGCGCCGCCCACGCCACCCGCGCCAGCGCCATAGGAGGACGAGGGCGGCGGCCCGGCGCCGCTGCTGCGCTGGCGCTGCTGCAGCCACGGGCTCCAGCGGCTGGGGCTGCTGGCGACGCCGGCGGCGTTGGCGCCCGCGGGACTGCCAAACTTGGTGGCGTTGGCCGAGGCGCTGGCCGACTGGGTGGGCGTCTCGCCGAGCGCGCCGTCCAGCGCGTTGCCGCTCGGCTCGGTCAGCCGGATGGACCCCCGGCGGGCCTTTTCTTGCGGCGTCAGCACCTCGTTGGCCAGGTTGGCGGGTACGTAGTCCTCCTCCAAAAACCAAAACTCGGTGTCCCAGTCGCGGTCGACCTTGGGCACGCTGCTGCTCAGCAGGCGGGGCTTGGCGTAGCGCGAGGCGCTGGAGTGCATAATGCGCTTCCCGCCGAAGTCGTCGAGGGCGGAGCCGTTGAGGAGGGAGGCGGTCTTGGGGAGGTGGCCGGCGGCGGCGGCGGCGGCGGCGTGCTGCTGGGCGTGTTGCTGCTGCTGCTGCTGCTGGTGTTGTTGCTGTTGGGCGGCCAGCAGGCCGGCGAGGTTGGACGGCGACAGGTGGTCGCCAAAGGCCGAGGTGTGCAGCAGCTTGAGGGTCTCGGAGGTGCGCTCGTCCTTGGCGTTGTGCAGGGAGGGCGTGGGCGACTCGATGCCAAACTTGGAGGGCACGGACGAGGGCCAGGGCCCGTAGCGGGCGGCGTGCGAGATGCCGTTGGAGTCAAAGGAGGCGGGCAGGGGCGCGTCCATGACGGAGAGGACGTTGGCGTTCATGGGGGAGAGGCCGAGGACGCTGCGGTGCTGCTGCGGGGTCTGGCCTTGCTGGCTTTGGCGGAGGGCCTGCCCTAAACTGCTCGTGCCGTTGTGCGTGCTGTGGCCGTGCAGGTCGTCGAAGCCGGGCCCCGGCGGCGAGCCGTAGGCCGAGGTCGGGTTGGAGGCGTAGGTCGTGTCGATGTTGACCTCGTAGCGGTCGTCTTGCTGTGCAGGGGGTTGTTGTTGTTGTTGTTGTTGTTGTTGCTGTTGCTGTTGCTGTTGGCCCTGCGCCGGTGCCTGCTGCTGCGCATTGATAAACGAATTCGTCAATGCCGAGTTGGACGACTGCATGTAGGCGGCCGGGTTGATGCGGCTGCCGAGGCCGGCGAGGCCGGGGCTGTGGCCATGGGCGGGGCCGTGGCCGGGGCCGAGCGGGGCGGTGCCGATGATGACGCCATTCTTGCCGTAGGTGACGCGGCGGCCGTCGGGCAGCAGGTGCATGTTGGCGCACTTGGGCCCGAACTTGCAGTTGCCCTTGGCAAAGTACTTGCAGACGGTCTCGATGGCGGTGCCAATGTCGTGGCTAAAGGGGCACGAGTTGCCGGCCTGGCAGGCGCCCTGGCGGAAGAACTTGCACGGCACGTGGGAGGTGTCTTTTAAGAACGTGTGCGTTAGTTGCTGTTACTGTTATCTGTGGGTGGGTGAGGGACCGACGCCGGGCATCCCGGCTCGGGAGGGCATCGTCAATTGGGACCGGGGCTCACTTACTCGGTGGACTCCGCGGCCCGTCGAAGCGGGCCTGTGCGCCGGGCATCGGGCTCGTGGTGTCGTGTGGTCCCTGTCCTTGGCCTTGCTGTTGGCCTTGTCCTTGTTGTTGCTGCCCCTGCTGCTGCTGCTGCTGCTGTTGTCCCTGCTGCGCGGACAGGCCGTTGCTGTTGTTCTGGGCCCCGATCGTCAGGCTGCCCGACCGCGCGTGGCGGAACTCGGGCTGCATGGCGGAGGAGGAGGAGGGGAGAGGAGGGAGAAGAGGAGCGAGAAGAGGAGGGAGAAGCGGGAGGGACTCGAAAGATTGTGTCGCGGAATGAGCAAGACACGATGCGAATTGAAACGCGGGGACGCGGGGTGGGCGTGGAGGGGGGGAGGTGCCGTGTGTCGTCGGTGTGTCGTCGTGCAGTGTGTCGTGTGCAGTGTGTCGTGCGAGGTTGTGCGAGAAGCAGAGTGAAAGGCGGAAGACGGAAGACGGAAGACGAATGGAGAAGGGCGATTGAGCAAGACGGGAACGCTTGCTTTGGTGTAGGGAATTTCGGAGGGCGGGATTTCCCTACAGGCGTTCGGCTACCTGGCCTACAGGCAGGGCTTTTTCGTTTTAGCTCACTATTTTATCTTACTATTTTCTCTTTTTTTTTCTGCCCCGTAGCGTCTGTGGTTTTGCCGTTGTTTTCGGGTGGAGGAGGTGTCTCTGTGCGAAAACGAGACCACTAAATTCTGGCCCGAATGCCTGTGGGCACAGTGGAACGATAGCGGGCTTGGGGGGAGAGATGTGGGCGGTGAACGGGCAGACGGGGAAGTTGATCAATTGGGAGGGGGGGGTAGACAATGGGGAACAGGAAGCGGAAGCAACGAACGAAAAAAGAGGAGGCGGTGACGAGCGGCGGGGAAGGAGCTCGAGCAAGACAGAGCCCAGCAGCAGAAGGAGCGAGTCACAGCGCGGGAAAAGACGTGCTCGGGCCTGGGGCTAGGCCTTGGAGCCAGGGAAGGTGACGGAAAAGAGGGGTTGGTGGTGGTGGTTGCTGGCGGCCCCTATGGCGGCCCTTTTCCAGGTTCCAGGGGGTTGCTATCTAGCGCTCCCTTTGGCCTTTCAGGGGGGGAGAGGGGGTGACTAGACTGGTCCGTGTTCTGGTGGTGGTCTGGGGCGATAAGACCGATAAGGATAAGAACGCCCTCTGCTGTGCAAACCCCAACTGTGCAGCACTAACGCCGGGATGTGCAGCGGGCACGCGGGTGGCACGCAGTGGCACGGCTGCAGCGGCTGGGAGAACGAACGTAAGATTATGAAGAACGAACGAACAAACACGTGAGACGTGCGAGATGTGCGATGTTGGCTGGGGACGGAAAGCTCAGGTTCACAGGGACAGTCGAGAATGGCCCCGCAAACAGTCGATAAGGTGTCGTGATTTTGCTCGTGGCCGTGGTCGTGTGTACTCAGCAGTGCGGCCTCGGTCTTGGTGGTCCAGCCGATGGCACTAATGCAGCTCAAGGCAAGGGAGGAGACAGCTGAGCGGAGAGAAATCCAGAGATAGGATAAATATAGGTCAGAGTGGGAAAGAAGAGGAGGCGTGCAAGTATGACTTGCATAGAAAGGCGTGTTTCTGTCGAGATAAACGAATGAAGGGAGAGATCGAAAGAGGTGGCTGATAGACAGGGTAGAGATTGTCCAGCGATGTGCGAGAAATGACAACGAAGGACTGCTCGATGGCGTGGGCAAGCAGCGGAAAGGCGACAGTGAAACCAAGAGCAGAAAGACAAAAGACGAACGAAACAAGACGGGAACGACGGAAGACGGGAGATCGAAACGTGGGGGGACGAGCTGCGGGACGACTGGGGTAAACCGGGGAGCTGTTGGGGGTCTTGGAGGTATTGAGGTATTGAGCCGGAATACAGCGAGGCAGCAGGGAAGGGGACAACCCCAGGAAAGAGGACGCGCGGACCGGGTAGCAGGCTCGGGTGTAAGTCTGTAAGTGAGCGTGGGCGCGAGAGTGGGAGGAAGAAGGAAGAGGCGTAGGAAAGTAAAGAAGAAGGAAGAAGGAAGAAGGAAGAAAATAATTAGGAAGAGTATGAAAAGAGTAGAGTGAAGAACGAAAACAGGAGGGAAGGCACTTTAAAAGGAAACGAGATGCACGTCTACGGCGCAGATGAAGTTGCGTGGACGATGAAAAGGAGATAAAAAGAAAGAGGAACGAGAAAGGCGAACGAAAGACACAGGGATTCAGAAACTGCCTCGTCGACGGGGAGACGCGGCGAGGGACCTGCCGAGACGACCGGTTGACTTCGTCATTCTTCTCTTTTTTTACTGTTTCGTCCGTTCGGTCTCCTTCTTGGGTGCAGAAACAGTCGCCCGAATACATCACGAGACGTGGGGAGGGAAAGGCAACCCAAATGGAGGGTGGCCGTGCCCATCGACACGAGGCCACGAGTAGGAAAGAGGCGACGCAAGGGGAGGAACGAAAGAAAAATAAAAGAAAAAAGAATAAAAAAAGTGAAAAGAAAAAGAGGAACAAAGAGCAAAGCCCACGGGCGACAAGCAAACGACCCAAAAAACAGGGCAGTCGAGGCCGACGCAGTCAAGGCACATCACCAGGCCAGGCAGGCTGCGGACGGAGTGCGCTGCGGATAGGACGGCCACCCGCGAGTGGCCGCGTCAAGAGACCAGGCGCCCAATATACCACACACAACACTCACAACACACAAAACACACACAACACACACAGCATGCACAACAAGCAGCCTCTAGACAGAGCAGGTGAGACAAAACGAGGCAAGAGAGACAAAATGGCGGCGAGGGCGGGGCGGGGAAGAAGGGGGGGGTGGGTTCGACAAACGAAGTGCATGGGAAGAAAATGGTAAAGTACAGAAATGAGGTCATGGCAAAAACAATCAAATATCAAGAAAAGTGATGCGGGCCAGGCGTCCGGTGAAGGACGTCTTAAGGAATTGCCCGATTAGGAAACCCTGTAATATCGCCGTGCGAGACGAGGATAACCAAGAAAATGAGAAAATGAGTTGACGTGCTTCATCGATTTCGCATTTTTCATCGTGCTGCACAAAACCTGTACGAGGCCGGCTGGGATTGCCCTGTATGTCTCTAGATGTACTTTAATTTACTACTTTATCTGCTGCTGGACCTCCTGCATCCGCTTCTTTGTCCGCCTTTTCGCAGTCGACGCCGTTGTGCCATCTAACAAGACAGAGACAAAGTGGCGGCTGCGGTCGTGCCACGGGAGATTGTGACCAGTCGAGAGGGACAGAAGCAAATCCTAGACGAAACTGGCCAACGGGCACTTGTGCGACATGGCGAGAGGATGAAACCAAAAAAAAAAAAAAAAATATGAACGTGCAGAAGTCACAGCCTCGCGGATCGACCGGTCGACGGATGGCTGCAGGCAGCCAAATAACAAGGAAAGGGCGGATACGGACGGCGAAAAAGAAAAAACACAAAAACAAAGAGTGATCGGCACTGCGTCTGCACGCGCGCACATCATTGCCTGCAGGCCTGCCTGCACCCGCACGTCGTATCGCCGGCACAGGAGAGCGACGTCGCAGTGGGAAAACACGCTTGTTTTTTTTACGATCGCGGGAGGGTGCACGCACCGCCCAAGTGCCGGGGCGATGTGATTCTGCAAGCGGCTGCAGCGGGAGTGAGGGAGTGAGGGAGTGCCGGGAGTGACGTCTCGACGACGTGCACGTCTCCTTTTTCGTCTTTTGACTTGTCTCCGGAGCACTCTCTCCTGAGCACTCTCTCCTGAGCACTCTCTCCTGAGCACTCTCTCCTGAGCACTCTCTCCTGGAAATGTAAATGGAAAAAAGGAAAAAGCAAGACAAAAGCAAGACAAACAAAAACGAGAAAAAAACACGATACGACACGATATGAGCACGCTTTTCTGTCCACGTCCACGTTTATTGGTGTGCGCTCCCTACGCTACATGCCCTCCATTTCGTGCACACCCTCTCCGCACGCCCGCACACCCACAGCCATCTCTTCTAGACCACCTTTCAGCCTCCCCACCCCTACACTACTCTTCATCGTCCTCTGTGCAGTTGGAAATATTGAAAATAACACGAAAAGAGCAACGAACATACATGAATTTTCTTCCAACGGTGTTGATTCTGTCTCTCCTTTCCTGTTCTTGGCCACAAGCGGGCTCCTGCTAGGTCCCGTGGTCTCTGTTGGTGCGAAAGTGAAAAGAAAAGAGAAAAGACAAAGAAAAGAAAAAAGACCGGCTTCTTCCCGTCCCGTTCCTTTCTGCCTCGCGCCGCCTGCCTAGTAGGACAGGCCATACCCACATTCACTGCCTGTCTTCACCAGACACGCAAATGGATACGGCGGGCGGGCGTGCTTGGCATGGAAACCGCTGCTGCAGTCGATCGAAAAGGGGTGGGACAGCGAAGAGTGTGGGTGGGCGACCGCGGGCGTCATGTGGTCTTTGAGAGGCCTTCCAACGTCCACGTGCTCTGATAGGTCGCCTTCCAAACCGTGTGTGTGCCCGTCGGCCAACCACGGACACTGCCTCGTTTGCCATCTCGCATTCATTTCCATGTCCTTTTCATGTCCTCGTCTTGTGATATTGCACGTGCCCGTCTCTGGGGTATCAAGGTATCAGGAAATCTTGGGAATCGTGCTGAACTCGTTTGCATGTTCGTATTCGTGTGGCTGTGCCTGCTCTGCTCTTGTGTTGACGCAGCCCAGATTATTCTCTTCGCTTCTCGCGTACCGCACACAATGCCGCCAAGCATCCGACCTGTGTTTTACCGCCAGCCAGCGGTCCGCGTCGGCCGCGCAGGTCCACAATGGCCACGAGCTTGACGGCCCGTGTTGGTTTCGAAGCCATTACGCCGCTAGCCAGTCATCGAGTTCGTGCAGCAGAAGCAGACCGGCAGCGTCGCTCGCTCCGCTGAACGGACACGTGGAGAGAGTTGCTCTGCTGGCCAGCAAGGGCTCGACCTGGTGCCCTTCTCTTGTCTTGTTTTTGTTCCCTGTTCTCTGGCTTCCGTCCTCGACTTCTGCTGTCTTCTTCCGTTTCCTCCGAGCTGCTTACGGCCAATCAAGAGACCAATGAACGGAATTGTTGACACCATCACGGCGGGTGCGTGCGGACGGCAGCGGGAATGGAACAGTGGTCGATGTCGGATGATGGACTTAAACAGATTACTTTCATTTCCTCCGAGCACATATCGTACGCTTATACAACTATACTTGTGTGATAAAACAAGAAATAATCAACCTAATACTCTGGTCGTCTCTCGTCTACACTTCTGTCTATTCTAGTATTTCCGACAAGGACGTGACCAATTTCAAGACGCAACATCATCACACCTAGGCAATTAGAGCCTCTGTGGCTTTTTCAATGCGTGCACCGAGATCCTTGTCTACGTGGGAGAATAGCTCTAGAGAGTAATTGATCAGTCCCGTGTCCACATATACATAGATGCAAGATGCAAGATGCAAGAACGACGCGCCACTTACCATAAACCATGCCTCGGAGCCTGGGGTACGTCACGGAGCTGAGATGGTCTGCAATGTTGCCGATGAAGCGGTCCTGGTGGCCGGGGTCCCGCCCCAGAACAGCCCAGAGGCCAGCTGCCTGCTCAAAGTCCTGGGGGCCGAGCTCGCTGCTGAAGCTGGACACCTCGCCAGCCCACTTCTCGTGCTCGGTGAGCGTGCTCATGGTCCGGCCTTGCTTGGCAGTCTTGAAGGTGGTGGGGTGCAGTGTAGAACCGACGTAGTTGGGGTCGGCGCCGTAGTTGTCGGAGAAGTTCATGAGGCCGTCGCGCTCAAAGGGGCAGTAGACGGGCACAGCAGCGCGGTTGGTAGGGAGCTGCTGGTAGTTGACGCCGAGGCGGTAGCGGGCGGCATCGGGGTAGGAGAACATTCTTGCTTGGAGCACTACGGAGGTTAGTGACGGCCAATAAAACGTATTTAAAAAAGAAAAAAAAAAGAAAACAAATTGGGTGACACTGACTCGGATCTGCCGACGGCGCCCAGCCGGGGACCATGTTCGACGGCGAAAAGGCAGCCTGCTCAATGTCGGTGAAATAGTTTTGCGGCTGTGACGAGAAATGAGAGTTAGTAAGCAGACAATGCAAGATACGAGCGGCTGAGTATGTGGAAGCCTTACGTTGCGATTCATCGTCAGGCGGCCAATCTGGCGCAGGGGGAAATCCTTGTGCGGCCAGACCTTGGTCATGTCAAAGATGTTCCACTTGTACGTCTCAGCCTGCTCGGGCGACATGACCTGGACGAACACATTCCAGACGGGATAGTTGCCCTTTTCGATGGCCTGGAAGAGGTCGTCGACAAGGTAGTCCGGATCTTCGCCGGCCAGCTTCACAGCCTCCTGCCGGGTCAGGTTTTTGACACCAATCTGTGTCTTGATGTGCACCTTGATGTAGGAAAATGAGTTGTCCTATTGGCGAGGCCTGTTAGCGAAAATTTGCTTAAGATCGCTTTTGTATGAATGGACTCTTCTCACCTCCTTTGTAAACTTGTAGGTATGGCCACTGTAGGCGTTCATGTGGCGAAGCGAGGCGGGTGTGCCCCTGTCACTGAACAGATGAAAAAGCTCATGGATGCCTTCCGGGCTCCCTACGTGGAAGCTATAGTAAACAAGGGTTAGTTTTCCGATGATGTGCTCCGCTGTGTTAAAAGGATGTACGAACTCCCAGAACTGCATACAAAATTAGTATCATATATTTGCAGACAAACATAGTCAGCGCAGACGTACCATATTGCTATCCGGCTTGTTGGTCCGAGGATGTCTCTTGTGAGACCGGTTGAGCGATGGAAACTTGATGGGATCGCGGACAAAGAATACGGGCTGTTCGAGTAGATGTTAGAAATTCGTCGTATGGTAGAAGGAGCCGTTTTTGGACACAAGTGGAAGGGTTATTGTGAATAGTGAATGAGAAGACGCGCCGGCTTACCGTGTTGTTAAACACCCAATCCAGATTTCCTTCGTCGGTATATAGCTTCATGCCCCAGCCGTGAACATCACGAGTGGTGTCGGCCGATCCACGCTCAGGGCCAACAGTCGAGATACGCAGGAGCACCTTTGTCTTTTTGCCAATGGTGTTGAGGAAGCTGGCCGATGTGATATCGGTGCAGTCGCTTGTGCACTCGAACTCGCCATAGGCACTGCACAATTGTTAGCCCGGCCATTTCTTGATACTTGAGATCTTGACAAAATTACCTACCCAGCTGCCTTGGCATGGACAACACTGCATTAAAATGGGTTAGCTTCTTTCCAGAGACGTTATTTCCAGAGGCGGGTGCAGAATATCTGGGAGAGGTAATACTTGCCGTTCAGGGATTCTCTCGCGGGCGAAATGGGCCAGCGTCTCGATGAGCTGGGTGTCCTGAAGTAGGACGAGACCACCACCAGAGCCATTCCGAAGCTGGACACTGGTTTTGTTCTGCGGATAGGGGCATCCTGATCTGTTAGATATGACTTCAATTCGGACTCAGACTGGCCATTGGAGGCTACAACCTTCAGCAAGAGTATAGGTCGGCGACATTGTAACGGTTGTTTGGGTAGTTGAGGCTGAAAAGGTAGATGAAGTAGATTCGTATCAAGCTCGAGCTTATATCTCTTTTACGTGCAGAAGAAGCTGCAACATACGGCTTGTTATAAACCAAAACCAAATATCCAAAGACATGATCTCCAAAGATAAGAACAAGCAAGAGAAAGATCAAGTGTTTATTAACGTGTAACTTCTAACGGGCCTGATTCTGTTTTCTTTTTTTGCTATCGTAATTGTTCATGTTTCCATACTGTGTACTGATTTGGCCGTGAAAGTATTTCCTAATCGAGAAGACGACTAATAGAGGAGCCAGCAGATCCCATGTGGCATGCAGTGTGGATTGTCACTTACTAAGTGCGCTTCGCGCCGTAGGTTTTGCGCTTACCCAGTTTAGAAGGACTAGAAGACCAATAGAATCGAGCCTCACATCGCTCAACGACCGCAGCCTTTAAGCTGCCGATCTTGCATCGGCGTATTGCGCGCTCATTTCAGGAACAATGGAAAACTTCTCAGTCTACTGCAGGCTGCCTCCTTAATGCAAGGCCTTTCTGGCTGAAGTCGTACGATTTCAGAGACTTGCGTCTTTCTGACAGTGCTCAAAGTCAATAAAACGCAGGACAAGCAGGACCGGCGGAGCTTCCGAGAATATTTATTTTTGGAGCTGAGTCACGTCCGGCAGCCATGCATCGAAGATCCTGAAATCGGAGCGACTTGGTACTCCAAGTATCAGGAGCTTGGACAACATCCCTCCCGGAAATCAGTCTCCGCATTTAAGAAATGTCGATGCCGCGACTTTTCAGAGTTGCAATGGGAAAATAGGCTACACCAGCGTTGTTAGTGTCACCAGGATTTTCTCTATTAGGGTCTAGTTGTGAAAAAAAACTGCGGGTGACAAGGCCAGACATGTCGGTACCTTTGTAGTATAACGGTGGGGAAGCACATGGTAAAGCAGACAGACAAGCAACAGCTATAAGCACTAGTTTGCGGCCGATACCACAGCCTGAATCACTAGAGGAGCAGCTCTAGACAAAGTATTCGCCGAGATCAGCGTATAAGAAATACTGGGAATATGAGAGAAGACGGGTGACAACGAGTCGGGTTTTAAACGAAAATAAGTCCAGAAGCGCACGAGCTGCATCAAGAGGTTTCATTGGAGGCGTAAGATGGTACTAACGGAGATTTACAAAACGGCGAGTGGCAACATGGCAGTTTAAAGATTGTCCTTACAAGGAGACAGGTCGCCCGCCAGAACTAGCAGAAGCATTATCCTAGAACTCGGGACTTGTTGAGAGCGGGGTATGAGACGACCCGTCTGTGTATTGCCAGGATGTTGACAACTAGGACGTTGGCAACTAGGACGTTGACAACTAGGACGTGGACATAGCTTGGCCGTACTTTTTATCAGAGATTTATGCTCGTTTAGAAACCAATACACGACCTGTGCTGCCTGAGACTCGTCAGACTCCAACTTCCCCAGAAGATTCGTCTGTCCGTACTGCCCACTCTACCAGGCAAGCTCTAGTCGTCGCTTTCGATGCTTGCCAGCATGCTCACCGACGGCACAAAAAGGTGCACCCAGTAAGGACAGAGGAGTAGTCGAGCGAGCGGTCGTGCAGGCCGGACGGATGGCCGGTGAACATGCGTTCGAGCATCTTCTCAATGACCCATAGGTGGCGCGCGAAACCGATAAAATACGTGCCAAACTCGTCGGCGCCGGAGTCGCAAGTGGCCACATTCTGGGTGAGATCGTCGACACTGGCGACGATGGAGCGCACACCGCGGTAGGCCTCTATGAGGCGGGCGACCGTCAGCACGAGAAAGCTAGGTGAGCGGCTCCACAGGGCGTCGACGCCCTGGGGCTTAGTTTTTTAGCGATATCGAACAAGGGCGAGCAGGAACAGACAGACGGACAGCGGGACAGAGGGAGAGAGACAGGACACTGCCAGATACAGGACCTGGATGAGGACGTCGATGTAGATTAGTTTCGGGCTGCAGGATGCCAGAGATGCATGCACACCGGCAGCAGGTAGGACGATCAAAACTTGCTCGTTGCGGAAAGACTAACGGACCAATCGGTTAGCCAGGACTGATGCAGTCAAAAAAATACATGGCAGACGAACTAACATCCCCTGATACTATGGCCCTAGTGCTATACTCCTATGCTCGATCTGATACATTCTTCGGAGCTATGCTCTTGTTGTTTCTGATTCCATGTTCCTGGCCTTTGTTTATACAGCCTTCTTAGCGCCATTAGCCTCCTGTTCTTGCACCGAATTGATTTAGCGTTGGTAACTGCTAATGGTTCTCGTCGTATTATGGAGATACTGAAAGAACCAACCAAAGTCCAGGTTTTTTCATTCCTGCAATGTCTTGTTTTGAACCATTATCGTCACTTATATGGCTGGCTACTGGCAGGATCTCCATCAAACACATCCCTTGATGGCCTGATTATAGTTGGCCTATTGCATCGCTTTAGTCAGACCTGCATGACAGGTGTAACCTACCGATGCTTTATATGAGTTGGGAAGTAGTAGCTGGCCAATCGGCCGGTTATTGCAGCGGTTGTGCTTTTCTCGTAAGCAGGCCCGCGTCACGTCATGGCCAGATCTAGCTGGAGGAACACAGCAGGAGTTGAACACGGAGAGGACAGTGTCAATAAAGAAACTGAGACAAACGAAGAAAGGACGCAGGCACAATAAAACTGTAAATTCAAACACAGACACAAGAGATACGTACACCTGAAAATGGCGTATATAAACGCGGGTGACACTCTCGTCAACGAGGTTTTGATGTGCAGACTTCCTGATTCTCAACGCAAGTTCTGAGCATATCATCGACTTGACTTCTTTTCATATCACTGCCTTTCTATTCCCTTACACTTAAGCATTCATACTTGATCATGTCTGTCCCCGACGGCTCACGCTTCGACTTTATTGTCGTGGGAGGCGGCACTGCCGGCAACATTGTTGCGTGCCGGCTTGCCGAAAACCCCAAGGTGCGGGTGCTGGTGGTCGAGGCTGGCATTGGCACCTCCAAGGACAACGAGGAGATCCGGACGCCGGGCTTGGCCATGGACATCCGTGGCAGCCAGTACGACTGGGCCTACAAGACGACGATGGTGAAGCGGGACGACTACGAGCGGATCGAAAAGCCCAACACGCGCGGCAAGGCGCTGGGCGGCAGCTCGTCGCTCAACTACTTCTCGTGGGTGCCCGGGTCCAAGGGCACGTTTGATATGTGGGAGGAGTACGGCGGCAAGGAGTGGACGTGGGATCCGTTGGTGCCGTACCTGCGCAAGAGCGTGACGTACCACGACGACGCCGGTCTGTATTCGCCGGCGCTCAAGAAGATTGGCGGCGGCGGGCCGATCCCGATTGCGCACGCGGAGCTGATCCCGGAGATGAAGCCGTTCCGCGACCTGGTGACCAAGGCCTGGAAGGGGACGGGCGAGCCGGTGACGGATAACATTTATGACGGCACGATGCGCGGCCTCGTGCACAGCGTCAACACCATCTACCAGGGACGGCGGTCGGGCAGCTTCTTGGCGGTCGCGGACAAGCCCAACATCACGATCCTGGCCGACACCTACTCCAAGAAGCTCATCATTGACGACGCCGACCGCACGGCCAAGGGCGTCACCGTGATCCGCGGCGGCCAGGAGTACTCGTACTTTGCCTCGCGCGAAGTCATCGTTTCGCAGGGCGTCTTCGAGTCGCCCAAGCTGCTGATGCTCAGCGGCATCGGCCCGGCGCCCGAGCTCGCGCGCCATAACATCCCGCTGCTCGTGGACTCGCGCCACGTCGGCCAGCACCTGCTCGACCACCCCGGCGTGCCGTTTGTGCTGAAGATCAAGGACGCCTACTCCATGGATAGCAAGGTGCTGCGCAAGGGCCCGCTGCAGACGGCCGTGCTCTCGGCGTATGCCAAGGGCCACCAGGGCCCCATGGGCTCGCCCTTCCTCGAGCTCATCGGCTTCCCGCGCATCGACAGCTACCTTGAGAAATCGCCCGAGTACCGCGCGGCCAAGGCGGCCAACGGCGGCCAGGACCCGTTCTGCCCCTACGGCCAGCCGCACTTTGAGCTCGACTTCCTGCCGCTCTTTGGCAGCGCCTTCCAGTGGCACTTCCCCCTTCCGAACAGGGGCAGCTATATGACCGTCATGGTCGACCTCGTGCGGCCCGTGTCCGAGGGCGGCACCGTTACGCTCAACAGCGCCGACCCCCTGCAGCAGGCCAACATCAACCTCAACTACTTTGCCGACGACCTCGACATTATTGCTATGCGCGAGGGCATCCGCTTTGCCTACGACGTGCTCAAGCATGGCGAGGGCTTCAAGGACATCGTCGAGGACGAGTACCCCTGGGACATGCCGCTGGACGACGACGACGCCATGAAGCGCACCGTGCTGGACCGCTCGCAGACGTCCTTCCACCCCTGCGGCACGGCCCGTCTGTCCAAGAACGTTGCCCAGGGCGTCGTCGACGCCGGCCTCAAGGTCCACGGCATCAAGGGCCTGCGTGTGATCGACGCGTCCGTTATCCCTGTGATTCCCGACTGCCGCATCCAGAACTCCGTCTACATGGTGGCTGAGAAGGGCGCCGATGCAATCAAGCGGGACCATGCGGACCTGTACCAGTAGCTGTGTCCTGTTGGAGTGGCGTGTTGACGAATGGAACAACAAGTTGATAATTTACTTAGTTTAGGAATGCCACTGTTTCTGTTAACAAAATCAAAGCTGAAAAGATTGCTATTCCAGGCCGCCACTTGTAATCCATCGGATTTTGATTCTAGCCATTTGTCTTACTTGTTGTTCTTCTCGTAATAATGGCCATATCTCCTGCTGTTTCTGCTAGAACCGCAGTTGGAGGTCCATCGTAGGCGGCACACTACTCCGTAGACGCTTGGAACCCGGGCCCACTAATGTCTTGTGCTCACCGACACACTACCAACGGGCCAGACAAGGCGCCAAGTGGGGTGCTTTAGATTCTCTTGCTGATACTGATACAGTGCAGATCTCACCATCGAAGCTAATTCCCAGCCTTATGTACTCCGTGCGATCTTGCGTTCGGCCAATCCGCACGGCCAGAGCCATTCGCAAATAGCAAGCTGCCCGACAATGAGCTTGCTCTGCGCTCAGCTGGTTGCTTGGCCGCCGTCCGCGACCTAGCTGCCCTCTACCATCATTTTTTCACACATGTACAGCCACTGTCAGCCATTGATCGTGCATTGCCGGCAACCGCTTTGTCTCTGCAAGCTGCAAGTCAGCCAGTAGAAGAGTCGAAAAGAACCAAAAAGACAGAAGCAGCCAGCGCAGTCTCGACCATGGAAGACGCGGAGCAGCCGAGCTCCGGGAGCAGCACCGATCCGCTGCAGGAGCGCGCCTTTGAGTTTGTGCTGGACGGCAGCCAGCAGGGCGTCCGCAGCCATGCGATGAGAGAGTACTGGTGGGTGCTTTTTGGTCGTGTCTCTGGCCCATACTACGTGTCTCTGGCCAATTAACACTGTCGACAGGAAGAAGCGCCACAGGAAAAAAGGCGAGGAGAAGGCCGGCACGCGGCGGCTGCGGACACTGCTGCCGGTCGGCCTGCAGCAGAGCAGCGCCATCCAGCGGGCCCATGTCCCGTGGACCCAACCCCACGATATTCCGCATATTCCAGGATTGTCTGACATCCATTTCCACGAGGCTGTGGGAGGACAGCCGTCGAGCACTTCAGCTTCGTCCCGGATGTCCCTGGTATCGACAAGCTCCGCCAACTCGGACGCATACATGGCGGCGTCTAGTCTCTCGGGTGCCTCCTCAGACACGCCCCCGGGCATTCCCGGAGGCCCCGCCGGTCTGGGCGGAATTCCCACGCAAGCTCTGACCGGCATGGAACACGCTCTCGGCGCTGGCCGCCTCGACCCGTTCGACATGTTTCCTGTGACGCTGACGGCCCAACACCACAAGCTGCTGCACCACTGTGCGTATCGTGTTTGCTTTGATTTCTTCCATCATGCTTTGTTGTGGTCCTCATTTCCTTCTTTGTCATTTGTTTCATGCGCCCTCTTAGTTCATCCGTTCCTTGTTGTTCCTCATCTCATGCCCCCGATCAACTCATCCGCTCCCCGTGCTGACCCCCTCCAGGGCTCAGCGCCCACGCCACCATGATGTTCGAGCCTCTGACCGTCTCCTCCAACCCCATGCGCGACGTCTGGTTCCCACTCGACCTGTCCAACGCCGCCTCCTTCAACGCTATCATGGCCCACGCCGCTGCCCACCTCGCCCGCCAGCAGGGCGTGCCGCGCTCCTTCGAGGCCCTGCAGTTCAAGGTCGAGGCCGTGCGCATCGTCAACGTGTGGATGGCGCACGCGGTGCTGGCCCTGAGCGACCAGGCATTTGCCGCGGTGATCCGGCTGCTGACGTACGAGGTGTGTTGAGATTCAGCTTCTGATCAGGAAAAAGAACAAAAAGAACAAAAATCAAAACAAAACAAAACAGAACAGAACAAAATCAAGTGCTAACCTTCAGCGCTACTGGGGCACCGCCGCCGAGTGGCAGGTCCACCGCGACGGCCTGCAGCGCATGATTATCGCGCGCGGTGGCTTCGCGGCGCTACAGAGCAACTGGCAGCTGGGGCTGGTGACGTACCTGTAGGCTCCGCACTGCTTCTCTTCTTTGATCCGCTCACTGTCCACTTGTCCACTGTCCACTGTCCACTGACCGCGCCAGTGTCTCCCTCATGGCCAAGCCCTCGTGGTTCCACGCCGCCAACGACATCACCGGCCTCGCCGCGCTGCCCGCTGCTCTCACGGATGCGCCATCACCCACACCGTTCGACGACCACCACTCCCGCGACGCCCCCCTCGCCCCTCACGAGAAGCTCCTGCGCAGCCTCTGGCTGCTCTCGACTGTCCAGGATATGCGCACCCTCATGGTCACTGCCCGTGCCTGTAGCGGTGGCCGCCTCGCCGCCTGCGACGCCATCCAGGACGCCCTTCAACTGCTGTTGGCCGACCTCAAGCAGGACCTCGCCCCGCGTCGCCCCGGTGAGGCGCTCGCCGACCCCGCGGTTCCCACAGCGCGTGAGCACGTCCGCCTTGCTAGCATTGTGCTGCTGTGCATGCTGATGCGGGGGTCGGTGGAGGCCGACGGCACTGACGGCGCTGACGGTGCCGACCCGATGGACCTCTGCCTCGTCGACGTACACCTCCAGGACACCCGCCCGCTCTGGCCGTCTGCCACCGGCCTGCACGCTGTTCTGTTTGAACGCGCGGCGGCGCTGCCGGGCGGCGACCGGCGCACGCTCTACGCCGAGAACATGACCGTGGTTCTGCTGTCATTTAGCAGCGACGCGCGCCGCGGTGTGCAAAAGTGCCTACTCCGGATTCTGTGCGAGGCTCTGGCCATCCCGGACGCGCACCTATGGGACGAGAGTTGGACGCCGGACGCCGTGCTGGCGTCATTGCGCGGGTCATGAGGCGAGTATCGTTGCTTATTTGCCTATTTATGACTTTCACGTTTCTTTAATTACAAGCTTTTGATTTTGGACGGGTAATATCATATACTAAAAGTTTACATATAACGAATAATACCGGAAGATAATTGGTTAGGCCAAACATCGTACAACCTCATACGGAGTACTCCGTACAGGAAACATTATACCAAACCTCATATACCTCATACCAACAAGAGGGGCTTGATTCTGCAAAAGGCGACCCGAAAAAAGTGGGTGGGGCACGAGTACCAGCCATTTGTGTACCAGCTATTTTTGTACCAGCCATTATCAGTCATATGGCTAGGGTGCGGCTGGTACTTAAATGGCTGGTATACAAATCCAACATAAATACGAACGTGTGTCCTAGCATATTAACGCTGGAATGTGGAACAGCGCCTTCTTCATAAACGACATTACGACAGCTTGAAAACAATCGAACATGAAGCAGTCGCCGTCCCCGACATTGACGATGGGCAAGCATGCCCATCCTCCCCGTGCACAGGCACGGACTTCGGGCGTCGAAAAACCTCGTCGCACGCGCAGAGACAGCCGCACTCTCCCGTCATGGTACTATAGAGTCCTGAACATCAGCATCAAGAAGAACAGAGAAGTATATGCCTACGAGTATGACGAGGATCTCTCAGAGATGGAAGAAGACAAGGGACAAGACTGCACGTGCGGCAGCGACGATTCGGTGTGTGACAGCCCGATTGATAACGTGTCGGAGAGATCCTACGACGGTTCTGACGCCGGCTGCTACTACGAGATGAAAGAAGAGCGCGAGGAAAGGAAGCGGGAGAAGCTGCGGGAGCGGAAGGAAAAAGAAGAGCAACAAGATTTTGAGAGGACTAAGGAAGAGGAGGTTGACGCCACAGAGAGAACTCTTAGCAGGGCCGCGAAGGAACGCAAGACCATCTCTATCGAATCACTTGCGGGGCAGGAGTTTTTTCTGTACTGCAGTGCTCACGTCGCCCATTTCTACCACGACCTTTCTCCGACTAAAAGGGTTAATTTTTATTGCCTAGACGACGAGGGCAATTGCAGTCTGGACAAACCGAAGCTCGGCGGGGAAACTACAATGTTATACGGCAAT
The DNA here is from genome assembly GCA_021397985.1 of Sporothrix dimorphospora. Classification (NCBI taxonomy): domain Eukaryota; kingdom Fungi; phylum Ascomycota; class Sordariomycetes; order Ophiostomatales; family Ophiostomataceae; genus Sporothrix; species Sporothrix dimorphospora. The sequence continues at coordinate 409,991 of WOUA01000024.1, forward strand.
GTATATCTTGATGCACATGCCAGCTGCGAGTTTGGGCCGTTTCACCCTCCGAAATACGCGACTCGGAAAGCTATTAAGGTGATGAGCTGCGATGGCAAATACGAACTGTCGTTTAAGTTTATCGGAAATGGCCACCTGAAACTGCGCGTCTCTCAGGATATTTCATGAATGAATACAGCGCAAGTCCTCCAGCTCCCCCGCCCGCTGCCCCGAAAGTGTTCGAGTTCGTTGGCATCTGGCGCGATGAAGAGAAAGAGGAAGCAGAACGGAAGGAGAGGATAGCAAACCGCCCTCCATCTCCTCGCGAGACTTGGTTTGAGATGAACCATCCCATGGGGTTGTGGCGTCAGTCAGGGGGATTCTAACACGCCAATCCACCAGCTGGTTTTTAGGGTGCTTCCGTTTGTTTATGTATGTACAGTATGTAGTATGTACCTCTCTTTTACTTTTATTTTTATTATGTACTTATAATACATCTTGCAGGGTGGTAGCCAGATGAGCAGAAGAACTGGAATAAAGTTAGCATAATAGAGCTAAGTGTATGGAGTAGATGAACAATAAATTAAATTATTAAATAAGCATTGACTTGGTTTTTATTTATTTATTTTTTGTAACAAATATATAAAAATGTGATGCTAATTCGGTAGGGAATCTAGATCTATCTGGATCACGGACTCTTTTATATCTAATAACTTTGTGGTCTTTGTCATTGTACGGCTTGAAATAATTAAAAATAAAACAAATAGACCTTTCGCTTCTTTCCGTCTAAAATTGCTACTTGTCAAGGCGCTGCCGTGAGCCTGCCTGAATGCCTGTTGTTTGATATATAATTATATGTGAGAGCAGTGTAAAGCTGGAGGCTTTATTACATACTAGTCTTTTGCCAGTCAGTGCAGCAGCAAGTCCGACGAATGCTCCCGTCGATCCCTGCCGTGACACTACTTTCCTTAAGTCTTTTTTTTTTTTTTTAAATCAATCGTTAAAAAAACTATGTTGTCTTTTATTCTTTTCATTCAAACTTTTTTTAATGATCAACGTTCTTTTAAAGTGATAATGGTGACCCACATCGGGCCGCGCCGTCTTGGTAATGTATGTTCATCCCTTTTCACGTTTCCATTTTCCTCCACCTCGATTGAGCATTACGAATGAATAGCGAATGCATTTTCCTATTGACGGTGCAGGTGGCTTGCTTCTTTATTGGTCGAGTAAGATACAAATTTAAGCTGTTTCAGACATTCACTGATTGGACACGAGCACTCTGTATGCTCGCGAGGACCAGTCTTCAGCTGAATCCCAAGCCTTGTCGGTCCCGCTCGCTGTTCTGTGGCTGGCGCTTAAAGCTTTCAATCTCTCCCTTACCGCCGGCTTTTTTTTCATCCTTTTTCTTTCTTCTCCTCTCTTTCTCACGGCTAGCGACTGAAACAAACAACATCCGATACACGTTTTACGACAGTGACACCCCCGCGAAAGATGCCGCAATGTCTCGACCGACAACCACCGACGATCTCGTCAAGCGCCTGCAAGACACGGTGATAAGCCAAAAGGAGCGAGTCGTTCTGCAGGCACTCGCCACGGAGATGGTCAAAGTGTTTAGCGAAAAAAAAAATCCGCACCTGGGGCACGAAGCCGCCGCGCTGGCCCTTGTGGCAACCCCCGAGAGCTACAAGGAGCTGCTCTGGGCATTCGACAATGCAATCACAAAGGGCACGGCCGACGGCAATGTGCTGCACCCGCATCTTTGCAAAGGCTTTGTGCACGTCCTGCGATGCTCCATCCCGCGCGAGGCGGCTGGCCATACGAGCACAAAAATCGGCATGGGACTCGGCACCGCCCTGAGCAGCCTCAAGAAGCGCCTGGAGTCGGCTGTGGTACAAGGTGACCCAAACGCAGAATACCAGTTGGTTTTGACACTGGGCAGCGTGTTGCATGCCATGTACGACGTCCAAATGGCCGGCATCGACCGCGAAACGCTGCAAAAACCACTTCTCGACATGCTGGACACGTTGAGCAAAGACAAGGAGATCCGCCTCGCACAGGCAGCTGCCTATGCCCGCGAAGCGCTCCGATGCATCCCCGACAGCGACGGCCCCTACAAGATACTCCTCCGCAATTTGGTCAACGTCGTTGGTGCAGCGAGTAAGATTGCTGGTGCGGTGGCGACCATGGATGCTTCCAAGCTGTTTGACGGTGCTGTTGCCTTGGCAGATGTGCCCGATCTCGCCTCCGCCATGGTGGATGTGGTGGAGGCGATCTCAGTGGCCATGAGCAATCTTGACGCCGTCAAGGACACGGTCGGCAAACAGCGCAAGCACAAGATCTGGTACGTGGCTTTGCGCTACAGCGACATGCTGATCCAGAACAGGGCCTTTGCAAGCCTCGAGTTTTTTTTGGACAACGTGCCCTGCCGCCATGACATTGATTTTCTTTGTGGCATATCTGCCCAGCTGGAGCAAGTATGGGTGCAGGCGGCGGCCGCTGCCACACACACAGGCACAAACACAGACACAGACGACGATGGTGCCCAAGCACTCGCCATGCGAGCTCGTGTCCAAGACGTATTAGCATCATTGCCAGAGCCAAAGAGTCCCTCGGATACACTGCACGGTGTCATTGGCGGCCACTCGGACAACAGCAAGCGTTTGGCCGCGTGGAAAGACGCGGTTGCTGGCACAATGCTTGGCGAGACACCGAAACCCGACAAAGACCAGAAAAACAAAGACTACAAACACTCTCTTGGCTGCTACACTGTCACGTTCGAGTCGTTGCCTACCGATCTCATCTCAAGAGCGTGGCTACGGTGCACCCGAGCCCAGCTATTTTACGCGGATGCAAGTCTTCTAAAGTACTACCTTGCTCGCGACGAGCACCTGTTGCAAATCCAGCGGTTGTCTGGTGCCCGCTTGACCATGGAGAACTGCTATATCAATCTGAACATTATCAAGGCATCCGAAACAAGCTACGAGACGGTGCCTCTTCACAGCCTGTTCGACCCTCGCACCTGCAACGACGGGGCGATGCGTGTACCCCGTCGCCTTTTGATTTGCGGCGCTGCTGGTGTTGGCAAGACGACACTCTCCAAGAAGATTGTGTACGAGCTCACGCGATCACCAGTGAGCCCCGAATTTCAATCTTGGACGGCGGCGTACGATCGGGTGATTTGGCTTCCCCTTCGAAACCTGAAGCTTCACAACCCCGACATCGACTATCAGTTGATGGATCTCTTTCGTGTGGAATATATGTCCAAGCTGCCAGACCGTGAAGTGCTCGCACGGGTCCTTGACAATCACTGTTTAGCGTCCAGCGGCAATCACCGAAAAAGCAGCCGCACACTGTTTTTACTCGACGGCCTCGATGAGATGTCAGAGCAACTCGACTCGGACAACCAGGCAGCCAAGTTTCTCACCTACTTGCTCGACCAGCCGGATGTAATCATCACGTCGAGACCAGGTGCACGCATTCCCGACACATTGCAACCATTGGACTGCAAGCTGGAGACTACGGGGTTCAATGACGACCAAGTGCGGCAGTACGTGCACTATTCTCTCGGCGACAGGCGGCGTGCGGAAGATTTGCTGTGGTTCCTGCACCGTCGCAGGTTCTTGTCTAGCCTCGTCAAGATCCCAGTTCAACTGGACGCACTGTGTTACATCTGGCAAGACAACAACCCCGACGACGCCAACCACGCCACCAAAGCGGCGCAGTCCATCGAAACGTCAACTGCCGTCTACCGGGCCATTGAAGACAAGCTGTGGCGCAAGGACATTCCACGTCTAGAGACGCGCGACGTCCGAGGCAGGCCTATCACGGAAGACAAGGTACGTGCTCACCGGACACGGGAGCAAATCCGCAAGCTGGTCCGCAGCGAAGCCGCGTTTCTGCAACTTCTGGCCTTTTCGGGGCTGGTCAGCGAAACCGTCTACTTTGACGAGCGTCACTGCGACAACGTGCAGCAACACATGGACGCGCCGCACCTGCACCTTGCTGGATCCGTAGACGATGTGCTGCTCCACGTGTCGTTTCTGCGCACCCTGGAGGCGTCCACCACACCGACGGCACCGGATCCGATGGCAGCCATAGACCTCCACCGCACATACCACTTTATTCACTTGACGTACCAAGAGTATTTTGCGGCGCAGTACTTTGTCGGCTGCTGGACAGCCGGCAAAGAGCTTGCTTTCTTTTCCTCAAAGGACAGTCAAAGCCACGTTATTGGCACGGACAGGTTTATTGCCGACCACAAGTACGACGCTCGTTACAGCGTCTTTTGGCGCTTCGTTGCCGGCTTGCTGCACAACGGGACAGACGCCCCCGACACGGCTTGTCTTGGGCGTTTCTTTGACGCCCTGGAGAGCGAGCCGCGCGATATTGTGGGCCGCGAGCACCAGAAGCTGGTGGTGCAATGTCTGGTTGAGGCCGACCCGGCCCAGGACATGGCCCTCTTTGACGCGCACCGCAGCCTCTTGAAGGAGTGGGTAGTGTACGAGTTAGATCAGTGGAAGGATCTCCGGCTGCTGACGCTGTTCTCGTTTCCCGAGCGGATATCTGGCCCCATTGTGCTGGACGAGACGGGGACCGTTGTGCTGAGCAAGACGGCGACGGTGGAGCTACAGGACAATTTTCTACGGGATGTTCCCCCGGACCTATGCATCACTGATGCGTCGGGGATTATGCCACTCGCCACCTGCAAGGTACTGCGAAAGCTGCCGTTTCTTCCGCACAATGTTCTCCAGGCCATCACCGAACGTTTTCAACTCTCTCCGATCGACCGATCTCACCATTCTCTCGAAGTCCTGGGTCAGCATCTCGGCGATGCGCTGCCTCACATCCTCGATTGTCTCGGACACACGACGGGCTTTGTGCGGGCCAATGCCGCCACTGCCTTTGCCGAGATCGCGCGGAACGAAGTGGCTCTCCCGCCCGAGGCCGTCGCAGCGCTGGTCCTTTGTGTCAATGATGTGTTTGAGAGCGCGGCATTCAACTCCATGGTCGCGTTGTGCAACGTGCAGCCCTTTCCCCGAGAAGCCATTGGCGTCATCTGCGCCCAGCTACGCCATGAAAAAGACAGTGTCCGCAAAGCCGCTGCAGAGGCCGTGGAACAAGCGCGAACGCTTCCTGTGGAGGTGTTTTCGGAAATCACAGAGCGGCTCCTGGATCCAGCTCAATGCGTACGGTCGGCGGCAATAAAAGTGTTTCGACCAAGACAAAGACCGCTGCCTGATTCCATTCTGGATCGCCTGGCCCAGTTTCTCGGCTCGTCGTCAGAGGTCGAAACAGCAGCGGCAATCAATGCCCTGCGCACAATTTCCGCCGATGCGTATAAAATGGCTCATAAGAGTAGGATGCCTAAGGATGAGGACAGCAGCACATCGCATCCTGTTTTTGACAGGTTGATCGCATTGTTGCACAACGGTCCAAAGGCCAAAATCCGAGCCATTGCTGCACTGGCCTTTCGAACGACAGCTGGGCCTCTGCCCGCCCACATATACAAACAGCTTGCTGTAGGTCTTACTGACCCGCACTCTGATGTCCGTGGCTGCACGGCGCTGGCTTTAAGTTACCATATGACACCTCTCGTTCTTGACATGGACGAGATTCTCCTTAGCATATTATCACACGCCGAAAACTTTGACGACGTGGCCAAACTGTGCGTGTTTCATGTATTTCCCAGAGACTTGCCTCTGTCTCCAACGACGATGCATATCCTGGCCCAAAAACTGTGCGATTCCACAACGTCGCCCCTCATACGGACATGGATACTCGAGGTCTTTCAGCTCCAAGCTGGCCGTCTCTCCGAGTCCACCGTGCAAACTCTGGCAACACTCCAAGAAGTTCAAACAGAGGCAATGTTCCCACAGATGGGCAAGGAGAGCTGCGGGTTTGTATACTTTAAAACCACGCAACAGATTGCTTCTGTCCTTGGTGCATGCCAGTCATTGCCAGAGGGCGTCCAGTCGAATCTGCTGAAGCGGCTTTCTTCTAGCCAAAGTGGTGACGACATTACACGACGGTCCCTTTCATCCATAACTGCCCTGTCGCACCGCGACTTGGTCTCTCAGCCCGTCCTGGTAGGCATCCTGTCGTGCCTGACGAGCTCTACTGCGTTAATACGTAGCAGGGCGGAAGAGACACTGTATCGCAAGTCGACCTTGCCGCTAAACATTCTTCAGCCGCTGCTGCAGTATACTGTGAGTGTCAAGGATGCTCTGACATGCAGTGGGCGTTCGAGACGCTTTTTTTGGCACATGGTTGACCGTCCCGACGCAGAACTTGCCAGCCTGCTTCAGCCGGACAAAGGAAACGCTCGTTTTGTGTTTGAATGTTGTCTGAGTATGGCAGAAGACGAGCCCGTCCTGTGCTATGCAGATGGAGAAACACATTATGCGTTTGTCGTCGGCGGAAAAAAACGACGCGTGCCAAAAACTTACTTTTCAGTCAACCCGGAAGACATCCTGAGGGAGCTTGGTGTTCCGGCGGGTCTACCCCGGGTATGGGAAGACAGAATCGCAGAGACTGTGCAGGGAGGTAAAGGCGAGGATGGGGATAAGGGTGATGAATGTGATGATGGCAAGTACCGCTCGGGTCACATTTTTGTTATTTTCGCTGTTTTGTTCGTCTGGGCTTCTTTTTTCGTTTCGTTTGTATGAGATAAACGGAAATTTATTGTGTATTTTTGATAATTCGGTAAAAGCTATCTTAAATATGAATATCGATAAACTGCACTGACTTGAACCCTAAAATATAAGGCACATTTCTAACGTCTTTGTATACAGACCAGTTGTTTCTATATATACTCCCACAGGGTGTGCTTGACCTTGTTTGCAAGAAGAGTATAAAAATGTACTGATTTATGTGGCCTGCAATTGTCCCCAGCCACCCACGGCCGACAGCTCGACGCTAGCTAGCGGCCCGCCGCCTCGACTTATAAACGACGTTATCGTTGTCTTTACGCGCACACTCGGGGGTTCAAAGATAAAACTAGGAGATGAGGCTTTTATGGATCTATGCAGTTTTCCACAATACAAAACACAATCTACCCTCACTAATGGCCATACTACTTATTTAACACCCGAGCGCTTTACACACGATACTTTTACTGCGTTCTCTTTTCTAACCCGATCTAAGTACTAGTCTAACGCTACCCTGGGTGTGGCAGATCACCTTAATTCTTCCAATTCGTGTGCGGGGTTAGTGGTGTTGTCCCTGTCCCGTTATCGAGGTTCGCTGCGGCCCGTGGTGGCTGTTTTCGTAACACTTTAGTCACGTGCCGCGTCCCTTACAGACACAGCCACCGTATTTGATTTTCTTGTCGTAAGAAAGGGAGGGAAGGAGATGTCTGTACGATATCCGTTTTGATCGGTCTCTTACGTATCGGAGGATGTGTCGTTATCGGTGGTAAGTCGTTGTGGTCGGCATATCGGGATACGCCCCATGGGCGACAGCCTAGGTTGCGAGAATCTGTCCTAGAGGTTGTGCTACTTCTTTCGTGTTACTTACGGGTGTTCTTGTACTGATCACAGATAGATGCTTCTTTTCTGCTGGGAGCTCGTTGATTATCTATTCTCGAGACGATGATGTCCCTTCTAAAACTAAAAGAAAAGCAAAACGTAAAGAAAATATGAAAGGGGGCATAGGCCTGCCTGGGAAATTACTGTGGGACCTGCCCCGAGGAGCAGCACAGCCACAAAAGAGCAGCCACAAACGACAGGAAAAGGGGAGGGAAACAAAAGAAAACAAAAGAAAACAAAAGAAAAACACTACAGGCCCCAAATGGCACACTCCAGCCCCTCCTCAATTTACTAGTTGTAAGATAAATACTCTGTAGGACGCACCGGCTGTTGTGCATCCCGTTCAGTGGGTTTAGTGCATTTTAATTGTCTGGCTGGAGTGATTGAATCGCTGTAATCAACCCCTGTTGCATCCTGAATTAAGCTTAAAATTAAACTTTTTCTATTTAAGCCACACAAAGTGATCAGCGAAAAGTGCAGGATCGATCTGCCTAACAAGGATGAATGAACACAAATGACGAAGAATGGTTCTTTGAGAATAACAGTCTTTCAGAAACCAAATAGTACTGAATAAAACGACACAGGAAAAGGTGAATTAATTTCCTTAAAATTCACAAACATCGTACGGACAGTGAAGACCCACTAAATGCACCTACTCCGTAGTCAATTGTCAATTAGCGAAATTTGCTATTGAAAAGAGTGGGAAACACGTCTTTTCACGCCAGAAGTTGGGTCGTTCGTTGATACGACATACTCCATTCGTTACATGAACTGTGACATTGCCCCGCCACGTCTATTTTTCGTCCGTCGTCCGCGTTCTTCATCTAATGCCATCCGCTCTTCCGTTCTTTCTTTAGCGCTCCCCTTTTTCTCTCCCCATTTGGGATCGCTTGTCCCTTCCCCTCCGTCTTTTGTCCCTTCTCTCTCTGTCTCTCCCTCTCTTCTCTCATCCTCTTTCCTTCTCCCCATCCCCCCTCAACGCCAGCACCACGCCTCGCTTTCATCATGGCAGACCAGCCGCCGCCCGACACGAACGCCGACGAGGTCGAGTATGCAATCGACGGGACCGAGCACTCGCGCGACGGCTACGGCAACCTCGTCACGGTCGAAGAACAGCGCGAGATGCAGGAAGAAGACGACATGCTCCAGCGGTCCATGGAAGCTATGCGGGCTCAGCGCGAGGCCGGTGTCCGCGCTGCCCACCCGGTCGCCTTTGCCATCCCGCAAGCCGTGTACAAAGCCGCCGCCGAGAACCCCCAGTCGCTGTCAGACGCGGATCGCGCGCTCATTCTCTCGCGCGGCGACGTGCACGCGCGCGCCCTCGTCAGCCCCCAAGACTTGACGCGTGCCGAGCGGTACCGCATTCTGGGCTGGCCGGCCCCGGACGTCGTCGAGCAGCGCATCCGCGCGGCCACGAAACCCACGGGCACGGAGCTGAGCACGCCGGCCGAGCTGTTTGCCAAGGCCGAGCGTCAGGGCACGGCCACGCTGACGCCTGTCGAGCTGTATCTGCTGGGACGCGGGTTCCGCCTCGAAGGGTCCGAGTTTGAGGAAGACGACTTTAGCGACGAGGAACAAGAACAAAAGAACAAAAAGGCCAAAAGCGAGGCCTCCTCATTGTTTTGCCAGCTCGGGATACCGGGAAACGGGGAGGCATACACTGCAGCCGTCAAGGAGGAGGGCGTCAACTTGCAGATTGTGGCTGAGGCGCTGATGCAGAGCATAAGTGCTAGCGGTCGCAGTCTTGCTGCAAAGTTTGGGCAGCCAATTCCGCCCGTCTGGCAGGCACCAGGGCCGTCGACGCGCTACCCGGTGGCCCAGCCGCCGGGAGAGTTAACGGGCGAGTTAACGGGGCAGCTAGTGGGGCAGTCGACGGGCCAGCCGGTTGGGATGCCTGTCGGGATGCCTGTCGGGATACCTGTCGGGATGCCTATTGGAATGCCCGTTGGAATGCCGGTCGGGATGCCGGCCGGTGCTCTGACCGGACTCGGCACTGGTACTGGCGCCCCCACCCAGGTCGCTCAACAGCCGGGGCCTTACGACTTTGGTGCCTCCGTTGGTGCTATCTCTCCTATCCCTGCTGGTGCTGGTGCGGGTGCTCCCTTCTTCCAACATCCGCCTCAAGTACAGCCTCATCAGCCCGGTTCCAATTTCGGATTCGGTCTACCTAGCCAATCTCCCTTCCCACTACAACAACAACACATGGGAAGGCCGCAAGGATTCGACTTCGGCTTCGGCGCTCCCGGCGCTCCCGCTGCGGCCACCACAGACGCTGCATCGAGTGGACCACAGGGACAAGAGGGAAAAGCGGCATCCGTCATCCCCAGGCCAGCAGAGGCAGGAGCCGTTCTTGACGAGATTGCCAATGCGCTCTTACATATCAAGAATGAGCGCCGGGCGAAGCGGATGGGCCGAGACGACTTTGATGCACGTTTCAACAGTATCGTCACGTCGATACGTGGACTCTCTGACCGATTTACCTCGTCGTTGCCGCCCAGCCCCCATCAACTAACGCAGTATTACACACGACGCGACTTAACAGTTCCTCCGCCCCGTCTTGTTTTGGGCCCCAACCCCTTTGGACTGCGCCTGTCGCACGATGGCAGCAGGGTCCACACCGCGAACCGCAACAGCAAAAGCGACAACGAACTGCCACACGGGGGCACGCAGGCCCCGCCATGGACGGCGTGGAGCGCCACGATTCCGCATCGCATGATGGAGCCCACTCGGCTCAACATTGACTTTGACAACTATGTCACGTCTATACGGGCATGGACGGAAAAGGAGGAGCAGGCCTGGCTCGACCACCGAGCAGCACAGGAGGCAGCCCGAGAGACAGCTCAGCAGACCGACCAGGAGAAGGAGGAGCCCCCGCTCTTTTTCAACACCCCGCCGTCATGGCCACGTACGTCGTCCCAGAAGCGTCCGTTCAACATTTACTTCGAGTCGGTCCAACACACCGAGGCCGCCAAGGCATGGCCAAAGGGTGAGATTAATTACGCAAAGGAAAAGTGGGACGCCATGACGGAAGACGAGCAGGCCGTATACGCCAAGCTGTGCGAGGACCGACGGAGGCAGGCCTGGATTGACTCGTTCAAATTCCCGAGACTGTTCTAATATTAATGCTTCGTGGCACATGAAGTAAAGGTTTAGATAAACGAATTTATTTAGAACTTCTTTTATTTTATTTTTTCGTGGGATATTATGAGCCCTGGATGTAGTGGTTATTTTTTTAATGTATGTAATAAGACGTTGGGAAATTAAATAGGGAAATTAAATACTGAGTATATTTATTAGAAAGGCAGTTCCCAAAGGAGAGTCTCTGCTAGGTGACCAGACTAGGGCGGTGGTCTTGTTCGATGAGAACGGTGAGAAAGTGTAACGGTTGAACAGTAGTCAACACCATGACGGGGCAATGGGTGTGATGATCGTATGCAATGAGGGCACAAGAATACAGGTCTGCATAGGTTTGTATTTCAGACAATCGGTAGCGACTGAGTCTTCTATCTAGTGTGCTGGGAGGAAGCCTCAGTCTTATATATCCAGTTGTGATCATTCGTGATCATCCCTGCCTGATCATTCCTGATCATTCTGCTCATTCGAGATCATTCGTGTATTCTGATTCGTCCTTTGTCCAGGTGTCCTGAAGGCGCCGTAGGCAGCCTTCAGCCACACCCTCCGTCATCCCTGGTGGCTGATGGCCTTATCATTCTTTCCATTTCGTGTGCGGGGTTAGTGGTGTTATCCCTGGCCCGTTGTTGAGGCCCGTCTGCGGCCCGTGGCGGCTGTTTTTCGTAACACTGATGCACCAACAAACTCCCGTCTCCAGCTAGTGGCTCATCATTATCAATCTTCGCATGGAGATTCTGTGCAGAGTCCTGGTCAAGAATTGATTCGGTTACTCTGGGAAATTTGCAGAAAAAGATGAAATCGACTGTCGCCAGGTTTGGACGACGGGTAGTTTGATTCCACTGCGCGGAGTGATGCTTCGGTATTGTCTACTATCACAGCGTTAGTTAGAAGGCTTGCTCGGTGTGGAGGATTGATAGATCTAGTCACCTAAGACCGTGGATCTGTTGGCCCGGGTCTTCTTAAAAAACTTCCAAAAAACCAATACGGTCAGGGGGACATTGACCAATACTCCAGCGATGGAGATCAGAGCCTCGGGTGACAAAGCCATGAAGTGATGCTAAGCGGCTGCTGAAAACAAATGTATAAAACTTGCATACACCGAGTACTAGTGAGCTTCTTGATGCGGCACCTGGCACATTATTTCCCGTCATATATTAAAAGCCAGTCGCAGATTCTGGTCGGTTCGGCCTTGTCCACAATTCTTGAAGGCACTGTGGATACCCATAAAACACGAATTCCGGCCACGAATGATACTGCAAAGATGCACGCCACAGTGATGCAGGGCGCAGTCGCAAATTCTGGAAAGAGCAAATCTGCACAATGTGAAGAAACCAACAAAATGACCAATGAGAGTGATCTTGCACCCCCGTCGATGAAAATTCTGGACTTCCTAGGCCGCAAGACAAATACTGGGCTCATCCCATCCTACCGCCATTCTCGACTCTTGACATCTTCATCTGGTGCTTTCCCAATAACTTGCTTGAACGCATTTGCAATCATGGAGGCTACACGTCGCATTCCTCTAGTGGAGTGGAAGTGCCACAAAGAGGATATATATACCCTCTACGTTGTACAAAACAAGACACTGGAAGATGTGATCAAGGTTATGGCGGAGAGCCATGGATTTCGCGCTACGTAAGTCAATACACCCAAGTACTCATTGGCAGGCTAGGTTCTAAACTATCTCCAAGGAAGGCACAATACGTCCGGAAGCTGAACCAATGGCACATGGAGAAAAACTCGACCAACGAAAAGTGGAAGTTCGCGGCGAGCCAGATCGAGAAGCGAAAGCTTGAAGGAAAAGAAACAGAGATTCTCATCAATGGAACACTTGTTCCGTCGAAAAAATTGAAAAAGGAGACGGCAAGGTATGCAGGTGACAAATCTGCAACCTTGAAAGAATCAGGCAGGTGCTACTTCTTGACAGTGATGATGGAAGCCTGGGCTGACGTCGTCTGCAGTCGCCGAAACTGGCGTTCCGAGCGGAATCGTTGTCCGCACTCCTCTCGCAGAAGCTATTGGGAGCGTGGAGTACTTAAAAATACCGTGGTTTCAATTCCAAGAGCGCTTGGACGCATACAGTAGGTTCTCAGTGATGGCCTCTTGGTTCCGTCGCCCTGGCTAACCAGTAGTAGTTGAACGTGCGAGGAACGGAACTGCTCCGATTGGCATGAGAAGTTCTGTTCACAATTTGCCTAGATCAATGAGCTTCGACGCTGCTCCTCGAGTGCCAGGCTCGTCTAGCCCAGTCTCGACAGCGCTGTCAACTATATGGGATCCGGCAAGTTGCATGCCGAACGATGCAGCCCAGGGCTCATTCCCAAATATGTTCAGCGATGAATCAGGCTTCGATTGGGGCACGATACTTTATACACAACAGCCACCATTGCTACCCGCAGCCGAGAAAAGCAACCGAGGGGCCAGAGAACTGCTTGGGCTGTGTTTCGGTCTATCCATTGACCCTGATAGTCCAAAGTACGTGTCGGAGGTTTCGTCTGAATTGGAGAGCATTACCATTCAAAGTCATGGAGGAGAGGTCGTGCGGCATGTCCAGCAGCTGTACGGCGGTTCTGCCCCCGACCCGTCGTTCCAGCTGCTCCGATACGCGGTATACCTCTCTTCGAACGGTCTACTCTCAGATTTGAAGACCGACAGGCTCCTCAAATGGGTCATCAAAAACAAGAAGTTGCGGGTCCTTGAGCGCTTGCTCGAAGTAAAGGGACCGACGACAGAGATCTTTGCATCCAACATTCTTGTCAGCGCCGCGAGGATAAATCAAATTGGCGCGCTCCGCGCTCTGCTCGCGAAGGGACTGGACCCAAATAGCCTTAGCGGGTCTCCCTTAAGGGTTTTTGCTCTTCAAGAGGCTGCCCACTACGGAAACATACAGCTAGTTCGACACTTGCTAGACGCAGGGGCAGACCCAAATGCCCACCGAGGTACTACTTATAGAAGGACTGCACTCCAGATCGCCATGTCCGGGTTCCGCCCTAAAGTCGCCATAGCCGAAATGTTGGTTTCTCGGGGTGCGGACGTGAATGTGACGTTTGCAAATGGCGACGAAACGTTATTGCATCTCGCCGTGGAACAGGGCAATGCCGACCTTGTTCGTGCGCTGCTAAGAGCCGGTGCACGCGTTAACGATGCGGTGCCAGGTCACGGCACAGCACTTCAACTTGCTGCCCGATGTGGCAATGTGGAAGTAGTTGAGACTTTGCTTGAAGCAGGAGCCGACGTCGACAGTCCGATTGGCGAAGCCTACAAAGACCTAGCCAAGAAGTCGGCAGCGTCAGAACGCTATTCGTTTTTCCTGACACCACTTCAACTTGCAGCAAAGAGAGACGACACAGAAATCGTGCAGATTCTTTTGGACGCAGGTGCTGGTGTCAACGACTTTCCAGCTGTTAAATACTTTAAATCGCTCCAGTTCAACGGCAGCGATGACGACATGGAATCAGACAGTGCTATTTATCATGACGGTCTGTTTTTCGGCGACGACTGCTATATGCGGCCGCTCATTACGGCGCTACAAGCAGCTGTATCGAACAACAATGCTATCTTGGTTCGCTTGCTCGTCAGTCTGGGCGCGGAGGTCGACGCAATCGGAGCCAATGGCACGGCATTGCAAATTGCAGCATCAGAGCCAGGCCGATTCAAGTTGGTCCAGCTGCTGTTAAGCAAGGGGGCCGATGTGAATCGTCCCGCACAGGTGCCGGGAGGCCGGACCGCTCTCCAGGCAGCAGCGGGATCTGGAGATGAGGACACAGTCGAGCTCTTGCTCCGTATGGGTGCTGACGTCAATGCTCCTCCTCATTCGCAAGCTGGTTGCACTGCCGTCCAAGCAGCTGCGATGTCGGGAAATCTCGAGTTAGTCAGATTGCTGGTCGGTGCCGGTGCAGATGTGCATGCGGATGCTGCCATTGAAGGTGGTCAAACTTGCTTGCAAAGTGCAGCCGAGAAAGGAGACCTCAATCTAATTGACTATCTGCTGCAGCTTGGTGTCAATATCAATGAGCCAGCATCTCCAGACAATGGCCGGACCGCACTGCAGGCTGCAATCGAGAATGAACACATGTCAGTTGCTGAGAGCCTACTGGAGAAAGGCGCAGACGCCAATGGCCTACGAAGCCGGGAAAGGGGACTTACAGCTCTGGAGGCTGCGATCACCAACAAATGGTACGACCTCGCGCGGCTGCTACTAGGAAAAGGGGCCAACCCGAACGGAATAGGAAAAGGGGCCGAGCCGAGCGGAATTTGGTGTTGGTCGACGCCTCTTGGAATCTCCGTCGACGATAACGCACTTGAAATGGCTCGGAGCTTATCGACGCTGGCGCTGATACCAACATGTGCTTTTCCGACATGGGCGGCAGAACAAGAACACCACTTGAAGCAGCGGCGTCAAATGGAAATATTGACATGTTTCGCATCCTGTTGGATGCAGGCGCGAAAATTGACGGTATGCATGGCACCAGACTATTGCAGGCGGCTGTCGAAAGCAACAGTATCGATATAGTCAGGCTCTTGCTCTCAAAGGGAGTGAGCCCCAATCCGTGTCCAGACTCCGAAGGACCGTCAGCACTGCGGCAAGCCGCATGCGGGAGGCCGATCAACGAAGACATGCTCCGCATCCTCGTTGATTCTGGCGCTCGTGTGGATGCGGACCACGGTATTGCTCTCCGGACCGCTGCGGCAAAGGGATCGGTGCAGGCGGTGGAAATCCTCCTCCAAGCCGGAGCAGACGTCAACGCCCCTGCCTGGGGATCCTACGGGAAGACAGCACTTCAGGGGGCCGTAAAATCAGGAAACCTTGACCTCGTGGTGGCTCTGCTTACCAGGGGCGCCGACATCAATGCCCCTCCCAGTGCAGAATGGGGTGAGACCGCGCTGCAGGCGGCAGCTGGTTCCGGCAGCATCCGCATGGTCCAGTTTCTTCTCGCGCACGGCGCAGACGTCAACGGACCACCAAGCAGAACCAATGGAGGAACAGCGTTGCAAAAGGCGGTAATCAGGGGCCATCTTCGAATTGTATTGATGCTACTCAAGAGCGGGGCGGACATCAATGCAGCAGGAGCAGCGGCAGGGGGCCGAACGGCGCTTGAAGCTGCCGCAGAGCATGGGAGGCTCGACATCATGTATCTGCTGCTTCGGAACCACGGCGATGTGGAAACCATGGAGGCGCGGTGCAAGAGGTCAGCCAAGCTGGCGTCCTCCAACGGGCATCCTGTCCTTGCCAAAGTGCTGCGAGATTGGAAAAAACCTAACTGATAGAGACTCGGAGAATTGTAGAGGGAGCTTCACAGATGTCTTGTGTGCTTTAATCCCCATCTATACACAGAAACGCTTCTATACTCCTGGAATTTCTTGCCATCTTTGGTATTTTAACATATATAAAGGAGGGAAAGCAGAGTTCAGTCAGCAACCAGTGTGCACGTCTCTACCGAGCTGGAGGACGAACGATTGGCCCTGGAAGGAAGAGAAAGTTGGGAGGCAGAACAGCCCGAAGTTGGACTATAAGTCTAGACGGTTTTCAGGACGTCTTGAAAGGCAGTTAGCCCTGACACGAAACGTTTACCAACATGTCGGGAGCAATGGCAACTGACACATCAGGCTAGGGACAGTCGGCTGGGTCAAGCGAGACAGACAGACCCGCGATGCGCAATAGGCTACGACCATAAGTCGAGGTTGGCCTGCCATGTCAAGTCATATCATGCGGCCATCCCTCGCCAAATTATCTTATCTTGCCTACCGAAAGCACTGGCAACGGAGTAATGAAACCTACGCAAGCCGAAAGCAGCCAGGACAAAATTCACATTCTTTGGCACAATCAACACAGCCCCAAAATCTCTGAGAGATTTGTCTCTCTAACCGAAGATCTCTTTGATGCTGCAGTTTTGTGCTGGCTCCGAAACTCTATGGCACACTGGCACCGCACGGCCAAGCAAGGATCCTCGTTTTCCCGCCAGAGAACAAGCATTACAATCAATCTGCTGGCGCGAGTCTGCACTGAGTATGTGAAGCAATTTCCGGAAAGACAGAGCGATGTCTGTAAAATGGCTTCTGCCACCCTCACGCAGCCCACCTCGCAGCTATCCACGACTTCTTTACTGGTACCTTGGCCCTACGAAGTGCAATCATTTTCAACACCACCCAGCCTCATGGGAAACTGACTTGGTTTGGCTTTTGCACGGACAATCGGTGTCACCAATTCTTCGTCAAGATATCAAACCAAATGACAAAAGACTTCCGCCCTCACAATTTTTCAGAAGGAGGTGTTTGTTTTACGGTTCGTCACATAAACCACTGCTCATTGATGCCCTGTATCTTCTCAGTGCACGGCTAACAGTCACGAATAGCCTTCAAGCCCGTTTCACACATGAAATGTCCATACTTTTCGCAGCCGTGTCCTGCATGGGCCTATGTCTTTTCCACTGTCTGTGAATAAAACCAGGCAAGAGAACTATGTCTGCTGACCATTTCCGGTCTTTCCGTCACTAACAATAACGTTTCAGATTTACCCACGGTTCCCAGAAACATGTCGGCCAAGCACTGCAACAGGAGCAATATCTCTGTTGCTAATCGAGGCTCACAAGACAAGTTTGGATATTCTCTAGCACTACAAACGCAACTAGCAAAAAGTCTAGAAAGGTGTGTTTTCCTTCCCCAATTGATCCTTCGAAGAAATGGCCAAGACTTATACTGACAAAAGATTTCTATGGCGGGGCTGAACTCATAATCACAGTCTGGGGCTTGCGTGTACGGTGCCGAACACAACATATATGCCACGCTGTATCGGCATGAGAGTAATGGCAGGAACGTCTTTAGAAACGACATGTATGCAGCAGCTGGCGGCAAGGGGAGAGGTTAGAGTTAGATATAGATAAGTGGCAGACACTAGATAGACACACACTAGACAAGGGGAGAAAAAGAGATGGATAGACGATGCAAGAGCACGTCGAAAATACTAGACCGACATACAGTTTGTTGTGACTAGAATCGCGCATCCAAGTACATGCTCATGCTGGCCTTGTAGTCGGCCAAGGACCATCCAACAACCCAATGTCTCCTTGCGGTATGAATAGTCCACATTCAACGAGATCTAGATACAAGATAAGATAGGTTCGTTGTTTCCAACATTCTGTTACATATCAGGAGCAACTGATCTGAAGGAAGCTCTGAAGGAAGCTTGCTGCTTGCATCTCTTACTTCATTCGATGTTTACCAGGGCAGTTGCAGAGGAGTTGGCAGGTTTTGGCCTAGGACCGGCTCAGCCGTACCAATGTCCCGCGGTCCACGGGGTGCCCAGAACTGTCCAGTTTTTGAGATATCCAGAGTATCAGTCCATTCGATGAGGCTCTTTGCAGCTTCATCCGGCGTCACAGCTAAGGAGGGATTGTTAGCCATCGAAATTTGAAATTTGGTCGCACGAGAGACATGGAGAGAGACAAGGAAAGCCACGAACCTCCACCGTCATTCCAGTACTTGTCGAAACCAACACCCCGCGTCATCTCGGTGCGCATAAAACCAGGGTGGACAATCGAGATAATCACGCCCTGTTCCTTCAGGTCCAAGCTCAGTAGCTTGCCAGCCATGTTGAGAGCCGCCTTTGAGGCGTGGTGCGCGTAGTTGCCGCCGCCCTCCTTCTCGTGCCGGAGCGCGATGCTGCCGGCCTCTGACGAGACCAGCACCACCTTGGTTCCAGCACGGAGTAGACCTGCCTGGTAGAGCGCGTGCACGACAAACACCGGTGCAATGGAGCTGGTTGTATACATGCGCACTTCTTCGTCCCAGTTTGGGCCCTTGCTGTCAAGGTCCTCGGTCGTAAAATGACCGGCGGAGACAATCTGCGCTGGTGGTGAGCTCGTGAAGCTTTGATGATGAAAGATTATGAAACGGTGATGGAACTTCCGCGTACCACTGTGTCCAAGGGCTTGGACTTGTCCAAGAAGTTAGAGATGGTGAGGCCGGCACCCTTCTCAAGCAGATCGACGTTCGGAATCCATTTGACACCGGCCGGGGCGGCGCTGGCCTCCGGCCCTTCCGCGGAACGAGTCGTTCCATACACAACCCATCCCGCCTCGTCGTACTTTTTCGCAAGAGAAGCACCAAGACCACGAGTCGCTCCAATAACAAGAACAGACGGCATGACTTTAAATAGAGTATGTAAATCGATAATATAGAAGTCATAGGGATTTAACGAACAATTGAGGTTTTGGCTATCAGCAAAGTAGAACTTGCTTTCAAGATGAATGATGTAATCCGCCCAAAACATGTCATCACCTACTTCGTACGCTGTACTCCAGATGGCGCTAAAAATACCAAACAAAACGCCAATACCAACGACCCCGCTCAAACATAGTGCCGCATGTGGGACCGCCATGAGATCTACAGAGCGCGAATGGAGGACAATAGGCCAGGACAACGCAGCCGACCCCTCAACGGGAACGGCGGAACGATAATACGACCGGTGCCTATCGGGCGGTGCAGGCATGGCTGACAGCAACATCTTTCAGAACGCAGGACTACAACGGGCCAACCAAAGAAAGCAACAAAGACGAACCAATTAGAAGGAAGAAGGCTATTTCATACCAGGAATGAAATACAGGAAAGAGATACGAGTAAAAGAAAGCTACTTCATACCAAGGATGAAATATAGGAAAGAGTTACGAGTGAAATACATTAGACATATTAGACTGAGGCTTCCTCCCAGTAATATAGATAGAAGACTTAGTCGCTACCGATTGTCTGAAATACAAACCTACATGAACTTGTATTCCCGTGCCCTCATTGCATATACAGTCACCACCCCATACCCCTCACCGTGTTGAGTATTGTTCAACCGTTACACCTTATCACTGTTTTATCAGAACAAGCCCCTCCTAGCCTGACCATCTTCTACACAAGTAGAAGCATAAGAAAAGCAGTTGCTTTTCGTCTCCAGTAGATCATTGCCTGTGGCCAAACGTTTTATAAACAGCAACCTAAAAAGGCAATCCTTCTTCCCCTTCTCAGAGCTCGTCCTTTGCTTTGCTACCTCGGCTGCCGTGTTGTAGCATTTCCCTCTCCTTTCCCCTCTCCTTAAAACACCTCGGCACCTCCATGCAGTGGCCGGGCACTTCCTGCCGGCGTCTTGCGTACAAGGCCATGCCTCTGGCGGCTGCAAAGGTCGGATTCGCCATCGTGGCGATGTCCATGTTCGGCGGCGGAGCTGATAGGCTACCCCATGTTAACGCGCTGCGCAAGGTGTCGAGAAACTGGCTGTTTGTCGCGTTCTCGCCCCCTAGCAGCAGTAGCGTCAGCGGCTCCAAGCGCTCCTTGGGCGGCAGTGTTGGTATATGCTGAGGACGTTGCTTCGCAATCTCGGTGATCCGGGCGCGCACATGTGCCCAGTACTCGGCTTCCGAGGCGAATCGGCTTCTTTTCTCGCCGCTGTTGCCTCTGTCACTGTCGCTGAGACCATCTAGCACATCTAGGCCGGCGTCAAAGTCCAGGACGCGCGGGCCGTCCCTCTGCCAGCGGGGAAACGCTGCGTGCAGGTCATCCACCGACGCATACAACGCGTGGCGCGTCATCGACACAAACAGGCCGAGGCCATGCGGCAGCGCTTCGTTCTCGCTCCAGCACAGAGTCATGTCTTCGTACGAAGGACAGAGGCCGTGACCGTTGCCGGCGAAGGCGGCCTGCGACTCGGCGACGTGGCGCGGCTGGAAGCCGCTGCTGTCGCCTAGCCAGTCACGCAGGCCAACGTACTCTAGGGCATCATCGACGTCTTCGCGCGCGAGGGCGGGAATCGACGGATGTGTTAAGGCGACGTGGTCGATACGGCCCCGCCTGGGAAGATGATGGTCTGCAACCGCTGCTGCCGTCGCGTCCTTGAGCGCTGAAAGCAGCGAGGCCAGGACGCCCACGTCGGCCGTAGCGGGAAGGCCGCGCTTCTTGTTCCACCAACGCTGCCAGCGAGCGAGCTGGCCAGGAGGGCTCTCCGGGGCGGGGGCCTTGCCCAAGCGTTCCATGAGTGCCCGGTACGTGGGTGTTGCGAGAACTTTGGCAATGTCTAACACGGTGCCATTATAGAAGTGAGCCACGGCCGTCCTAGGTGTGCTTGGTCAGAAAATGGGCCGACCCAGGCGACGTACGAGCAGACATGTAAAAGGTTCCAGCTCTCACCCATAACTTGTCGTCAGGTCAAAGCCAATGCCTGGCGCATCATGCACAGCTGCGGAGAGGCAGAAATCACAGCGCGGCGTTGGACAGTCTCTCCAGGCAGTAGCAGGGGAGGCGAAGCTCCATATCAACAACGCAAAACAAGTCACGAATTGACATGATAACAACTTCATTTTTGGGTGCTCGGGGCAGGCAGAATTCGAAGCTGAGACAGGCCCGCAGTGAAGTGGGGAGTGTGATCGATGAGATTAATCAACGCCCAAAAACGCACATAAGAGACACCAGAAAGCAGAGGTTGGATTGGGATGGTTGGAACAATACTTTAGTAGGGGCCAGATTTTGCAAAAAGCGACCCGAAAAGAGTGGGGCGGCACGAGTAGGGGATTGTTCCGTGGTTGGGTTCGACCGGGGGATACCAGGAGAAGAACAATTCGGAGATATCGCAAGAGAAACTTGCCCCTGCGTGCAGAGACGGCCGTGATGCCAAAACCCGAAGAGTTGATGACCAGAAGGGTTGTTGGACTGTCGGAGTGGAAGAGGCGACAACAAGAATGGAAGGAAATATCTGTTTGGTGATGCCTGGTCCTGTAAAAGTCCCGACTTTTCAGGAACAACAACAACACCCATAATCACGATTAGCATTACAAATCCTGACCACGTTATTCGCATTAATTTTCATGTCCTCTATTATCTGAATCCTGAATTCTCAGTTCGTTTGGGGTCTTGGTCTGAGCCATAATCCCTCAAGTTGAACAGCGTTGGTGTTGTTTACAGTTCTACCTTTCCTCGTGGCGGATCTAGGACGGATGTTGAGAGGTACTCTTGCACTAGCTCAGTGTGCTGACAGGGAATCGCCCACCATTGGGCTACTGCCAACTTGAAAAGGGGCAGCAGGAGCGGCGGGGTAGCAAGGCCAGAAAGAATACTACGGGCAGCAGAGTCAAAAGGGGCAGTAAGGGCAGAAATGGCAACCAAGGCAGAAAAGATAGCAGAGGAAACAGGGGCAACGAGGACAATATAGGAAGCGAGGGCAGCAAGGGCACAAAAGACAAAAGGGACAACCGAGGCATATTGTGCAACATCTTGAAAGGTAACATAGGCAGCATAGGTAGCAGAGATCGCAAAGGCAGCGGAGAGAGTAAGGGAAAGAAACACAACAACGGTAGCAGTAAAGGCAACACAGGTAATAGGAGTAGCAGGGAAAACACGGACAAAAAGAGCAAACATGGCGACCACAGTGGCAGTATGGGCAGTAAGGGCAACAGTGTCAATAATGTCAGGATGGGCAGCAGGGTCAGCAGGGGCAGCAGGGGCAGCAGGGGCAGCAGGGGCAGCAGGGGCAGCAGGGGCAGCAGGGGCAGCAGGGGCAGCAGGGGCAGAAGGTGCACGTAGTGGAGCTTGGAAGAGAAGGACAGGCGGCGTGGTAGTATCCGGCGGCGGTATCAACGGCGGTACGTGGCTCCGCGGCGTCGTGAGCCCCTCGCCATCAAAAAGGCTGCAGAGCATCTGAGCGGCCGATGCACGCAGCCCCGGATCGGCCGTGGCCATCGGGCGAACATTTGCCAACGCAGTGTCCTCTGCGTGCCGTAGGACGATGTTAGTAACGTCCGTTTGTTGTAGAGATGAATCGCTCATATCCTTGATGAAGCCGTCGTGGTCCACGGACCAGAGGAGCGTGACAAACAGGGACCACACGTCCATTTTGGGTGTCTGCTGTTGACACGACGTGACCTCGGGGGCCTTGAAAACAGGGCTGCCGACGTTGCTGATGATCAGGGCCATGGCGCTGCTCAGACCAAAGTCGCCCAGCTGGAATTGGAAGCAGCCGTTGTTGTCTTGGACGAAAAGAATGTTGCCTGGCTTCACGTCGCGGTGGACCATGTTCTCGCGGGCCAACGCGTCGAGGGCCTGGAGCATGTGGTGCAGCACGGTCCACAACATGGTTTGGAGAGACAGTGGCGGCTGGCTATTGCTTATGCTTTTGGTATAGTCCCGGCTGTCCAGAAGATCCTGAAGCGATCCGTTGGCCACAGAGAAAAACATCTCCGGCGCTTGCTTTTCCCAGTTCTGTGACCAGGTGACCTTGAGGACGCAAGGCTGCGCCGTGGATACATGTGTTAGCAGAGGCGAGATTGCAAATGACAAAATGGATACATGTAAGGGGAAAGGGTTGACGGGAGGAAAGATGGATGGGGACACATGTCGAGCTCGGGGAGGAAGAGAGGGACAGGACAAACATTATCAACCTTGGCGAGGTTCTCCACCTCACGCTTGCACACGTCCCAGTTCACTAGGATCGGATTCGACATGGGCCTCATCTCCTTGAGAGCCATGATGGTTCCTGTGTCGACGTTCACGACACGGTGTACGACGCCAAAGACACCTCCACCAAGAAGTGCCAGCTTGTGATAGCGGATGACCATGGACGGACCCAAGGCGGGACTGTGCATTCTCGTGATCCGTGTCGTTTCGGGGGTGGACTCGGTGTCGTCGAGCGTTCTTGCGAAGCGTGCCGCCTCGGACCGTGACATGGCTCTGTTATGGCCAATCGCCTTGGCCGTGCTGGCCGTGCTGACCTTGGGATTATTCTGCGGCCAAACAATACGGAACAGAATTCGGCTTGCTGCCGGGGCCGCACATGCCCAAGACCCGGTTGATGCCGTGGCCGACAAGAACCTTTCGTACCCGCGCCGGCTCAAACTGGAACTCGTTGTCTTCGTCGCCGGGACCATCAAAGGGCTGGCGGACGCTGGCGAGCGAGAACACCTGCGTGGAGCGGTTGTGCGATTTGTCGTACAACATCACAACCCCCGACTTGGGTGCCCACTCGAACGAGCACTGCTCACCGTCCACGTATTCGTCGTCGATTCGTATATCCCCCTGCCGGCCCAGGCTGGCCAACGTGACACCGTCGTGTGCCGACGATGGGATGCTTCCAATGTTGAGAAACGAGCCTCGATTGTTCCGTACAAGGAATCGTTTGTTGTCTTTGTGGAGAACCACCTTCCACGCGGGGTCGTTTAAAGGCTGCAGGCGGAAGACCACTTGGCGGTCCTGCGGAGGCTTCTGAACCGCCATGGTGATCGCAGTGTCGACACCGCACGGCGATGCGTTGTTGGTGGCGAAAAGAGAGAGCGGGCAGATTGTCGAAGATGAATGATCCAAGAATGCGGCCGATGGCTTCGTGCACGCAGAAGGAGAGAGGTTGTGCGGTCTTGCGTTTCTGCGTTTGTGAAATCGCGGCACGACGCCATGCCCTCTCAGCCTCTTATGTCTGCCTCGCTGCCCCTATTTTTTACGAAAGTGCAGTTTCATGCAGGCCGTCTGAGCCACTTGCTTCTGCCACTGGGGTCTTGCGCCACACATTTTGACCTTTTGTATTCTTGCTGTGTGCTGCTGGCATGAGACACAAAGGGAGCTGAAAACCTACACCGCTCGGAGGACGCTGTACTCACCGTCTATTCTGGCCCGACGGCGTCAAAACTTACTTGTCCCCGTCACGCTGTTTTCCGCCAATCCAACGATACAAGAGACCCCAAACATAGACTCAAAGATAGAATGTAAGGTCCGTGCACGCCCGGCCACCTCGACGACATCTGTCTGCCACCTATCAAAGAGGTGCTTTCTTGCGGCATAACAGAAACGAAAAGAAAAGTAAAGAAACACAAAGTTGACATAACGCATGTCGACTCCCGCACCAGTCCAGAATCGCTTCATCCATCCGTCATTTTGTCATTTCACCGACGTGCAATTATGATTATGTATATCTACCTCAATAGCCCACGATGGCAGAATCCATGAGCTGTGACGGTGTCTTCCACCCCCACGACGCGCTGGCGAAGCTCAACGCCAATGCGGCGCCACGTGACCGGGCATGACGACGATTCGTGGGCAAAGGTGATGGCGAGGGTGACGACGATGACGACGATGACGACTACGACGACCCGTCTCATCTCCGCCCTACCAAGCCACCGACGGCGGTACACCGAGACAACCGTACGGCATGGTACAAAAGCCCAATCTCAACCTTGACCTCCGGATGGGACAGACGTAAAACGGTCATGGCCCGGGCGGCGGCCGCGTCGAGCTGAGCGGACGGGCACGTATGCTGTGCAGCGTCTGCGAGCTGGACTCAATGAAGGCCAAGCCACTTGGAGCCAATGATGGCGCTCACCATAATTATAATCAACGCCTGGGACCCGGCCCTCGAGGGGCCCACGACCGGCCAAGAGGCGCGGTACCTCGCCGCCATTCAGAACCTCTCACTCCAATAATCGAGGCGACGCCGGATATCCACACGCCGGGCGTACAACTCGGCTTTGTCAAGGCGGCGTGTGAGGGTTGCGCCCTAGACCGCGATACCAGACGTGCGCTAGACGTCCTACTAACATAAGGCATTGCAATGTAGTTGTAGTCATAACATATTTCCTTTTTTTGTTCCTCTTTTTATGGGAGGGGATCACATCTCTAGTCTCCAGTTTTTCCTCTTCGCTTTCCCTATGCACGCCGACGCCGCTTTAGGGCCGGCCGACATGCGGCACCATCCTGCCGTGACTGTCGCACAGGTCGCGTAGGAGGCACCGCATTTCCCTGTGCACCGGCCAGACCATCAATATCCGCTGTCCGCAATCGTGAGCTTCGACGTGGCGGTGACGGCTCTGCTTCGCTAGGGGCCACCACCGCGTCCTCCTCCTCCTCGGGTGTTTTTGAGCGTTGGTTCCGCTTGGAACGACCGTTTGTCTGCGGCGGCGATGGTGTTGCTGGCGCAAGCGGCACGGCAGCTGGTAATGGTGGCGGCACTGCTGTTGCTTCTGAATCTGGTCGTTGTCTCGAGCGTGTTCCTTGTGTACCTCGCGCTCTTCTTGCTCCTCGTCGTGGTTGACCAGGTTGCCGCGCAGCAACCGGTGCCGGGCCTCGGCCTAGGCCTCGACTATGCTGTGGGCTGTGTTGTAGGCTGCGTTGTGAGGTCGGACTTATCCTCTGCTGGTCCTCTGCTTCATCACGTGTCCCAAATGAGCCAAAGCGGACTTGTTTGCCAGCGTTGTCCGTGGATCCATCCCGAGGCTGGTCGACATGGTCGTCGTTTGCTGGTTCTCTCCATGACGCGCGGCCAAACACAGGAAAGAGAGGCGACCCAGGAAGCTGGATTTGGGCCGGGGGAGACGGAATACGTGTTGCCCTTGTTGCGCCTTGACGGGACGGCCCGGCCCCTGCATCAACACGTATTTCAATTCCTTCTGAGCCACCAGCAACACCAGAGACGGCGTGTTGGGCCTCGATCACGTCGTCTTCCGTGCCAAAGAGACCAAAGGCCGACCGACCCGGCCACTGGACAACGTGTGCCGCAGCTTGCGCGGCTTGATCGGCCGATTGCTGTACACCGGTTTGTCCTGCAACGGTCCCATTCCCCTCCTCGCCTCTACTCTCTTCCTCGTCCTCGTCGTCAAACCCCTCCTCGGCGAGCCGGCGCCGGAGGTATGCGGCCTCCGGCTCTTCGTGCATCCAGTGCAGGCCCGGCATCACGGTCCAGCGCGCGTCCCAGATGTACCATCGCTCCCATGCCGCGCGGACCGCGTTGTAGGCCTGCGTGTGGACGTCGGCCGCGGCCGCGGCCAGCGGCGGCGGGTTCTGGACGGCAAGGTACCGCGCCTGTTGCCGGTTGTGGGCCTCGAGGGCCGGATCCCACCCGTTGATCGTGGTGCGCCACATCGGCGGCTTGAGCGGTTTGGGCGGGAGGGGGTCCAGATCGCGCGCAACACCCAACAAGAGGTCGCGCTCTTTGGCGACTTGGTACACAAACTGGTGGTACGGCCGCGACGGCGCGGCAGCGGACGCGACGGCCTCCTCACGGGTAAGGGTTATCGGGCAGGCGTGGGCTGCCGCCGCCACTTGCGCCTCGTGCGCCCAACGATCGTCGAAATCCGGTCCTGCGTCGGTCCATTTGTCTTGCCAAATTCCCTGCTCCTTCCATCGCGCACGTACGACGCCGTCGGTCTCCTCGCGCCACTTCCGGGCCTGCCACGACCGATCGTTTTCCTTCAGCTCCGCGAAGGGTATGGCCAGCTCATGTTCGTCGTAGCGCGGCCGCGCGAGGCGATCCGCGAGGTCACCCGACTGCGCGTTGAACTGACTCATAGGACGTGAGAAGTCCTGCATGTAGAGCAGCCTATGTGTCAGCGCAGAACGCGCAGCACGTCGTGCTGTTAATGCGGCTGCTGCCTCGGATTCGGGCTCGGGCTCTGGGCTGCATGGCTGTGTCGACGTGCCGCTGGCGGTCGATGGCGACTGGTAGGGCGGTGGTGGCCCATCGTCGTCGTCGCCGTCGCCGTCGTCACCGCCGAATCGTTGCAGGGCGCGGTCGAGCAATGCGGTGTTGGCTTCCAGTCGCGCGAGCGCGTTGTGGAGGTCGATGAAGCCGTTTCCGCGAACGGAGTCGGCCATGCTAAATGTATGTGAGAATGGTGGGTGTGTTGAGTGATGGCACGTCGTGGCGATGACAGAGACCGGCACGGGTTGGATGCTGGGCGGCGACTACGCTTTTGATATACGTCGTATTGTGAAGAGAGAAGAGCTAAGAGAGACAAAGAGGGAGAAAGAGAGACAGAGAGAGCGAAGAGGACGCGGCTGCGGTGTGTAGTGCTTGGCAGTGTATGGGCCAAGGGAGGGTGTTAGCTGACCACACGGCGACGGGCAATGCGGCTGCGGCCGCGACAAGGGCCCATCTTTTTACGTTCACACGGCGTCCACAGCAAACGGGTGGCCTCCGAGCGCTTCGCCAGAGGCAGAATCCCACGATGACGACGGCAGGACCTGTGCGAACCGTGGGCGGGAATCGCAGGGTATCAAGAACAAAACGGCAGTTTGAACCACGTGGCAGGAACGGGGACGGATATGGAGAGAGGGAGAAAGAGAGAGAGGAGGACAGGGACCAGGACCGGAACCAGGACCGGGGCAGAGACAACACTGTCAAGACACGTACTGGTACAGAAAAAGCGACGACTGTGCACAACCCATTATCGCACCCGTCGTCGCACACGACAGTGTTCGCCAACGACGCCGACCGACGCCCACCCGGTGCCTTTCCAGAATTCTGACGCTTTGGGTTTCAACGCATCAGATCATGGAATGTTCAAATACGAATGCGGACGGAAGTACGCCATGGTTTATGGTATGCATAGCCTATTCCGGCGTTTCTTTGTCTAACTTGCTATTTTCACGTACACTATTTTCCAGCGTTATGTTGGTTTTTGTTGGTTTTCTTTTCTTTGTTCTAATTATAAATTGCATTTTCCTTCCCTCGTCACTGCTTCTTGTTCAGTAGCCCGTCAATCACGCCCGACACGGCCACGCAGTACTCTTCGGTGAAGGGCGGCGTCACAATCTGCAGGCCCAGCGGCGCATTGGCAAACACGTCGGGCCCCGTGTACAGCGCCTGCATCGCGGCGTCATAACGATCGTACGGAAAATTGGGCATGTCCGCGTACGGCGTCTGCGCGTACCATGTGGGCGAGGCGACGTCTTTTGTCACGTCCACCTTCCCGTAAGGGACAATGACTGTGGGCATGTCCAGCGCGTTGTAGACAGCGGCAATGGAGGAGGTAATGTACTCGCCGTGCGGCGGCGCCGGGTGCGGCATGGGCGCTGTGACCACGGCGTCCAGCCCGAGGGCACGGTATTCTGTGATGTATTCCTGTCTGAGGGCCTTCTTCTGCCGGTGGTTCAGCCAGATCTCCATGGGCGTCAGCCGCCGCTCCGACCAGCCCGTGCACACGCGTGGCACAAGCGGCTCGCCAGACGCATCCAGCTCCGCCTTGAAGCCGACGCCGCCCTCCTGGGTGTACATTTTGAAGGCAGTCTCGGCGGCGGCGCGGTGGATGCGGGCCCAGTCGAGGCCGAGCTCGACGACGTCGTGGCCGGCCAATCGAAGAGCAGCGGCCGCTTCTCGCAAACAACGGTCGACCGGCGGGCTATTGTGCACGATGCCGTCGTCGAACAAAAAACCGACCCTGAGGTTCGCGGGCGCCGTGACGGAAGCGTCCCACGGCATCGGCACAACGGCCGGGTTGGTCAACCATGGCTTGGCGTCGAGCACCGTCGAACAGAACAGTTTCACGCCCTCGAGGTCGGGTACCAGAGGACCATACCCCGCCTGGTTGCTGTCGGATGTCCCGCAGCCGCTGCCGTTGCCCGGGATCCGCGCGGCCGTCGGCTTGATCGTGTACACGCCGTTCCACGCCGCCGGCAGCCGCAGCGAGCCGCCGCCGTCCGTGCCGATACCAAAGGGTGACCCCCGAAACGCGACGAGCGCGCCCTCGCCTCCAGAGCTACCACCGGCGCTCAGTGCACGGTTCCACGGGTTGAGCACAATCCCATAGACATTGTTGATGGACTCGACCAGCATGCACGCCTGCGAGATGTTGGTGCGCACAAACGGAATGGCGCCGGCGTCCTGCAAAATGGCGACGAGCTGGCAGTCGGCGGTGGCAACGCGGTCGATGCGCGAGACCAAGCCGGCCGTGTTGATGCGCCCCTTCATGTCAAAGACGTCCTTGACCGAGATGGGCAGGCCGTGCAGGGGACCCTTGGTGGTGCCCGTGGCCAAGCGAAAGGCATCGTAGTCGCGAGCGATGGCCAGGGCATCTTCAAAAAACATGTCCGTGGCGCAATTCAGCGTCTGCTGGGCGAGAGCGGTGCGCTTGCAAAAGGCCAGCATGGTCTCCTCGGCGGACCAGGCGCCGGTCTGGAGGCAGCCGACGAGGTGGGTGGTTGAGGCGATGGTGATAGCGGTCTCTCTGTCCGTGAGGAGCTGCCCAAGAGCTGCGTTCATCGGAGGTGACTGTCCCTGGACGACGCACGGAAGATCCGCCGGCGACGGTAGAGTGACGCGCCATGCTTCCGGAATCTGTGCGGCGACGACCTTGCGCCGGGCCGCGGCATTTTCTTCCCAATCGGCGGGCATTTCAAAATATTAGAGTTGTGGAATGACGTGGTGGTGTACTTTGATTATTGTCACTATGTGGCTATTGTGTTTGCGCTCTACACTGTTATATCACTTGCGTGTTGTGGACGGTGACTTACGATACTCACGTATTTCGGCGGCCTACTGTTGAGTTCGCCGTGGGCCAACACAGGCAGGCCAAGCTTGCATCGACAAGTAATACACGTTTGTGGAACTCGTGGAAGTGTAAGACAAATGAGTCGCCGTTACGGAGTAAACGGGTCCATGTATCCACGCAGGTGCATCCACATAGATAAGGTGAGTGGAGCCGCGAGACGAGTCCGGGGTTGTGCCGTAGATCAGAGTCGTCTTTTTGGCCGCGGGGCAAGTCCTGGGAGGAACGCGCAGCAGGCGATTCCGACCTAAAAGACCACGAGATACGTCGTCGTCAGCACACCTGCTGCACCTTCTCTGTGATATCTCACGTTCGTTTTTCAGAACTCGTAAATCAAGTCTGGCGGTTTTCTTTTGATTCTTATTTTGGTTATAAGCTGTTCTGTTTTTTTTCCTTTTCTATTTTCTAAAAAAATTACAAAACATTTCCCGCGTTTATTTTGAAGAAGATAAATAATTGCAAGAGGAATAAAAAATAAATTGCAACTACTGGTAAAATAAAATCCAGGAAATCAGTCATTAGTAAAATGCAAGGATATTGGCTATTCGACAAATAATCATGTTTGTTTATTGTCCACGACACTACGCCTTCGCCGTCGCAAACCCTAGCTTCTCGTTGGCCAGCTGTCGGATCGCCTTTTGGCCCGGCGTCAAGCCCTCCTCGTCGACGTCAAACGGTAAAAAGCCCATGGCGCGCAGGCCCTCGTCGGTCATAATATTTTCTTTGCGCGCGCCATGGTCGTCGTGGTGTCTTTCGTGCTCGCCGTGCTCGTACTTGATAAAGTCCTTGGGAGGGAGGGCGGAAAGGAAGGCTTCCCTCAGAGCCACCAGAGACTCCAGGTTGTACTTGCACAGCGGCACGCACGGGTTGAAGCTGACGGACGAGTCGCGGTCGCCCGGGTGGAGACGGTCGACTTCGTGCACAAGATCGCAGTGCCAAAAGACATAGTCACCGGGCTTGACGGGCGGGATGCCGACGGTCATTTTGTCTAAAAACAAATGGGGGTGCATCTCGGGCGTGGGCTTGAACTGGATGTGGCCCGGGGTGGCACCCGGGAAGAGCGGGGTGGTGTCGTCAAACTTTTCGTTGAGAACAAAAAAGGGTCTTAATAAACAGTAGGCGGTCGACAGCTTCAGCTCGGGGAGGAGGCGTAGGGTGCCCTCGCCGGTGCCGGTGTGTGACAAGCTGATCCAGCCCTGGAATGAGCGGAAGGCCGTGCAAGACTCTGCCGAGGTAGGCAGTTAGCATGTGTACAGTGGTTAATCATAATACAGAGGGAAGGGGGATGCCTTACTATCCGAATACAGACACGTCTTAGCCTCCGACCGGAAGTCGGCCTGGAACGCGTCGTAGTCCTCCCACCGCCCGTCAAAGATAGCCTGGTAGCACGACCGGTACAGGGGGTCCTCCCACCGCTCGATGGCGCCGCTGTCCTGGTGCGCTTTCAACGTGTAGTTCTCTTCTTTGGACGGGTGCCGGATCCGGAACCGGTCTGCGTAGGCCACCTGCGCGGACAGGTCAAACGGAATGCTGCCGTCCGACACGTGCCACAGTTTGGAGACCGCGTTGTTCGCCTTCAGCACATTGGCATGGCTGCGCATCGCCACCTGCGGCCGCGTCCAGAACAGACTGAAATTCTGTGGGTCGTGCACGGGAAAACCGCCGATCTTGGGGTGCGACTTTGTGTACTTTCGGAGTTCGTCCTCCCAGCCGGACGCCGTGGCCTCGTCGACAACGTTACGGATGATCAGGCATCCGGTCTGGCGTACCGTGTCCTCGAGGCCCGGCGGGAGCTCGCCGCCGTTGGCTGCGACATCGGCGAAATCAATCTCGGGGACGGCCGCAGGGCCCAGCTTGGCGATGCGGTCGGCCTCGGCTTCGAGAGCGGCGGTCAGGCGGTGATACGACTCGATGACGCGGTCGCGGTTCTCGGGGGCTATGATGGACTGCTTGAGGACGGAAAAGCGTTCCTCCAGGAGGGGGCAGCTACAGCGGTGTTAGCGAATGGCAAACATTGGGCGAGATTCGTAATCATAACATACGGCAGCTGCTCCTGCGTCAGTATTTCGGCGACGGAGCCCATTTTGAATGTTATTTTGCTGTTTTGCTGCTCTGCTGTTGTTTTGTCGTATCGTTCATGGAAGTGCGTAGATTGCAAGATGTCGTCGTGGATGTCGTGCTTCTGGGTGGGAATTGTCTTATCGATGAGGGGAAATGGTCAAATTCTTTGCCAACAAGAAAGAGTTTATATGCTCATCGACGTTACAAATAAGACAAAGAAGAATAAAATCATAACAAAAGTTAAAAGTCTCGAAGTTGACGACAGTCAGGCCAGAATGTCCAGATGGCCCCATGTGTGGCTCCAACAAGAAAGCGGCCGTGGCAGCCCGACGCCCAGGATGCCCCGGATGCCAGAGTTGGCCGCGGGCCAATGTGCCAAGAACAAGCGGCCGATGATGCTGCGCTTTCTACTGATAACTGGCCGATGAACTGGCCGCCATGCGCATGTATGTAGGCCCGCAACTACTATGGCACTAACTCGGAGAATTGCGACGCCCCGTGCTTGACTGGGATGTAGGATTTGATGTGTCATAATGGATTGCTTCGTCCACTGCCCGTATCAGGCCTGGCCGTTCGCCACCGGCAGCTTTGGCAGAACAGTCGACACGTGCACGGCTGTTGTCCAATTCTTTGTCCAATTCTTCCAACAATAGTCTGCTCTTTTCGACTCTGTTACGTTTATGAATTGCAGTCACTCTCCCATGTCCTAATTCTACGGTGGTGGTACAATCCATGCTCGGAAGTATTTTTTGCATTATGTCCTACATGATGACGTTTTCAAGATAGAAACATGCAACATAAAGTCATGCCACAATGACAGACAAATTTTTGTACGTAGTATATATCAATATGAGATGTCTTGCAGTGTTCAAGTGAATAGTAAAACTGTCTCGTTGGTCGTTGTGCTGGCATCACCACTGCGACCATTGATATGCACGCAAGATACATTCATCCACCTTTTCCAGATGACCAACACACACATATCGCCAACCCTTCCCTCACTCAACACACCGCTGTGCAACAGCACACTTACTCCTTCACCGTCGTCACCACATTGACCGGCTCCGGCACCTCTTCGATCCCCTCGGTCACGGCCATGCCCTTGGTCAGGTGCAGCGTCGGGTCTGCGTTGACATTTTGCACTTCGGTGATCTGTGCGCCCAGGCCGCTGGTCTTGTACTTGCCAAAGTGGCGCGCGGGCACGCCTGCCTGGAACAGCTCGTCGAGCTCTTCGAGCGACCGGCCCTTCATCTCGGGGACGAAGAAGTAGACGAAGAAGATCGCAATGAACGAAAACGATCCATAGATGAAGCCGACCTTGCCGCCCAGGTTGGAGGGCGCGCCCTGAACGAACGGGTTGATGTAGCTGACGAGCAGGACGGCAATGAAGCTGACGGTGGTAGCGATACTGACCGTCTTTTCGCGAAGCTGGGCGGTGCCGGACTCGGCGGTGATGATCCACACCACCGAGCCCCAGCCGCCCGTGCTCAGAAAGGCCCAGAAGAGCTGGAGGAAGAGCATAAACTTGGACATGCCACCCGTAATGCCACCCGGCAGCCAAGCGACAATGCCCGAGGTGGTCCACATGCTGCCCCACATAAAGAAGGCGGTGGTCATTAGCAGCCAGCGACGGCCGATCTTGTCGGGCAGGTAGAAGCCGAGGCTGGCGCCCGCCAAGGACATGCAGCTGCGTGCCATGTTGGACTGGAACAGGTTGGTGATGCCGACCTCCTGCATGAAGATGACCGAGTACGAGCTGGCGAAAGCGTTGCCCGACAGCTGCTCCAGAAACTGGACGCCCGCGGCAATCATCGTGCGCCGCCCGTTGGAGCCCTTGAAGCAGTCCCAGTAGCTGGTGGCGTGGTGGTACTCTTGCTGCTCGGCGACGGACGCCTCGATCAGGTCCAGCTCCTGGTCGACCTCGGCCTCGCTGGCCGAGTCCTTGCGGATGTACAGGAGGGCGGCCCGGGCGTCCTCGCGGCGACCCCGGCTGAGCAGCCAGTTGGGCGACTCGGGCAGGATCCAGTAGATGCCGAGCATGATGACGGGGATGACCATCTGAATGATCATGACGAGGCGCCAGGCCCAGTTAACATTGTCGGAGCCGACGGGCCACATGACGTTGGAGCGGAGGACGATGATGCGGGAGAAGATGACGCCGACAATCTGCCACCACTGGTAAAAGTTGACGAGGGAGCCGCGGATGGCGGGGGGGCTGAGCTCGGACATAAAGATGGGGATGTTGTTGGCTTCGAGGCCCTGGGAACTATTAGCAAATGTATCAAGCGGCAGACGACAACGACAAGGCGGCACGAGCGAAGCGAGAACGGAGGGGCGTACCATGGATATGGCGTTGATCATGCGGCCGACCATGATGCCCCAGTAGCTGGGGATGGCGTTCTGCAGGACCATACCGATGAGGGCAATTGTCAGGATGACCAGCACCGTGTTCTTGCGGCCGATGCGCGAGATGACGGGGCTGGCAATGATGCAGCCAATGGCCATGCCGGCGTTACCCGTGCCGGAGCCGGCGGACTGCCAGCTGGACGGCAGGCTATAGGTGCCTTTGACGGGATCCTTGACGCCAAAACGGTTGATGAACTGTGGGAGAGCAATGAGCGTACCCCACCAGCCATTATCGAAGCCAAAGTTGATGGCACCGATCTGAAAGGTCAGCAGTGAACACTGTCAATAGAATGCTCGGAGAGGGTTACTCACCGACATAAACATGTAGACGAGGAAGAGCCGGGGCGTGACCTCGCGGAGCATGGCAATGTTGCGGTAGCTGAAGCCCGCCATGGTTGAGGTGTGTGTGGGAGGTGAGTATGTGTGTTTCTAGTACGGCGTATGTATGGTGATGATCATGTCTATTGTGATCAACGTGAAATGAGACGATGGATTAGACAGCTTATATAGACTGCCGTTTCACCGTGTTGTTTATATTGTTGTATGGGTTGTGGTAGATGAACCAATACCAAGAGGCGCTGTCCAGCCCCGGCGATATCCAGCGCTGGTTTGTCCTGGCGGTCTTATCTGTACAGGCTTATCACGGCCCGGGGATGGGCGCACTAGCTTCGTCAACAGCTCGCCTCTCCCACCAATGCAACCAGATCTATGTTGTACATACAACGGAGCCATGTGTCCTCTCCATGGATGCATAGATTGAGACGGGGTATCACGGAGAATGAGTATGGGGGAGGTATTTGTCAGTTTCGATTCCTCCTATCAATGCTTGCTCAATGGAAAGCAATTGGTGTGGCTCGTCTATCTTGGACAATGTGTATCTACTGTTGGCGTTGTATATTGTCTCGAATGCACTCAATATTTGCTGCCCGGCCTTCAATTGGGGAGGGTGTGATATTATGGGCGTCCATGGGGATACTCTGATACAAGAAGACAGAAGACAAATAAGAGCGGCGCCAACTGTATCTGCAGATTGTCAACTACCGTTGGCCGTGTTGCGGGGCAAGAAGAGGGAGATGTTGGGGCTCTGCTAGTATCATTATGAGAGTATTGGCCGTCCTGCTTCTTTCCTGCTTTCTTTTTCCTTCCTCCAGTGTTGTCTTGTGATATTGTCCAACTATTTTCTGGCGTCCTGTCTTGCTTGCCCACCATTTGGGAGGGCCTCTTTCACTCTTTCTTTCTTTTTTAGTTTTGGTTGCCCCTCCCCACTAACACGAGTCTTTCCCAATTAGGAAATAGCCTTATCCGGGGCCGCGCTGCCGACACCCCTGACACTCGAGATTCCTGGCCCGCGGCCAAGAGATCCCGGCATTTGGCCAGCACAATTGCCCCAAAACCAGCCACACAAAATTCTGTGCACGACCGGCACCACAGCCCGTCGGAATATCCGATTGTGCATTCTCAACGACTGGATCAACAACGGCCAGGGCCAAGGTGTCCCGACGAAGAAGAGAGCACCGTAGCAAAAGATGCACCTCTCTCCCTATTTCCGTTCCCCACCCCCGCCAATCAGCTGTGCCCTGTTATGCCCGGCTAATAGCCTCGAATAACGTCAATTTCTCGTTTTCTCGTCGTCTGTTCACTAGTCACATTACTGCACGCTGTCTGCAGAAACGAAATAAAGATAACATCAAGCCTCCTCTTACCTGCCATATGCCATCTTCCATGAGTGGCCAAGACGACTCCGTACCAGGCTTTCTCTTAGCCCTCCGGGGTCCGCCGTCGGCCTCCACAGAACACAGTGTCAGGCGATAAGAGGAAGCAATGATTGGTCGTGGCCCAAAACCACGAATTGGGCAGTACATCCCGGCCCGCGGCCAACGGCACCCGACGCTACGAGCCATCGCCAAAACTAGTCTCCCATTTCCAATGTGTTTACACTCTGTAGCTAGACAAGGCCATGCACGGCCTTGCACGTCGTTGACTGTCATTTCAGTAAATTGTTCTAGTCTTTGCACTGCTGTGGCCGACGTTGAGATTATTCACTTTGTGTTTTCAATATTGATACGTTGATAAGGAAGTGCGCATGCACTTGCCATGGTGTTTACACCAACCTGCAACAGCTCTGTACCACATGAACAAGGTTCCTCTAGTCCTTCATGACCAAATCAATATCTCTCTACTATCGGTCATGAAAACCAGCACAAGCCGTGGTGGAAATGGTGGTATCGACATTGAGAAACAGCCCGGACTTGTCGCAGATACGGTTGTCACTTCAACTCCGGACACTTCTTCACCAACGACGGAAGACGACACAACCGCCGAGTCCCACGACGAGTCTGTTTCCACCTCCCCGAATGGCGACATCTACGACCGCTTCGGCCGTGGCCGCAAGCGTCTCTTTGTCACCATTTTGTCCTTGTGCGCCATTGTGTCCCCCATCTCGTCTACCGGCAGCCTGACGGCCGTGCCGTCCATTGCGGCTCTCCCAAAGGTCGACTAGTCAGGGGAAATGCTTTGGCTCACAGATACAGGCACAATTGATCTGCAGCCCGCATGTCCTGGATGTGATGTGTTACTTTCGGATTTGTTTCGGCAGATTCTCTCCTTTAAAAAAGCGTTCAAGAGTCTATTTACGAGTATTTTGACTCCGCTTAACAACATCCAACATGTAAAAGCAATAGAAGTGGGGTTTTTAACAATCGACAATGGTCAGATTTTTTTTAACGTTTGACGTAGAGTTAACATTTTTAGAGCTGATGAAATTTAAAAGACAGTCGCCGTAGCAGCATCACCTTTCTTCCAGCTATGAATAATCTGTATGGGAGGCTGTGGTTGTGCTCTCCTACGAGTACGGTTGGAGGGAACAGGCATTCACCGAAAACAATCCCAAACGTAAGCCGACGAACGAGGCTGACCACTCATGTCGAGGGTTTCTTAGAGATGGGGTTCTCTGAACATTAAAAGGATCGATTCAACAGCCAGAAAAAGCCTATATTCAAGATGATGCAAAATCTAATCCTTGGCCTTCCCCGCCTTTCCGGAAAGGGGGCTCGGATGGGTATATCTAGGGAAGCACCGTTGAATCACCGTAGAATCACTAGGGCCTCAGGCTCTCAAGAATACAAGTGTCCAATCATTACAGGGCGACGACCCTCACCTCAGGGACACCCCGTAGAATTATGAGGGGGTTCGCCATGTGGTTGTGGTGACCGGTAAACGCGGGCCACCCAAAGGCGGCCCGCGCCTAGTCAAAGAGGACCAGTCAGGTGACCAATGGTTCTGCCTGACATAACGTGAAAGTCCGTTGAATCACCGGTGAATCCCAAGATAATTGTTAGAGAGGGCCTTGCCATAACAGTGTCGCCCTTTACAACTTTTATTATAAATTTTCCACAAGGTTGAGATGACGAAACTAAGTACGATTTTTTTTAAAAAAAAAGAAAAAAGAAAAAAAACTAAAATCCGTGTTTTTCTAGCCATTGTATAAGATCCGCTTCCGTTTCGGCCCTCAGCTCAGCCTTTTTCTTATCATCCATCTTTTTAAGCGCTGTTTCGCTGCTTAATGGGTACGGGCAGATAAGCTTTTGCAATTGTAAAACATCGCGAATCTTTTCTACGCCATTTATTTCACTGGGAGAGACTACACCATTCTTCTTCATTGCGGCATTCCACGCTTTGGCTATTGCCCACGTCTCCGTAGACCCCTCGTCTAGGTTGGCAAGTGGCGTAGTAAAATCGCCCGAAAGCTTTGCCGCATTGATCTCGGTGTCTGCCTGAGTGATGTTGCAGCCGATGTCGTAGAGGAGGGAGTTGAACTCCTCGAAAGGATTAGAGACGTAAGACCAGTCAAAGTCTAGGATGGCTGTTATTTTCTTGGTGTCTTTGTCGAACAGCATGTTGTTTGTCGCTGTGATAGGTTAGTGGATTGCTCGGCTTCCGAGAAGTAGAGTATTTATATACGTACTAAAGTCTCCGTGGATCAAGCCCTTTTGGTGCAAGTCAACACCAGCGAGAATTTTCTCGAGGCCGCCAATGTTAACAAACTTGTCGATTCTTTCGCCTACCCCATTGCGTTTCCAGCCCTGAACCACAGAACTCTTGGCGGCCTCTTGGACTTCCATCGCCAGTCTGGCGAGCCTCCATGCGGCATACGAGTCCTGAGGCTTCGCTTTAAGGAAGGCCGCTTCTCCGCTTACGATCTCTCCACTTGGGTTATACGTAAGCGCGCCAAATTTCGTGACGCCTGTAGGCAACCTCACCGCCTGGATTGTCGCGAAAGCGGCGGCGATCTGGTCGAGGACCGTCACCTTATCCGAAAACTTTAGAGACGAGAACTCTAGGTCCAAGTCTACACCACTCCTCAGCTCCGATATTATCCAACCGTAGCAATTTTCGTCAGCGGTAGCATCCGTGCTGGTTGCTGGCGCCCAGGCATAGATGGCTGGGACCAGCGGAGCGATCCTGGCTTGCGCCATAGACTGACGGACGAGGTGCTGCGCCGCGACGTCGTTCTCCACGCGGTTGGTATTATTCATTCCACTGCCTGCGAGATTGCTGAGCTTGAGGACCAGAACAGATACCCCTTCGGGAGGGGCCTTGCTTGTGCCAGGCTGCGTGCCTGGGAACGCGGAGGTAAAGACCGGACTTGCCAACTCTACTTTGTAGAGAAAGTTGTTGAAGGGCCACTGATATTCTTCTCTGTATGCTATCGTCGAAATGTTGGATGGCTGCTATCGTAATTAGTAAAAGAGCCTCACTTCAAACTACATGGTCACCTACCTGTAGCCCCCGTCTATGGAGGAGTCCCTTGACCACATCGAGCCGGCGTTCGTAGCCCGCATGGTTGACACTGGTAGACATCTTTCGTGAGTCAGGATACAAGCTGTCGGGTAAGCTAGATCTTAACAAGTCAAGGAGGAAGCGTCGAAAAGATGGGAGGATGATTCAGGCGAAATTAACTTTGACTACTGAGTAGAAACGCGATGAATGATATATATACATGCGGCGTTGAGGGGCAAAGCAGTGCCCCACTTTAAGTTACAACATTTTACGTTGCGGAATTTACGGCAATTTGAGAACTGGCCGCAGCTTTCGGCCAGGTAGGCCAATCGGTGTTGATATATATATGAAAAGCAGAAACACGGGAGTTTCTCTGTTTTACCCGTTTACCCATACCGTAATCCAGCTATAGCATAGTCAACCCAAGCTTATTGTCAACAGTGTTAGTTGCATTTCTGAGCTCTGAGGCATGCTTTGAACGTCAAAATAAAAAATAAGATATGTATTGACCACTAAAAGAAAGAAAACTTGTCCGACTTCTGTGTCTTCACTACATGAGATGTATAGTCTCTAAGAAACTACCTCGTAAAGGGTGTAGCTATCGGGCTTCAGGGGCGAAAAAACGAAAGAAAATGAGAATGAACCCAACCAAGTCGTATCCCGCACTACCAAAGATGCCTGCAGTACGAAAATTGCAACTCGCTGGGACCTCGATATAGCTAGGTTTTTGAAACGCTGAGACACGAGCACCATAGTATTTCCGCTGTCGCACTCAGTGGATACCCATGGCCTTGTAGTTGACAGTGTCAATGGGCTCCTGAGCCTGATCAGGGTCCGTCACCTGCCGTATGTGAATGTACTCCTACTGAAAATTAGTAACTAGCGAGACAAGAGAAAAGCGGTTCCACCTACCAGGCAGTGGATGGCATGCACGTTCATGTCACGCGTCATCTTGTTACCGTTACCAGTAATGTGCCATGCAAGCATCATCCTGAG
This sequence comes from Sporothrix dimorphospora, assembly GCA_021397985.1. Lineage (NCBI taxonomy): Eukaryota > Fungi > Ascomycota > Sordariomycetes > Ophiostomatales > Ophiostomataceae > Sporothrix > Sporothrix dimorphospora. The sequence continues at coordinate 450,144 of WOUA01000024.1, forward strand.
GTTCGCAAGGCAGTGTAGTTGATGGAAGGTGCTCAGCGTGTAGCCGAACCCGTTGTCCTGGCCGCCCTCGATGAGTTCGGCTGGCCGGCCGGCTGGTCGTTTGCCCAGTAGTCACCGTGCTTCATCGACAAGTTCCAATAGCCCGACACGTACTCGTCGCTATGCGAGCCCATTTCCTTGGCCTCGTCTATCGTTATCTCTGGCTTGCCGAGGACGCGACGGGCGATGTTGATACGCTCAATAGCGCCCAAGGCGAGGTTATCGCGGTTCAAGAGGTTGCTGTACCCGTCGTCATCACTGCGCTGCTCGATGGTGGTGGACCCTGTCATGGCTCCACCACGAGTGTAGACGTGCTCGCGATCCTCAACGTCTCGTTTCTTGTTACCGGTCATGGCGCCTCCACGAGTGTAGACGTGCTCGCGGTCCTCAACGTCTCGTTTCTTGTTACCGGTCATGGCGCCTCCACGAGTGTAGACGTGCTCGCGATCCTCAACGTCTCGTTTATGGGCAGCTACTTTAGTAACTCCAATCTGAGGGGTTGGCAATGTTAGCCCAAAAGCTTGCGAAAGATTGATGAGTGGGAGCTCTTGGGCCTCTCGCTCGATATTAATACTAGGAAGGCACACGCGCGTTAGAAACTAATCAAATCTACGAGGATCGAGTATGGGGCGGGTAATTTAGCTAGATATATGTACTCACCGCATGATGGTGTCATTGCGGAAGGCTTGACCGGCATCGCTTTTATCGTCTAGATGATCCAGTGTCATTTCGAGCCGATGGCGCGTGTCCTCAGATAGAGTGTTCTTCCAATCGTCGACTCCACGAGCCCGAAAACTGGACAGGAAGGAGATGCTGGGCGTAACGACGGGGATGGCCTGAACATTTCCAACAAGAAACCAGGCCAGTGCCCAATATGCTCTAAGCTGATACATTGCGACGTTGGATAAAACCAAACTAAGCCTTGGGGGAAATTCTTGAATACACAAGAGGAGGATGAGTGTTGAAGGATAAGATGATTGCTAGATGAGAAGGGTAAGGATAAGTTGGAACAAGGACAATGTTTGACGGGCGTTGAGGCTTATACTTATACTTGACACTGACATTTTCAAATCCATTCCTTTCATACCATAGAAAAATGAGCAAAACTAAAAAAATTCTGGCTGTGTATACGTTTCGCTGTGTATGTTGATGGTGGCTGGTTGGTGATCGGGTCTATCTCATAGACTACATGCAGAGTGAAGAGGCAAGGTATCTATCTGTGCCTCTTGCCTCTTCACTAACCTTTAAGTCAGCCCTTCATGAGAGAAAACATCTTCTGTACTGCCCTTCGGTTCCAGCCTTCACTTTCATTGGTCACAAGGAGTCGGTGATAACATGGCTTCTTGAAAGGCTGATATTTGGATTCATTGCTTCCTACGCCTCCCGTACCACCTGTGCCTCTTAATACGAGAAGGTATCTGTGCCTCTTGCCTCTTCACTAACCTTTGAGTTAGTCCTTCATAAGAGAAAACATCTTCTGTACTGCCCTTCGGTTCCAGCCTTCACTTTCATTTGCCGCAAGGAGTCGGTGATAACATGGCATCTTGAAAGGCTTATATTTGGATTTTATTGCTTCCTACGCCTCCTGTACCGCCTGAGCCTCTCAATACGAGATTGGATCGCAATACAGGAAGTTGTTTGTACTTAGGCTATATGTACCAACAAAACTTCAATCCTATCCATATTCACTAAGATGGAGGAAGCAATCAAAATGGTCCCCCGTGCCATAGTCCAATTTATTTGGATTTCGCATTTCCTGCACCACATATGGCGATGCTGATCACCCCAATGCGCATATCAGCCCCATATGAAAGAGAGGTTTGGATACGGGGAATTCTCTCCTGTGGAGCGCGTCTGTTCTGCGCTTGGGCTAATCTGCTTAGCGGGTGTGCTTTGGCGGCCTAACCCTAGTTATCAATCTTAAAAAAAACCAGGAGGCATGGCTCAGAACCCATACCAACCGCGCTTCAGAAATAACCTTGCCCTTGCCTAGGAACTGCTCGTCTCAACATTTATTCTATCGCGGAAAAAAGGAGAATGCAGGACCCCAATATTTGCTAATCAATCCGGTTGCCATGCACGATTTATTAAATGGTAAGGCCAGGAGAGTCCTTAAGGGGGACGACGCTCGTGAACTGCTTTACCGACAGAGTGAGGGGTCCAACAGTTGTTGGCTTTTTTCCCGCTTTGATGAGATGAATAGTAGAGACGGCTTGACTTCTGCCCCAAAATCTTCGACCTGAGATAGATATGATCTGAGCGAGGTGTTCAGAGAAATGCGCACAACCAACAGCGAGGAGACCGGAACTATAAAATCTAACAAACACGAGCTGTACATTTATTATGTGCTATTTCTTGAGGATAGCAACCCGATAAACAAGTCGGATTGGAGGGTGAATAAAATATTGATTTAATTGTTTTTATATTATACACTTGTTTTTCAACTTCGGAGAGCGGCTTTTTTTGACAAGTAGTCGCCCAACGTTGAACATACATCTGTTTTAGCACGGATCAACTAGCCTAGGCAAGCACTATTCATCAACTCATCACAATTATTGGATCCTCATGGCTGAGGCCGCTCTGATAGTTGGTAAATCCTACGAGACTATGACTTCGACACTGCAAGGCCGTATCTCTTGAGTCTTCGTTTAGCCATCGACTTGAGTAGCCCCCACCAGGACACTTCTCTCCCGTGTCCCATCAAACCAACGAGATATCAAAAGAAACGTACAGGAGATATAAAGTACAGTTGTTGGTTCTGCTTTTCGTATCGAATAGTATGATTTTGAACGAAGCCAAGAAAATTTTTAAGTAAAGCAATGTCGATCTGCCGTATTCGAGTGTAGTCGAGTGTAATCCGAGAATTATTATAAGATACGGTACGTACGGCGTCGCGCTATACGATAATTCAAAAAGGAGCTATTAACAAGAGTAGCCACAGGCAGCCTTAGACAGATCGAATAGTACTTCTTTTTATTTTATAATCGTATATAGTTTTTCATACATATAGATAAAAAATGGCGTTTTGACGAATTAAAATCAATAGACTAAAAACGACTGTTTTTCGGTCTCAAGGAGATAAACACCACGAGTTCAAAAACAGCCAGTGAAATTACGTCCTAGACAAGGGTATTGACATTGACAGGGGTGCGTTGAAGATGCCGGCCACGAACACGAAGGGTCCACTTTTTTTCGGACGCTCGTTCCGGTCGATGCTGATAAGACAGTGTTGAGCGACACAAATGCTGTCTCTTCATAGGAGGGCCACGACCAGTGGGGTTTGTAGGAGATGCCGGGAGCTGCGACGATAAGATGAGAGGGATAGTGTGCCAAGACCGGTTCCGATGGAGAGTATTGTAGCCGGACACATCCGTGTCGGGGTGGTCCCCCTGCTTTGTCGTCTTGTGGTTTCTCATCAACCAAATTACCCGACATCACCAATAGTAGCACCTTCACCAACAACAGCACCTCCATCACCACCTCCATCCACTTCCATGGACATCGGCCGCAAGTACAAGTCCCGCGGACAGCCGCCGTGCGACGCCTGCCGCAAACGACGCATCTGCTGCGTGCGGCTGCCGGGCGCGGCGGACTGCGCGCTGTGCCAGACGCGGCAGGTGCACTGCACGTACAAGTCGGTACCGGTGCCCAAGCACGGGCGGGGGCCGAGCCGACGGCAGGCACGAGCGTCGACCACTATATCAACCAACGCGACGACGTCGACCACCACCACCAAGCCCGCCGGAATGTCCCCCTCGACGAACTCGGCGACACTGACCGAGCCCACCCGCTGGATCATGCAATTTCTCGGGTTGAGCGGCGACCAAGATCCGTTTGTGCTGCGGCACTGTACGTTCGACGCGGACTGCTACAAACAGCTGGACTGGGCCTGTCTGCGGGTCAGCGGCGGCAGCGGCAGCACAGACACGGACATCCCCGCGCAGTTTGCCGTCGTGCCGGACACGCACCTGGACGCACGGCCAGCGTACTATCCGACTGTTGAGACGTGGAACGCTTTGATGGGCGGCGTCGAGCGGCAGCGTCTTCTGGCTGTCTACGCCCAAACCATCCATGCGTCGTTTCCACTGTTAGACCCCCACCAACTCGACCCGGACGTGCCCACGGGCCACCGCGACAGCCGATCGTTGCTGCTGGCCAGCATGTGCGCCCTGGCCGCGCCGTTTGCCCGCACGGCCTGCACCATGGCCCACCGCCAGGCCCTGTACCGGTACGTCTTTGAGGCACTGCCCATCGAGCGGCGCCACCCCCGACTCGAAGTGGTCGAGGCCGCCTTGGTGTTCATCCAACGACACGCCTCCATCCACCGCGCGCCCACCACGCCGGGTCTCTGGTCCGAGGTCGGCGCCGTTGTGGGCATGTGCCACGAGCTGGGTCTGCACGTCGACCCAACAGGGTGGCGCATTACGGCGGCGCACCGCAACCGGCGGATCCGGCTGTGGTGGGGGACGTACATTCTGGCGACGTTTTGTTCGCTGGGGCTGGGGCGGCCGTCGTACATTCACGAGGGGGACTGGCGGGTGCCGATGCTGGGGGCGGAGCACTTTTCCACTAGCGAAGCGAGTGTTGCCCGATCGACTGGAAGCCCTCAAGGGAGCACGGCGAGCTGGGCGAGGACAGACAGGACGGAAGAGGCCACCCTCGAAGAGAGCGGGCAGACCAACTTTATCATCATGGCGCACCTGGCGACTCTGCTGGCCCGTCTACTCAACAGCCTCTACAGCCTGGCAGCGGTCGAGCGCCTGCGGTGTGCACCACCCGCCGAGGTGCACCTGTTGTTCCTAACTTTCCAACAGCAGCTTCTCCAACTGCGAGCGCACCACATTGACTACCGACCCTCCATGGCGGGTGCTTTCCTCGACTCGAGCGGGTTTGTCCGGCTGGCCTACCACGCTGTCGAAATTGCCCTGTGCCGCGCGACGCTGCGCCATTTGGATGCCAGCTTTCCGTATTATGCCGGAGTGCGGCGATATGCCCGCGAGGCGGTCGAGGCAGTGGTGACGCTGTTGCGCACACTGCAGATCAACCAGATGCGAGCGTACTGGTGGAACCGTAAGTCCACACCCGCATAGCAGCAGATGAGTCCCCCAGAGCATTTTATTTGATTACTTACTAACAACTCAGCCATGTCTCAAATCCACTTCTCCCTCGCCGGCAGCTTTTTGTTCTACCTCCTGCTGTCCTCCACCGACGAGGACGAGATCGACTACTGGACGGCCACGATCCGCGAGTACCGCCAGCTGCTGGAGCTGGACCACTACGGTTTCCCTGTGACGCGGCTGGCGGCGACGCGGATGGCCTTGTTGGCGACGGTGAATGGGGACGCCGATGCGTCGATGCAGGCGGCGACGTCGAAGACGGCGATGCACGCACAGGAATTGCTGCTTGGCTCCGACGGGAGTGAAGGGGAGTACTTTGACGGCGATCTCAAGGTGGAGTTGGGGGGTTAGGAAGCGACGATGAATATGACAATAGCATTGGATTGTATTGTATTGCTGCGATATTGTTTATCTACCTGCTATGCGGGTGCCTACAAATCCCCCGCGTAAATGGACTTCCAGTCGTTCTCTTTCTCCCACACGGCCGCCACCTGTATGCACATGAGGTCCTCGTACTGTCGCCCCACAATCTGCATGCCCACGGGCAGCCTGACCTCTGGGTCGTCGGCTGGACTCGCAAACCCGATGGGCAGCGAGAGTGCCGGGTGGCCCGAAAAATCAAAGGGTGCCGTGTTGTGCGTCACGCCCAGGTTGCGGTTCAGCAGCTGAAGGGGGCCCATCCCGGCTGCTTTCTTTTCCTCGGCGGTCATCGTTTTCTGGGTCAGCATCGGCGTCGTTGGCATCACCAGCACGTTGTATGTCGCAAACGCCCGGTCATACTCGTCCGTCAGGCGGCGCATCAGATTCATTGCGCGGGCGTGCAGCGTGGGGCCGTATGTCTGTTCGAGAAAGCGACCTCGCAAGTAAATGCTCTGGCCACCCGGGCCGTAGGCGTCAAAGGCGGCCTGGGTCAGTTTGGGCGACGCCTTGGCGATACGGTCCGTCAGAAAAAGCTGCTTGCGTCCCGTCAGGTCGCCCAACAGACCTTGGCGGACACCCGCGATCGGCAACGCGCACATCCACGTCGGCGCGGACTCGGTGTGCAGCGGGATCGAGCAGGTCTCGACCGTGGCGCCGTACGCTTCAAACTTGGCCGCGGCCGCCCGCACCAGCTTTTCGACTCCCGGGTCCATCCGTGATGACTGGAAGCCTTCGGCGAGGAGGCCAATCTTGAGGCCTTCTAGGGGCAGGCTCTTGGCCAACGTCTCGTCGACACCTTTTGCAAAATGGAAACTGCCTGGCTTGACCATCATGGGCACCCGGTCGTCCATCCCGTCCGCTCCGGCCAGCACATCCATCAGCAAAGCGCAGTCTGCCACCGTGTTGGTCATCGGTCCGACGTGGTCGATCGTCGCTTCCAGACTCACAATGCCCGTGTACGGCACCAGCCCCCATGTTGGCTTGTGCCCGACCAGGCCGCAGTGCGCCGCCGGCAGCCGGATGGACCCGCCCTGGTCGCACCCCAGAGCCATGTCCACCTCGCCAATGGCGACCAGTCGCCCGCTGCCACTGCTCGACCCGCCGGTGCTGTACCCAGCAGCATATGGGTTCTCGACAGGGCCCGTGCAGGACGTGTCCGACACCCCGCCGAAACAGCCGTTCTCGCACGCGGCCTTTCCCGTAATGGTGGCGCCGGCGTCGAGCACGCGCGTGGCGACCGTTGCATCAATCGATGGCGTCCAGTCGACCGCCGTGGTGCCGTTTGTGCAGCGCACGCCAGCCAAAGCAATGTTGTCTTTGAGGGCCACCGTGCGGCCGGTCAACAACGAACTGGTGGGTTTTGTACAGACGACCGTGGCCTTGGTGGCCCAACCACCGCCGCATGTATCGGTGGGAATGTGAATATCCGTGCGAGGATACAACTCGAGGTCGACCGTCGGCTGGTAGTCGTCAAACTGGAGCACGTGCTGCGCCGCCTCGTTGAGGGCGCTCAACAGCACGCGGAAATCGTCAAACTCGGCGGCGGGCACCGTCAGGTCAGCATCCGCCAATAGCGTTGCCAAGACATCCGGGCGGATGAGGCGGGCTTCGTCGGTGAATGGGATCTCGGACATGTCGGGTGGTACTTCGAGTCGATGTGCACTGCAGTGGATAATGTTCGGTGGATATGAAATTCGAACTCTCTTTATTTACTTTCGGACAGTATGACTATGAGTTGCCCTTTCACAGTAGATTCAAAGCACAAAATTCCTTCTCGTTGTTTCAGTCATTGTGTCTTCCTGTGGCCTGCACTTGGCCTGGCCGTGACAGCTTGGCCCGCGGCCACGATGCGATAAGATGAGTTTGGTGATGTTTGCTATCGTTGAGTGGATATCTACCCGCTTCACAACCACTTCTCCACATACGGTCATAGATACTGGAGAACACGGGGTCCCGTCCGCTCTCCCCTCCGTTTAAACCAGTAATCGTAATCGGCTGATTAGCAGCTGGGTCGCTGACGAACCAACGAATACCCGCTGCTGTACGGTACATTTTTGTCCACGTTGACTTTTTCTTTCATTTTTGATCGACAAGCCCTCTTTACACTAGTTTGTTTGTCGATTATCTTATTTGGACTCTGTATCGATAAGTAAACTGTTTAGACTGTAAATTAAGCTTGTCTTGCATGGTGCTCGCTGCTTGAAGCATACTTTGTACGTTTTGTATCTCCACATCGAGAACGTGTTAAGATCACCATTGCAGATACGGAGTAGTAAACTTCAAGAAATGCGGAGTACGACATAGTAACAAGTACCAGCACACAGGCGCACGGACAACACCACAACGTTCTTTATGGGACGTGGCTGGCGGAAAAGAAAAGAAGAAGAAGAAAAGAAGAAGAAGAAAAGAAGAAGAAGATAAGAAGAAGAGGAAAAGAGGAAAAAAAGAGAAAATAAAAGAGAAGAGAAAAAGAAGAAGAAAAAGCGGACGCGTCAATACGACATCAATGTCAATGCGACTGTCAGGTGTCTGTCGAATGCATTTGCCGCGTTCGTGCATGAACTCCAAAATGTGGCGTTCTTCTTCAACCAGGTGGAATGGGCCGCTGGGCCGGTAAGGTACTTTTTGAGCAGCGAGGTGACAGGTAATATGGCAGAGTGCTCGCCTCCACACCAACGCACTTCTTTCCGCAATCCTGTCCTCGATTTTCTTTACGTGTTGACTGTATTATTGCCATTGTTTTATGGTACCGATGCACCGTGGCCGACGATTTCGGTTTGGCGCTGTGGGGAGACAGGGGGACAAACGAGGGGAACAGGCAGAACAAATCGGCCAACGCTTCCAGAAGTGTACAAGCGTATGGTGTTTTGTTTCTTGGCAAGCGCAAATCATGCCCGCTCATGGACATATCCATCAACGCTTCGACTGACACGAGCAGACCGGTGAGCTTGGGGAAGACTGGATGGGACGGGCTGAATGAACTGACACTGTACGAAGGCAGGGTCGTAGGAGAGTGGCGGCAGAGGACTGACGCACTGAACGGAAAGGACGAGTTTCTCCGGTGTTGTTCAGCTCGCTGCATTTTGCATTGACCAGTCGATAGTCCAAGCGTCGGTTATGCATGTCCTTGGCAGTCCTTTTGTGCTTGTGCACTTTGTCGTAGATGTGCAAAGAACAAAGCACACTGCAGCGCCACCCATATCGACATGGATGGAACGGCCAGTCTGTCTTCGAAAGCCTGCGCATCGGATGTCGTGCTTTGAATGTCGACGGCCGGGTCTGTGCTTTCGTACCTGCCGAAAGAAGAAAGAAAAGAGAAAAAAGAAAAGAAAAAAAATGAAGAAACGTCAAAACAACGCGTGGAGATTGTGTCGTAAGAAAGGATTTTTCAAAAGCCCACTGACCGGTTCGCCCATCGTCCCGTCCGCCAATCCTTCTGCAACTCCCGGGCCGTGTGCACTGTGACCTGCGCTCTGTGCCGCTCGAGTCTAAAACCCGGGTCGAAGTGTCACTTCAAGCGGCCCCAAACTGCATTTTGCGGGGAAGAACCCGACGGCGTTCTTGAGACATCTCCAGTCTTCACTTCTTTTTCGAGGCCTTCGCGTCCACGGACGCGCCTGTGCGGGCGCTACAAGAGACTAGTGACTCGCTGGTCCTAGCGTTGCTTGTCTTGGCGACCGGTCTGCAAGCACTGCAAGCGACAGGAAGCAGGGGCCTTTTTCAAACACCAACTTGCAGTGTCAAGTGGCGAGCCATTCAGCAGAGAAGGGGTTAGTCCCTACCCCCCTCTGCTGAGTCCGGAATCATAACATGTTTGATGGGGAGAAAGTGAAGCGTGTTTTACACACTTGATCGTCAAACCGCGATGGAATTATAAGTATTACCTGTCCCAGCAGGCGAGGAAGGGAAAGACGCACAAGAGAAGGACAGACCGTGACAGCTTGCGCTGCTTCAATTCCATCAAAAGAACGACAGGACGTTTCCCCCTTGCTCTCCCTACGTGTCCCTTTTCTCACCTGCTTCACTTTGTCACCACCTGCGAACATGGCGTCGTCTACAACACCGACCGACCCGGCCATTGATGCCGAAAACACAGCATGGGTGGTGATCACCGTGTCGACAATCACGATGTCGATTGCGCTGCTCACACTGGGCGCGCGTGTGTATACGCGCGCCTTCATTGTGAAGCAGTTTGGTGCCGACGACTACGGTGCGGTGATGGCGGGAGTATCTCTACTGCTTTGTGGCATATGGGTGTGCCTGAGTACGTATTCTCCATGACCTTCCCTTGACCCTCTTTTATCATATTTTGTCATTCGCGGTTTAACATCGACTTCAGACATCAAGAACGGTCTTGGAAAACACGCCTGGACGTTGACGGGTCCGGAAATCACAGAATACTTCAAGGTAGCCTCCTTTCTAACCCTCACCCACTAATGGGATGCATCTGCTAATCGGGGCAAATGTGTCGCAACAGTACTTTTACATCTCCATTGTGTGGTACAACGTCACGCTCGTCATCGTCAAGCTGTCGTTCCTCGCCCAGTACTACCGCATCTTCGCCATTCCCAAGATTCGCCACATCCTTTTGGGCTTCATGTTTGTCATTGGCGGCTGGAGCCTGTCGCAAGTCTTTGTCGGCATCTGGATCTGCAAGCCCATTGCCAAGTTCTGGGAACCGACCTTGGAGGGCACCTGCATCCCCAACATCCCCCAGTGGTACATCAACGCCGCCGGCAACATTGCCAGCGATGTGTCCATCTTCTGTCTCCCCATTCCCATCCTCAAGAGCCTCAACCTGAAGCGCCGGCAGAAGATCTTTGTCATGGGCATTTTCAGCCTGGGCTTCTTCACGTGTGCCATCTCCATCATCCGCATCAAGTACCTCAAGCAGTACGCCGACTTCAGCTGGGAGAACGTGGCGTCGTCGTGCTGGTCCGTCAGCGAGCTGTCGTCGGCCGTGACGTGTTTGTGTCTGCCGACCCTGAAACCGCTCGTCCAGAAGGTCCTGCCGCGCCTCATGAGCTCCACCAACAAGTCCGATTCGGGTCCCAGCGGCGGCCACGGGCACTCGTCCAGGGGCTATCGCAAGCACAGCGAGCAGAGCGGCCCGAGCCAGGGCAGCCTGGGGACGGACCGCAGTGGCGGCCAGAGAAGCAGCCAGCACCTGAGCAAGGGTGGGAGCGGCCCGGTCACCTTGTCCACGACCATGACCGCCGGGAGCCAGGACGAGCTGTACCCCATCGATGACATTGAGATGAGCATCAGCAGCAACAGCAACAGCATGAGCATCGAGCGCAAGGGCAGCGACGACATTGCGGCCGTGAACGTCAACGTGTTTCCTGCCAGCCCGTCCGTCGTCACAACGCCCGTGTCAGCCCACCGCGACAATTTGCTCGGTCTGCGGACGACGGTGCAGACCAAGTGTGCCGTCAACCCGAATCAGCCGCCGATGGGCGATGGACAAGAGACAAGGAAACAGATTCAGGTCACCCGCGACGTCATTACGAAGTCGACGCCACGACGGAGGTAGAGGCTGTCCATATCAAAACAGTCGAGTCGATGTAGTCCATCAGGAAAATAAAGTAGTAGTGCAAATGGTCCATTAAGACAAAATGCTTTCTTCCAGTTTCCGTATTGTATACTCTGTCCGCAACGTTTGTATTTTATCAAAGACCGATGAATTTAAACCAAATAGTGTGTAAGCCTTGCATTTGAATATTGTGTCTCGGAAAAAGAATCGAAAAAGGAAAATGAAGAATAAAATCAAGAACAACAGAAAATGAAAGCGGTTAATTAATTGTATTTAATAAATAAGAGAGAAAAAAAGAGGAATAATCCGGGACGTGTTTGAGACGTGCTTCAGACGTGCTCGTGCGATCTCAGCCAAGACGGCGCAAGATATGGTTGGATGGTTTAATGATCACAAGTGGTCAATACGAAGGAATGTTTGAACTAAAGCATGTCCCATTCTAGATAGCATTATGAAAAAAACACATTATTTACAAAGCACATTACATTTTCATGAGGCACAAAATACCGCTACTCCATCCCGTGTGGTTGGCAGTCGGGGAGGTCAAAGTTGTCGAGGATAAAGTCGTAGTTGTAAACCACGGGCTCGAGGGCCATGTCAGGATCGTCACCACTGCCATCATGTGGTGCTGCAGTTCCAGAGACCGCCGACGTAAACAGATTGTCGAACAGCATGTCGTCGTAGGACGAGAATGTGCGGTGGTCTCGTGACGTCGACAGTGGGCCGGCGTCTTTCATTGTTGTGTCGTAGGTCCCTGCTAGGGGAACTTGCATCGAGGCGTGCAGTGCCGTAGCGGGTCGGACGATTCCGAGACCCAATGGTTGCGGTGAGATGTGGGCTGGCTGCATGGACGGCGTCTTTAACTGTGTTGCGGTGCTGCCGTACGTCTTGCCGCAAGCCATACTGTCCCAGCAGGCCGTCACATCGCCCAGAACGGCCAATTGTTGCGATGGAGTCCAGGGCGCGGTAGCAGACGTGGTGCTGTTTTCATAAGAGAACGAAGCCCTCAGTCCGTGGCTGGTGGAGGCCGCCGACGACATAGACATGGAGCGGTGCGATGGGGATGGTCGTTTGTTGTTTGTCGAAGGCGCTGGTGCAGGTGGAGTTGACTGGGATACCGACGATGCTTGTTGAGCGTGCGCTTGTGATGGCGTTGCCGTCGGAATCTGCAGCTGCACCTTTTTGACGACCGACGCCAAAAAGCTCACCGAGGCGTCCGCCGTTGCGTACATTGACGTCATGGCGTAGAGCACCTGCATGTTTTGGCCGAACCGGAAGATGCTGGCGTCGCGAACATCTTCGTCGCCGTCGGACACACCGGACGCACTTCGAATGTCCACCATGTGCGACAGACACGCCGCCAGCAGCGCCGTGATTCCGTTGAGCCCCAGAAACCGCACCTGCCCGCGCTGCAGCATGGCCTGCGCAATCTTGGTCACCTTGCAGGCGGCGTCCTTGACCTTGAGGCGCGAGGCGCGGCGGACCAACTGGGCCTCGGGGGGTTCCGGCGATGGCGCGCTTTCGTCGGACGTTGAGGTTCCAGCGGGCGGCGGCGGCAGAGCCTGCGTCCGATGCAGCACGTTGACCAGCGTCAGATGGGCCAGGTTGAGCATCGCCCAGTGGACGTCGACACAGGGCGTCAGGTCGTGCGCCGTGAGCTGAATGGACGCTTCCAACGACCTCTGCCACTGGACGATCTCGGCATCGCACTGCTGCAGGTCGTCGACGCGCTTGCTGCGACGGGGCACGACCATGGTGGCGTGCGAGACGGCGGGCGTTGTTGTGAGTGTGGTGTACCGCGTCTTGAGGACGTGGCCGATGCACACACAGAGCTTGGCCAGCTCGATGCACATCAAGGCGGTGCTCCTCCGTTCGGCAGCAGACAGCAAAAGTCCGCTCTGGTCGTCCTCGACCTCTTCAAAATCGTCAATCGACAGCATCTCCACATCAAAGTCCTCATCGCGGATGCGCATCGGCCGGCGTGTGCCTAAGGCGATCATCCGGTCGCGCACAAACAAGCTCCACCACATGCGGCGGCGGCGACCGCGCTGGGACGGCGACCGGTCGTCGTCGGTAGGTGCGTCTCGTGGCTCCCGGTGTAGGCCCATGTTCTGCGCCACTAACAGCGCCTGCGCCGTCCAGTGCGACGTGTCCTTCCACTCGGTCCACTTGCTGTACCAGCTGCTCATCAAGAGGAGAGACTGAAAGACGGCGGCGCTGTCCGGCTCGACGTCCAGCTCGTAGAGCAGCTTCACGCGCACAAAAAAGACCTCGCGCGCCTCTTTGGCCGTGGCAAACCCGAGGCGGTGCAGGTGGTGCGGCTCGAGTGAGCTGAGGCCCGCAAACATGACGGCCTGGAAGAGGAGCAGCGATATTCGCTCGGGTTTTCCTTTTTGGGTCTCGCTGCGCTCGCCTCGTTCTTTCTCGCTTCGCTCGGCGTCGTCCCCCAGCACCGCCTGGACAAACGGCTGCAGGTCGAGCATGGGCATAAACGGGTGGACACTGAAAATGTAGCCCCTGAGGATCGCGACGCGCAGCTCCGGCTCGGGCACGGTGAGTGCACCCTTGCGCGCCAGAAAGGCACGGTCGTCCGCCGGGATCTTGTTGCGGAAGGGCGCAATGAAAGATGGCAGTGGCGGCGGCGGTGCTTGAGCGGCATAGTTGTACTGGCTCCAGCTCGGACTGTGGGCGTTGTGCGGGTCGTGGTGGGTGGTGGAGCCAGGCGCCTGAGTGGACGACGTTCGGGTCGACGCCTGGTTGGACGTGGCCGAGGTCGACGCAGCCGATGTCTCCTGGAACACAAACGCCAGTGCGTCCAGCGATTCCGGCGGGGTGTACGCCGACGTCGACCACGCCGAGCCGGAGCCGTTGTCCGCGTGCTGTTCCGTGGGGTCCGCGTCGGCGCCGGTACCTTTGTCGCCCTCGCCGTCACCCTTGTCCGTCTCGTTGTCCTGCTCGGTGTCGTTGTCGTTGCCGTCAAAGGTCACGCACATCGGGACGTCGCCACCGGGAGCGTTGTCCCCGGCGTCGGTCGTCGGTGTGGTCTCGCTGCTAAAGTGGCGTTCATCAGCCTTGGTCATGGGGTCCTCGATGACTTCGACTTCGTCGTCCCTGACGGTGATGGTGCTCGCCCTCCGGACAGCGCGCGATTGCGACGTGGCTGCACCACTCCGGCGCACCGTCACCGACTCCTGTCCATAGTTCCGCCACTGGTCCGGCTTGCCGCGCCGCGACTCCAACAAAATGCACTCGCGGTTGTCCAGCCGGCAGTTGGTGCAGTCAGCTTCGGTGCGCAGCACGTCGCAGCGCACCTTCCGCGTGCGGCAGTACTGGCACGCTCGGGAGGCCCGGTAGCGGCGGGCGCCGGACGCCGTTGTTCCTGCGGATGCTGTGCCTGTCGTCGTTGTGTGCTCGTTGGAGTTCTTTCTCTTTCTGGACGGTTCTCCTGGACTGAAGAGACCGGCGCTCGACGGTCGTGCACCCGGCGACATCACGGGAGGTGTGCTCATTGTGTGTGGGGGTGCGGTGGATGATGATGATTATGAGGGATGGTTATTTACAATGTGAAACGTTGACGAAAATGCTGCGACTGTAATTGCGATTGGGACTGGGGAAATTGTGGATATTAGAGAGTGTGGGTTGGCTGTCCTGTTCTTTTTTTGTTCTTTTTCTCGTTCTGTCTTCTTGATTTTCCTTTTTCCATTCGCCTCCGATGGAGAATTGCGACTATGTGCGAGCACGCCCTTCTTCGTGCTCTCTCCGCACTTCGCGTTCGCCTCGACCCAAAAACGCGCTTGTCTTTTCCGGGGCCTCGAGACCAATTCGAACCCCAGTCCGCCCCTCTTCACAAAGACAAAACAAACCCATCACAGGACACTTATTTTCCTAGAGAAAGACCATCCTGCCTTTCCCGGGGAGCTTCTTGGATAGAAAAGATTCGACCTGGCCCTCACCAAAGCGGGGTCTCCGCACGCAGTGCCCAGGCCGGGTGCCGGGATCCAGCAAAATAGCGAGACAGCCAGACATCCTGGCCATCACCGAACGGTCGATAGTGTGGAGGAAGCGGGGAAGGGACGATAAGCTCGCTAGGAGTGACATCTTTGGGGGCAGTCATGAGTGGCAATAACACGGAGTCACAGCGTCGAGCCAGCGTCGATTCAGAATTGATTCGGGGCTAAAACAGGTATCACCAACAGCTCCCCGTTGCCGATCGACCTTGACCACACTCCCCGCCTCGTGTTCTTTCTTCTCGTCCCCTTGCTCTGTCGCCCGAAATCCATCCGAAAGAGGTCGTTCAGGGCCTTTCCCGCGGTTATGGTCCCGCCCTTCGGATTGACCAATCAGGTATTAGTGCTGGCGGCGGTGCTAGTGTCATACGCCACGACCCAATTCGGGGGTACTTACCCGCGGCTCTCTTTTACGTCCCACGACCACGGCCTCGGAGACAACTCCGTGTCTGGCTGGAACATGGTAGCATTTGATAGTACAACTCCGGCACTTCACAACAACTCCTGGCAACTCCTGGCAACTGTCGGCTTTCAAAACTGTCGGCTGTCTTCCCCGTGTCCCACCGGCCCGTGGCAATGTATTTTTAAGGCCAGCAATGTCCGCCCGTGGGTTAGGTGGTTGGATCGACAAGTTTTATTTGTTAATTGTGTATACACAATTCGTGGGAAAAAGACCGGCACGCGGTAACTGAGCGCCGATGGTCGTGTGTAAGCGTGTAGAGTAAAACGGAAACGAGGCCGGAAACCAGCATGTAGACGAGTATAATAACGATAGCCAAGCGATAGGTAGCTCAACGTAGCTCATCAAGCTCACCAAGCCACACAATATATCTATCTGGCGCGTGCTTCATGCTTGACACAAACGGCGACTTCTCCAACTACACTACTACACGTGCAATCACAAGTCACAGGGATACAACAACATCCCTTTCCCTCGACCACAACCCAGCCCTCACATCTCCCCACCGCCCACCTTCACCATCACATCTCACCCCACCGCAACAATGGGCAGCCAAGTCAACGGCAGCGAGCGCGGCCTCCGCCCCGTGCGCATCGCCAACTGCTCCGGCGGCCAGATGGAGCCCGGTTGGCAGATGCGCAAGCAGGCCAGTCTGGGCCCCGTCGACTTTATCACCGGCGACTGGCTCGCCGAGAACAACCTGGCCCAAGAGCAGGCGGCCATTGTCGCCGGCACGGGCGAGGGGTTCAAGAAGAACGCCTGGGAGGCGCTGCAGCTCAGCATGGACGTGATTGCCGCGAAGCGCATCAAGGTGGTTATCGACGGCGGCGGACTGAACCCGCGGGCCCTTGCCGAGCACTGCCAAGAGCTGGTGGACGCCAAGGGCTACGACCTGACGTGTGCGTTTGTGTCGGGCGACAACATGGTCGGTCAGGTCAAGGCGACGCTGCGGGACACGGGCGCGCTGCCGACGACCTTTCAAGACATCAACACGACCGCCCACAAGAGTAAGGCGGAACTGGGCTTCGACGAGGACGACGTGCTGGCATGCAACGCCTACATTGGCGCGCGGGGCATTGTCAAGGGTCTGGAGGCCGGCGCGGACATAATCATTTGCGGGCGCGTCGCCGACGCGTCGCCCGTGGTCGGCGCTGCCTGGTGGTGGTACGGATGGTCCGACACGGACTTTGACCGCCTGGCCGGTGCGTTTTTGGCGGGCCACCTGATCGAATGCTCCGGCTACGTGTCGGGCTCCAACTTTTCTGGCTTCCACCGCTTTCCGCTCGAGCGGTTTATCGACTCTGGCTTTCCGATTGCCGAGATCGAGAGGGACGGCACCTGCATCATCACCAAGCACCCGGGCACCAACGGCATGGTCACCGAGGAGACCGTCAAGTGCCAGCTACTGTACGAGATCCAGGGCAACATGTACTTGAACAGCGACGTGACGGCCTACCTCGACGACGCCCGCGTCGAGAAGATTGGGGAGGACCGCGTGCGCGTCTCCGGCATCCGGGGTGCGCCGCCGCCGCCCACCACCAAGCTGGCCATCTACTACAAGGGCGGTTTCGAGTCGCAGAACCTGTCGAACGCCGCCGGCTATGCGACGCGCAAAAAGTACAAGCTCTACGAGATGCAGATCCGCGCGCGCATGGCCGAGGAGAAGCTCGACGACAAGTTTACCGTGCTGGACTTTCAGGTGGTCGGCTCCGACAAGAAGAATCCCTTCAAGCAGCTGGAGTGCACGACATATTTCCGCATCTTTGCGCAGGCCGCGACCCCGGAGCCCTTGAGCGCCCTCAAGTTGCTGCTGGCCGACGAGACCATGCAGCACTTTAGTGGGTTGCACTGGTCCCAGGACCTGCGCACCGCCGACCCCAAGTCGTTTTACGTCTACTACCCGTGCATCGTCTCGCAGGACGAGATCCAAGAGGCCGTGCACATTTTGGCGCCCGGCGGCAAAGACAAGAAGATCAGCGTGGCCCAGACCGTGACGTGCACCCGTCCCCCGCTCTACGAGCCCATCCCGCCGCGCGACTCGTATGATACGCGCAGCCCGATCGACCTCGCTGCTTTGGGAGGGACCGTCACTATGCCGCTTGGCAACATCGCTCTCGGCCGCTCCGGCGACAAGGGCTCCAACATCAACTGCGGCCTGTTTGTCGACCGCCCGGACGTCTACGAGTGGTTCCGCACCTTTTTGACGCTCCAAAAGATGAAGGAGCTCATCGGCGGCGACTGGCGCGAGGACGAGTACCGTTTGGAGCGCGTCGAGTTCCCGCACATCTATGCGGTGCATTTCGTCATCTACGGCATATTGGGCCGGGGCGTCAGCAGCTCGACCCTGCTCGACAACCGCGGCAAGGGGTTTACGGATTACGTGCGTACCAAGCACATTCCCGTTCCGGAGAAGTTCCTGCCCTACACCTGGGTCGAGGATGATGGGGAGTAGGAGACATAGTGAAGAAACAGTATATTGCATCTCGCGTTGTGTTACTGCTTTTTTTATGTAAGATCCGCTCGTATACTTAGTTAACTTGATCTAAAAGCTCTTACTTTCTCGCGAGTTATCGACTCGGTATTAGATAACGCGGTTGACTTCTTAGCTAATCGTTTCCGACTCTTCCTCTCCTGGTGTGCGATTGTGCGGGAAAGCGTCCAACAGGCCCCGGACCTCGAACAAGATCTGTTCATACGGGCGGCTTGTTAAAAGAAACTTTAACTTGGCATTTGCCGACTGCTTGCCGCGGACTAGACCGTCCACATTCCGTATCAAGTCCTTAAACTCCGACTCGGCACATTCGTCTAGAGCATCTAGAACGATTATAACAGCCTAATATGCGCCCCGAATCTACTCATTGATAAAATTATTTTTTGGAGGTGCGCCTGTGCTGTCCCTGTTCTAACCTGCTTTGTGGGTGTGCCATTGTGTGCTCTCGTGTGCCCTCGTGTGCTCCGACGGCACAGCCAGAGCCACATTTTAGGCCAACCGACTAGAGTTGTGAATCATTTGTCTACCTGTCGTTTCCCTTCAGACTCCACTCGAACTCAACTGTTCGATTTTCATAATAGCACTTAACACCACAACAACAATAGTTATATTGTTGAAACCCTTGTTTTTTTCTGCTTTGTTTTCATACAATAAACACCTAGTATCTGTATGTAATATTATCATACTGTTCCTAGAAGAGTAAATCTATAGTTACACATTATGCGTTACAGTTATTGGCCTTCGAGCCCTCAACGTGAATCACTTTCTTCTTAATCCCAGTATCAGCCAACTCCGTCTCGACAGTTAGTGTTGCATGTTTAAACTGGCGGATTGAAATGCCAGAAGCAAAAAGCTTGTCAATTTCCTCCAGAGTGCGCCCTCGGACCTCGGGGACGAAGAAAAAGGCAAAAACAATCGATAGGGCCGCGAACGAGCCGAAAATGAAGCCAACTTTGGAGTTGAGATTCGCGTACGGGGAATAGAGTAGATAGGGTAGAGAGAAAGCAACGACGAACCTGTCGGTTAGCGTAAGGAAATCAGCGAGCGGTCCCTACCTCACCAGTGGGATGTCGAGAAAGATTGTGTCCACTTACTGCATAACAATGTTAACAGCCGAACCGGTTCTGTAACTCATGTCACGAAGCGCTTGAGTGGGGAGCTCGGCACTGAGTGAGTGAACAATTGGCGCCCAGCCACTCGAGAAGCCAGCAGAGAAGATAATCAATGTCACAACAATGCCGACTTTTGTGCCATAAGTAGCAGGGGTGATAGTCCCAAGCGCACCCATGGTCATTAGCGCCACCAGTTGAATTATGCCGCCGATCATGAGGAGACGCCTGGAGAAGCTATTAATACACCGTCTGTTTAGTATATTGAAGGGAGAGTGTGTTTTGCCTCTTACCGTCGTCCGATCTTCTCAATCATAAACATCGCCAACACGCCAAAGACTAGATTGGTAATGGACACACAGATGGTGATGTTGAAAGGGTTGACCGCCTTTAAAGAATTGATATAGACGGCACCGTAGATGGTCGCGAAGATATTGCCTGTGGCCTGTATGAAGAAATTCACCACGAGCACGATGAACGTCCTCATCCGATTGGCTTTATTGAACTGCTCGAAGAATCCCCCTTTCTCCGTGTGGCCGACAGAGGACCTAACAATGGCGTACTCGGTCTCGGTCTCGTCGTCTGTGAATCGTCCTTCGCGGAAGAGCCGAAGCGCCGCGAGGCCCTCCTCGTGACGATCCTGGGTGGCAAGCCAACGCGGCGACTATGGTTATTAGCATCCTCAACCAGCTTGAGGTTGGCCGGGTTTTCAAGTAATATACCTCAGGCACAAACCAGATAGCGCAAGCCACAATGGTGGGTATGACAAAGAAAAGACCCAAGGGGATCTGCCAAGATGCCTTCCCATTGATGGTGCTGGTTCCTCGACAGATGCAGTTCATAATCAAGGAGCCGATCTAAATGTCGTTGTTCCCGCGTTAGTAGGACGGTGGCCAAGCAAGCCTTCGTATATCGTGGGCTCTACATACGACGAGAGAGACCTGGTAGGTCGCGACAACGAAACCTCGTGCTGAAGCTGGGACAATCTCGGACTGATAGATAGGCACGACAGACAGTTCCATACCAATGTATATATCTTGTTTCGCCGGAGGGTTAGTCTACTCTCCAAAGTAGATCGACACAGGGTTAAGACATACAGTTCAAGATGCGACCAGCCATGATCTGGCCTCTGTTCTTGGAAGTAACGATGATTATAGCGGAGATAATGGCCGATAAGCTCATCGAGAACATGCACATCCGCCTACCGTAGTGCTTGCTAGTCCAGCTTCCAATAATAAGTCCTGTCTTGTTGTCAGCATTCAATGCCTCCGGGCTGTGAAGGCGGTCACGTTACACATACCTGCGGCAAAGCCAATATAATTCAACGAGTTAAAGAGTGACAGCCAGGTGGGCTCCAAGACCCATGCCTTCTGTGAAGAGTTGTACGTGCCAAATTGGCGATCGAACGCTTCCATTGCCTGGACGGCAGAGAAGCCTTGCTGTTCAAATCCAAAGTTGAACTGGGAGATGGCGATCAGGCAGACGGTGCTGGTGAGCCGGAGGTTGAATGTGTCTCGCAGGGCGAGACGGCCTGGTTTGGAAGACATGACGGGGTAAACTCGACAGTTGATTCGACGGGGGAGTAAAATGAAGAATTAGGGTAGCGTTGGCGGTTGAGTTGTTGACTCAGCTCACAGCCTTTATATTTCAAGCGCAGCCCTTTCGCATTGAGAGATGTTGTGTAAAGAATATGCCGAAATGAGAGACGCAGGGGCTCAGAGGTTAAGAAGTACTAACCATAGGCCAAGTCGGCGTAGGATATACCGAGGAACTGAGGAGGGTTGCAATCGGTATCTAACTCCCGCGGTGCCTACGCGTATGGTTCGAGGGGAGATGCGGAGAACCCCTTTAGGATTTAAGTAGCGTTGTTACCCCGGTGTATTGGGTTGCGAGGTCTGTTACCCCGGTGTATTGGGTGGCGAGGTCTGATGACAACGGCAGACTCCAAAGACATCCAGAGCAGACGACCTGATAAGTCCAAAAGGGATAGCATAGAAACACCGGTTTATTGTCAAACTGGCATCCCCCCATCTACCTTCTATCCTGTTCTGTGTGCTCGCCAGCTTCCAAAACGCACCAGCTTGCTTTTCATCATGACCAAACCAACTGAGGCAAAGAGGGCAAACTTTCTTGTTATTGTCGCCGATGACCTTGGCTATAGCGACCTCGGCTGTTATGGCTCAGAGATCAGTACGCCCAACCTCGATAGGCTGGCCCAGCATGGCATCCGTATGACCAACTTCCACACGGCGGCGGCGTGCTCGCCGACGCGGTCAATGCTCTTCTCCGGCACGGACAACCATATCGCTGGCCTCGGCCAGATGATGGAGTACATGCTTCCTTTCAAAGACTACTTCGAGGACAAGCCGGGCTACGAGGGCTACCTCAATTGGCGCGTGGCCGCGCTCTCTGAGATCCTAGAAGACGATGGTTACCTCAACATGTACTCCGGGAAATGGTGAGCAAATGTTATTTTCTTCTTCAAACTGTCATACCAGTAAACGGCGGCTCCGAAGCATTATGCTGATCAATTGAACCCACTTATTACAGGCATCTGGGTCTCACCAAAGAGCTAGCACCATGCTCACGTGGCTTCAAGAAGAACTTCTCCTTTCTTCCTGGAGCTGGTAACCACTTCGGATACGAGCCACAACTTGATGATGATATATACTTTCCAGCCTTGCAAACCCATGGGCACTGGATGGAAGGAGATCAATTCATTGACCTCAAAACGCAGCTGCCAAAGGACTTTTACTCAACAACCACATTCACAGATAAGCTGCTCGAGTACTTTCAGCAAAGAACGGAACAAGAAAGGGAACAGCCATTTTTTTCTTGCTTGGCTTTTACTGCACCTCACTGGCCACTGCAGGCGCCGAAGCATGTAGTTCAGAAATACGGTAAGGGGACAATGATATACCCCCCAACCCCCCTCAACCCAAATCCCATAGTTCTAACGCAGGTTATTTCATTAGCCGGCAAGTATAGTGGCGGACCAGACGAGCTCGCCAAGTCACGCCTACGTCGCCTGGTCGAGTTGGGAATGGTAGGGGAGGGTGTGGACATAGCACCTCCTGTTGGCGCGTCCGGGTACGAATGGAGTGAGATGAGCGAGGAGCAGCGCGCCTATTCTGCGCGGACTATGGAGGCATTTGCTGCTATGGTAGAGATGATCGACGAGAACGTGGGCCGAGTGATCGATTACCTCGATTCGACAGACGAGCTTGACAACACCTTCGTCCTTTTCATGTCGGACAACGGTGCCGAGGGCGCTGCCCTGGAGGCTATACCTGTAAGTTCTGGCAGCGTCTAGCGGCGCCATGCACATCGTCGCCGTCTGAAAGGGTTGGGCTGACGTTTCGTTTTTGCATCGATAGATTATGGGGGGCCCAAGGACAATGGCGTCCATCTTTGAAAAGTATTACAACAACAGCCTGGAGAACATTGGCGCGAAGGACTCATTTGTCTGGTACGGTAAGTAGGGACAGATTCATATTGTCGACATGAACGCGAGCAATGTAGTATTAGCTAATACGCGACTAACAGGGCCGAGGTGGGCGTGCGCTGCCACCGCTCCGTCGCGCGGCATGAAATCCTGGGTCACAGAAGGCGGGATCCGCTGCCCCTGCATCATCCGGTATCCCCCGTTTGCCGCGGTGCCGGGTGCAGTGACACACGCCTTCACCACTGTCATGGACATTCTCCCCACCGTCCTCTCCCTTGCCGGCGTCAAGCACCCCGGCACCTCGTTCCGCGGCCGCGAGGTCGTGCAGCCCCGTGGTAGGTCATGGTTGCCCCACCTCTCGTCCCCGCATTATGTCGGGAGCACCGTCCACGGCGAGGATGAGCACATTCACGGCTGGGAGTTCCTTGACCAGCGGGCCATCAGAGAGGGTAAGTGGAAGGCTCTGTGGATGAGCAGGCCTAGAGGCAAGGACGCCTGGGAGCTGTACAATATCGAGGAGGATCCGTCAGAGTTGCACAACCGCGCCGCAGAGCAGCCAGATTTGCTACAGCGCCTGATCTTTCACTGGGAACAGTACTATGCGGAGACAGGCATGGTACCCACGCCAATGTTTCACGGGCGTGTGTAGAAGCCATTGCTTAGATGATATATACTGGGCGGACGAGCTAGATTACGTAACTTATACGATCCCGATTGATTTTCGTTGAATTCCACGAAAATGCTAGACTTCTACTCATATTGTGCTGCGATATGATCTGCCTCGCAGATCAGAAGTAGTTGCATTGATCATTGTGGGGACCATCAATCTGGCTGGCTGTGGAAATGGTCATCACTTCAAGAGGTGCTATGTTTCCAACCGACCTCTGCGGATTTACCGGGTGCTCCATAGATCAAATACACATAAGTATGTAGGGTGTCTCAAGGTGGTCTCTTCGAAAGGAACGCAGATATATAAAAACTAACAGGAATACGCAATTCCATACACAACAATAAAGCGCATATCAATTGATGGCTCTCAATAAGATACACCGAAATATAAAATTCTATTTTATATATCTATCGACGCGTAGATCGTAGATGCAGGAGGTATGAATAAAATGAAACACATGAAGAATGTTTTCAAGTTTCAAGCTAAGGAAGACGCAACCCCCCCCCCCCCCCCCCCCAGCTATCAAATATCGTCGTCCTCCCCGGCATTGCGATAAAAGGCACCATAACTCGGCTTTGGCGGCCAGTCTGGCCTTGTGTATTGGCAACGGAATGTGTACCTCCCGGACCCTACTTCCTTCCGCGCCATGTCACAGGGCAGCTGAACTAAGGCCGACGTGTTGGGAGGCACCGCGATCTCGAGTACGAATTCGTCGCCCTCGATCTGCCATGCCGAGCTGACTAGGCCATATGGCCCATTCAGGCTCGCGCTTGCGCTCGTCAGCGTGCCGCCGGGCACCGGCGCGATGTGCACGCTTCTCCAGCCTGGCGTGTTGGTCCGCAGCCCACCCGCGACGGCGTGCATCCAGTGAGCGACGGCACCGAGGGCGTAGTGGTTGAAGGACGTCATGGCACCTGGGTTAATGCTGCCGTCGGGGAGCATGCTATCCCAGCGCTCCCACACCGTCGTCGCGCCCATGATGACGGGGTACAGCCACGACGGACACCGTCGGTGCAGCAGCATACGGTAGAAGACCTGCGTCTGGCCCGCCATTGCCAGCGCATGGCCCACGGTGGGGGTGCCCGCGAAGCCCGTCGCGATCTTGAAGCGCGAGCAGCTGCGTATGATCTCAGCGAGTCGCGCGCCGGCGTGCTGCTCCTGCGCGGCCGAGGCAAAGAGCGAGAAGCGGATGGCTAGCGCGAGGGCCGTCTGCGTATCGCACGCAATCCGCCCTCGGGGTGTGACATACTCACTCTGGAACTCCTCCCTTAGGGCAGCCGCCGCAGTGGCATAGCGCGCAGCCTCAGGGAGCTTGCCTAGGACGGTGCTCGTCCTGGCCATAAGGTCGGTCATGCCGATGAGGAAAGCATTGGCTACCAGCTCCCCATCGGTAAGGCCATTTCCCGGATCGTCAGGGGGGGCGCTCGGGTCCAGCCAATCGGCAAGCTGCGGGTGGTTCGACGTGTTCCAGAGTCCGTTGGCTTTGCGCGGGACGCCACGGTCCATCCAGCTCTGCATGCTATGGTACTGCTGGGACAAGATGCCATCATCACCAGTAGCTGAATAAATCTCCCAAGGGAGAGATACGGCTACGTCTCCCCAGATAGCCTGTGCCTTTCTTGCCCTCGTCTTAAACACGGGATTCGCGGAAAGGACATCAGGGACAACAAGGGGCGGCACTGCTCCCCCATCTTCGTGTTGCTCAAACGCCAGGTCCTTGAGCCAGCCTTTCAACAGCCCAGCACTGCGGTAGAGATAGGTCGCGGTAGGAGCAAATGCCTGAATATCACCTGTCCAGCCGAGCCTTTCACCTCGCTGTGGGCAATCGGTGGGGAGGCTGAGAAAATTACCTCGCATCGACCAGACAACATTCTGGTGCAGCTTATTAAGCAGCGGGTCTGAGCATTCAAAGAAGCCGATCCTCTCCATGTCGGTATGAAAAACGATGGCGGTGATGTCCTGTGTACCAGGTACGCCGTCGTTGCTGGGCCACCCAGTCACCTCGACATATCGAAAGCCATGGTAGGTGAATTTCGGTTGCCATATTTCACGTCCGCTCCCCAGGATGAGCACATCCCTTGCCATGGCGCCCCAGAGAGGCCGCGTGCCAGCCTCGCCATGCTCAAGGACCTCCACGTGCTGAAAGGCGACGGTATGACCTGTTGGTCCCAGAACGCTCACACGGAGACAACCGACCAAGTTTTGACCGAAGTCGACCAGCGTTTTGCCCGAAGGACTCTTGAAAATAGATGCTGGATGGACTTCTTGCGTGCATCGAATAGGCGGCGCGTCCGACGGTACAAGCCGAGCGGCCACGCTCGACGGTGGAGAGGCAGTCACGGCCGTCCATTTCTCGTCGTTGAACTCGGCAGTAGCCCAGCCTAGAGGCTCCTTTCTCGCATCGTACGTCTCGCCATTGTAGATCTCCGACGTGAGCAAGCCGCCTGTACTAGCAGTCCACGCATGGTTCGTGACGATGTGTTCCGTCGTGCCGTCCTGAAAGGTGATGACGACTTGTGCAATGAGCCCAATTTTGGTACCCCAGATATTTCGGTAACCTCCATGGATGCCCAGTCGGCCCGCCCACCAGCCCTCGCCCACTACAACACCGATGCAATTCGCCCCTGCTTTCAGATGGTTGGTCACATCAAAGGTCTGGTACGGAAGGCGATGGTGATAGGAGGACCATCCTGGGTCTAGCACATGATCCCCGACCTTTTGGCCGTTGATGGTCGCCTCGTACACCCCGTGGGCAGTCGAGTAGAGACGCGCCTTAGCGACCTTTTTCAGGACAGTGAAGTTTCTCCTGAAAAGCAAAGGTTGTTTCGGGCCGTCGGGTACAGAGTAGTGAGGTGCCTCGATCAAGGAGCATCTCCAATCGTGCATGCGGAGAAGGCCCACCTCGACGGAATATTCTGAAGACCACGGCGTGGGGCGGTCGTCGGGTCCAAAGGCTCTCACACGCACGACAGCCCGTTCACGAGATGCGAGGGGCCGCGCCGGCCAGGGCACGAATACCGAGTCGGACCCTTCTGCGACATACGTCCGTTCTGGCTCGTCTGCCATGGCTATGGCGACCTCGTACCGGCGCTGGATCCATCTCTTCGCATTGCCGCTAAATCTCCAAGAGAGACGGGGCGTGCTCTCGGCAATGCCCAAGGCGCTGCGATGATGCTCAAACGTGACGTTGGATATCGTAACATCCATTTTTAGAAGACCGTTCAGGGGCGGATTTAAGTATGGAGCAGCGGTAGCAACACTCGCAGGATCGGGCAATGAAGGGCCAAGATTCATTGAGCTTCTCCAACAACAGATTTTAGGTCATCTTGAACCGGCAAGAACCCAAGATAAAAATATGGCAATTAAAGTACCGCCAGGACGACAAAGTTGGGACCCTGATGCGTCCAGACTTTGATCTTTCCAGCTCGGGGTTTCTTTCCCCGTAGGGCTTTCTACGGTATGTTAAGTGTGAGCGTCGAGTCGGAGCTCGAGCTCGAGAAGAGAAATCGCCATATATTAACCCGAGCTTTCGCTCCAAAAATGAAGAAAATAAGTAGTGACGAGTTGGTCATGTATGTTCTACATGTAGCTCTTAATTGGCAATTGTGTGATTCCTTAAGCTTTTACTTCTATATTATGACGAGTTCGAGGGTAACTACTCCCGAACCCAGGTATTCAAGTGCGGGGGATTCATAACAGGGCTGGCATTTCCTTGGCAACTTCTATTACAGACTCCTCAGAAGCAGCCTAGACGTATTGCTCGGCCAGACTTTACGCTTTCTAGCTCGGGGTTTCTGCCCCGTAGGGCTTTCTACGGTATGTTAAGTGTGAGCGTCGAGTCGGAACTCGAGCTTGAGAAGAGAAATCGCTATATATTAACCCGAGCTTTCGCTCCAAAAAGGAAGAAAATAAGTAGTAACGAGTTGGTCATGTATGCTCTACATGTAGCTCTTAATCGGCAGTTGTTATTACGCCCCTCCCCCGATATTCTCCCGATATTCTCCCGATATACCCCCGATAAACCCGTAAAGCGGGTGGTCAAGCCACAAGCCCGTTTAAGTCACAATTATCGCTAGCGCGGAAGCGAACTCAGACCGAATCCCTCAAGATTCAGTCTTGCAATCAATCTACTCCTTACTCGAACTATTATCACTTCTATTCTTTTACGTGAGACTCTTTCGTTATCTCTTTTACCCAATCCGGTGTAAAACCTAACACGTTAATAATAAGTTCACTAAGATTCTTTAAGTTACGTTCAAAGATTTTAATACTAACCGTAAATAGTTGCATTTCAGGATTACAATTATATTACAAATACATCTCAGATAAATCCCAAAAAGTTCAATGTGCCTTTTAATATTTCACACGCATACATTTCGAATGTCATTGTTGCTCTTTTTCTCGTCAGAATGATGTTGCATTGTGCTCACCGAGACAATATGTTGCAACCTACGAACGGTATCGTCTGTCCGGGGTAGCTACTCCAACTTAATCACTGCGTTTTCTCGAACAATGGTCACAGTCGCCGCGGTTATGTCCCTGAGAATCTCATGTCCCATGCATCGCCGAGCCATGGCCAATGCAGAACGTAACTTCGTTGGGGGAGGGTCGCCGCGTTCCGGCATGCCGCCATGCGGGGAACCCTTGTTACCCCAGATGGATAAAGGTAACTTGGCGCTATCGTGCAAAGTTAAAAGCATGTGTGCCTTCAGTGACTCTGTGAAATAGTATCGTATTACGACGTATTTATATTGATATTCTGATATTTACGACTCTGTTCTGTCAACGTTTGTTGGATTTTAAATGACTACAAGCCCCTTTTTGTCAAGGTACATTTGATCTCGCCAACGCATACTGTAAACATTGGCAACTCTACACGCGAGACACATCGACGATCAACACCACTTTCATCCAGCCACAATAAATTTCACCTCCCACAGACATCACCATGGCCGACGTCCCAAAAACCATGAAGGCAGGACAGTGGGATCCGGCCCAAAACAAGGTCGTCACCAACGTGATCCCCGTGCCCGTGCCAGGGCCCAACCAGATGCTGGTGAAGCTCACATCGGCCTCGCTCTGCCACACGGACATTATCGCTATTGAGCGGCCCGACCAGACCGAGCCGTTCACCTTTGGCCACGAGGGGGTGGGTAGGATTGCAGACATGCACCCGTCGACGGCCTCGTCAAAGTTCAACGTCGGCGACGCTATCGGCTTTTTGTACATTCTGGGCTGCTGCTTTGAGTGCGAGGGCTGCCAGGTGCACAACCTGTTGTGTTTGAAGGGCACGCCCGAACTGTCCGGCTTCACCAAGCCTGGCTTCTTTTCCGAGTACGCCATTGTCGACTACCGCAACGCGATCCACCTGCCAGCCAACTTTGACTTGAAGACCAGCTGCGTCTTTTTCTGTGCTGGCCTCACCGCTTTCCACGCCGTTGACTCGTGCCACCTGCAGCCGGGAGAGTGGCTCGCCGTCATCGGCGCCGGGGGGCTCGGCCAGATCGGCACGCAGTATGCCAAGGCCATGGGCTTGAACGTCGTGGCCATTGACATTAACGATGCCACCCTCGAGGTCACCAAAAAGCAAGGCGCCGATGCTGTTTTCAACTCCAAGACGGATCCAGACTACGTGAAGAAGATCAAGGCGCTGACCAAAATTGGAGTGCATGCCGCCGCCGTCTTCAGCAACGCAACCCCGGCCTACCAACAGGCACCCGCTATTTTGCGACCCGGCGGCTTGCTGATGGCCATCGGCCTGCCGTACAAGCCTCTCGAAATTCCGGTGATGGACCTTGCCCTCGCCAAGTACCGTGTCGCAAGCGAAGGCCCGGGCATCCCCGCGCGCCTCCAAAAGGCCGTCGACTTCTCGTCAAAACACAACATTGCGCCCGAGGTGGAGCTGCGTACGCTCGACGAGCTGGATGCCATGGTCAAGGAGATGCGTGCCGGCACGTCCACGAAGCGGATGGCGGTTGTCTTTTAGTGGTGGGTGAGGGTCATTGTTGTTTTCAGCAATTATGTTTAAATATTTATTTAAATACTATCTGTACGTATCGTTTTTACTTTTGTGATTAGTTTGACCAAATTATTTTTGTGTTGACATTCAAAATCAAAAATAAATTAGAACGAGTAAAAACAAATAAAATATTGACTTGTATGATTTTGTCGACGTTACGTCGTTGTTTCATAAAGATTCCCCTTCTCCCACTTACATGATATCCTAAAAGCTGTCAAGGGTCTCACATTATGACGCAATGATATTATCCCTGTCTTCTACCCGGAGTCAGATATGGAGCCGCGTTGTGAATACCCCCCAGAAATATCCGGAGTCAAGACATGTCTTACATCAGTTGACTTTATCATGTCTGTCGATTTCGTCCAGACCGTCTAATAAACTCCCGCGGCTTGGCCTCGGGCGGTTGCTTCTCCGAATCGCGGCCTCCCGCGGCAAAGCTTGAACGCAAGCTACTTGTAGCTCCAACTCCAAGCTAACACACAACGCCTCCGCGGTTACCATTGCTTCCCCGCATCGCGTGTTGCTTCTCCGCGTTTTGTTTCTTGAGTACTATCTCGCATCCATTTCGCTGCTTTGCGATGTCTTCCGCGGCCGGCGACATCGGCGAGCAAGTCTTGCATTGCCACGTTCCGCACCGGGGGATTTCGTGTTCCTCTTCCGTTTCAATCGTAGAATATAACTGTAGATAGAACATCACCAGAATCATTAACGTACGCAGCTTTGCTTCACCGTTCACAATAACACGACACTCCAACGCGACCAAGCTAACCTCACTTGAACAACATCAGCCAACCTCCCACCATACACCTCCCACAATACACCTCATAACCAACCCACAATGGCCACGTTTGCCGACCTGCCGTCGTTTGACGAGCTCGAGGACAAGAAGCGGTTCTGGCCAGCCAAGCCGGGCAGCCACGAAGAAGGGTTGGGAATGCTGCGCTACCTAACACCGGCGCACGTTGCCAAGGTTGTCCAGCAGGAAGTCAAGACGGGCGACCGCGTGTGCCTCAACTGGGACATGACGCGTTTGGAAACGCCCGGGTTCAACCGGTTTCCATGCCAGCACGAGATCGTGCCGATCCCCAACTACGAGGGCATCGCGTGGGACGACATTTGGCGGTTCAACCCGCAGGCGAGCTCGCAGTGGGACGGGTTTCGGCACTATAGCGCTGAGGACGCGGCCTCGGGCAAGCGGCTGTGGTACGGCGGGACGCCAACGGAAGACATTACCAACCTCGAGAGCGACCGCATTGGGGTGGGCCACTGGGCCCAAAAGGGCATCGCGACGCGCGGGTTCCTGATCGACTACGTGTCGTACGCTGAGAAGAAGGGGCAGACAGCCAACGGCATGAACGGCAATGCTGTCACGCTCGAGGAGGTCTTGAAGATCGCAAAGGAGTGCAACATTGACTTCCAGCCCGGCGACATTTTCTTTTTGAGAGTGGGCTTCACCAAGACCTGGGAGGCCCTGACGCTCGACGCCAAGAAAGAGTACCGCGAAGCCACCAAGGCGCACAAGCACGCGCACAGCGGGCTGATCCAGAGCGAGGCCGTCGCCCGCTTTCTCTGGGACAACCACGTCGTGGCCGTCGCCGGCGACGGCGTCAGCTTCGAGGTGCGGCCCAACCGCGACAACGACTGGAGCATGCACCACTATTTGTTGGCGGGCTGGGGCGTGCCCATTGGCGAGATGTTTGACCTGGAGCGGCTGGCCGCACTCTGCAAGGAGAAGCAGCGCTGGACATTTTTCGTCACGTCGAGCCCGCTCAACCACCCGCGCGCCGTGGCCTCGCCGCCGGCGTGCATGGCCATTTTTTAAAGGGACGCGGGGATGCGGCGATGATGCCGTCAAGGACGTGGTAGGGAAGTTATGGTCCGAGGAGGAGGTTGTCTTTGTACATAGTGAATTGAAATGACTTTGAGATGCGCACCATCGATCCCGTGTTTGCGGCCTTTCTCCGTTTCTGCATCGTGTGCCGATGGTCCCTCGTATTGGCCGAAAGCGGCCCGACGCCAAGCCAAAACACGGCAGGCGAGATTGGGGGGTCACCGTCGCTGTCGGCATCGATTGCGAAAGGGGTGCCGTTCATTGGAGATAAGGACACTTTCAAGATAAACTAAAAAGACAAGATTCCAACTCTTTGGGTATCGCCGTCGCGTCCCGCAGTGGTCCCTGAGCCACGACACTATCGCCGCACTGAGCCCGCCGCATCGCCTACCATCGCCCACCATCTCTCACACCATTGCATCATCCACTAGCAAGCTTCCACCATCGTCGGCCGCGTATCGGAGTCGGAGCTGTCAAATTCAGGTACGCGACGAGGTAATTGAAAAGATCATCAAGAGCACAAAAATAAAACTAGATCGACACTTACGACGTTTTCAGTTTTCCTCGCCCACGTCACAAAAACACCATCAGTGCCGGTCTGACCCCGCCATGGCCTCACCACCAACAGCGGGCATCGGCCCCAACGACACGCTCCTCGTCTTCCTCCCGGACCGCACCGCGCCCGATGCCGCCTGGATTGCCCGCATCGAGGCCGCCTATCCCGGTCTGACCGTCCGCTTCGTCAGCCAGGTCGACCCGGCCACGGGCAAAGTGCGCGACGTCAACGACCTGCCGGCCGAGGTGTGGGAGGGCGTCACCCTGCTGGTGTCGCACTGGCCGCCGCGGACGGCGTCCACGACCGCGATCGTCGACGGCGTCGAGACCACCTTGCCGGTGACAGCCACGTTGCCCGGCCTCCGCTTCGTCCAAGTTCCGTCGGCCGGCGCCGACCGCTGGATTGGCCACGAGACGTTTAAGCGCCCAGGCGTCACCATTGCCACCGGCAACGGGACGCATGCGTAAGCCACCTCGGGACCCCAGTATTCAAATGAACCACCACTGATGACGTGCAGCCCCCAAATCGCCGAGTGGGTGATTGGCACCTGGCTGATGGCCCGCCACAACTTCCTCGACTTTGCCGGGTACAAGTCCACCGGCAGCGCCTGTGCGCACCGGCTTGACCACATGGGCGAGGACTCGACCAACACGAGAATGTATGTCTTCTGTCTTCGCTGCGCTCGCTCCCCGTCCCTTCTTTTCTTCTCGCTTCGCTCGTTTCTTCTGCCCTCTCTCCGGAGCTCGGAATTCATTCGCTAACGCGCTCGCTCGCTCCCTTGTAGAGGTATCCTCGGCTACGGCGCCATTGGCCGTCAGGTCGCCCGCCTCGCCACCGCGTTCGGCATGGAGGTCTATGCCTACACCCACAGCGAACGCGCTACGCCCGCCGCCCGCGCCGACCCAGACACCTACTGCGTGCCGGGGACGGGCGACCCCGAGGGGCTGCTGCCCGCCAAATGGTTCCACGGCACGGGCGCTGATGCCATCAACAATTTCCTGTCGCAGGATCTGGACTTGCTCGTGGTGGCCACCCCATTGACCACGGCCACCACGAAGTTGTTGGGCGCCGACCAGTTCGCCGTCCTCGACCAGTCCCGCGTCGGCCTCCTCTCGAATGGAAAACCCAAGCGCAAGACGTACGTCGTCAACATTGCCCGTGGCAAGGTCATCGACACGGACGCGATCCTCGCGGCACTGCACAACAACCAGATCAGCGGGGCGGCCCTCGACGTCACCGACCCCGAGCCGCTGCCCTCGGACCACGCCCTGTGGAAGGCGCCCAACGTCTTTATTGCGCCGCACGTCAGCTGGCAGTCGGGCCACATGCGGGAGCGCCTGCTGGGCGTGCTGGCGTTGAATCTGGAGCGGCTGCACGCCGGCAAGCCGCTGGTGAATGTCTTGCACAGGGAGTTCCACTACTAGGACGAGGATGAGGAGGATGGAAGTAGAATTGTGAATAGACTAGAAGTAGAGACCAAAATCAGGAGCAACAACAAAACAGCTGACATGCCATATTGCGTAGAGCATGATCTGTCGTATTTCGTGTTTCTTGAAACAAGTGCCGTTATTGCTTTGCCAGGCGGTAGCTGGTTTTGTTGCCTTGCCGGCCAAGAGTGCCGTCTTTGTCTGCCGTTATGTTGCCGCATTGTGGTACAACCCCCTACCCCTTACGCGCCTTTTTCCTTTCTCCCCCTCCGCAATGCAAGCTTCCCCAAACACGGCTCGGACCTAAGGCAATGCCGACCACCGACAAAATGTGCCGAGAGTTGTCGTGCTGGTATTTTATTTGCAACATCTGCGACAGCCATTGGCTACGATCGGCGTCCGTGCTGCCGACGCGTCCTCGTATGCGCCCCCCCAACGATAAAAGCCAAACCCCGTCGGTGAACAGCAGTCTATACTGCCCGTGGTGACAAGGCAATCCCGCCCCTTCACCGCAACGTGTCCGTCATTGACGGCGTCGCTGTTTACGTCGCCCCGTATGCCTCCGTCGTCTCCGTCGTCTTCGTCGCCATCAGACCACATCCTGGTCTGCATAGTCGAGATACAGTGCCTGTGCATAGTTGCTGCCGTGCTATTAACCGTCGCGGCAGGGCAAGGACACATCCCTGCCACCACAGGCTCTGCCGTGTCGAGACGACGTGTACAAGCGACGAGGCAACGCGGGGAGTCGCAATTGCCCGACGGGACCCATCCCCGGGGTGTTGGGAGTAGAGAATTGTCCGATGTGCCAAGTTGCTCGGAGAGAAAAAGGGTTAGTGATAGATATTAAGAAAACAAAGAGGTGGACGATCGAGACAAAATTATATATAACAGTGTAGGTCTCGCTTTCTGAACCAGCAGTGAACATGTAATTAGATCACAACACCATCTTCAATTCAACACACAGTCTAACGCAACAAGTATCACAAGCGCAACCGCCAAAATGCCCGTTCCTGTCGCTGTCTACACCAACCTGCCCCGCGCCGGCGAGGGCCTCACCACGGATCTCCAGCCGGAGTACGAGGGTGCGCACGCCCCACTCCATCCAAAGTATATTCTCGTTCTAGGCTAACTCCTAACTCCCCCAGTCGTCAAGGTCGCCCTCTCCAAGGATGAGGCGTTGGCCGACCTGCCGGCCCTGTTTTCCGCCGGCGGCGCCAAGGCCCTGGTCATTGCCGGCTTTGTGTCTGACGAGGACGCCGATGCGGTGATCGCCGCCGTCACGGCCGCGCAGGCCTCCACCCGCATTGCCCGCTTGTCGCGTGCCGACCTCGAGGGCGCCGGTATCAAGCTGCCGCCCCCCGGCACGCCCCTACCCACAGGCCCGCCGCCGCCGGGCACGCCGCGTCCCGATCCGACCGTGTTCACCCGGCTGTTCAAGGAGAAGCTGGCGGGTATTTAATTCTACTTTAAGAGGGAGCCAAAGTCACTTGGTCAATGGTGGCGCTCAACGTGGACGTATGTTGCTTTGTACAAGGTTCGATTGCGCTGCCAGCCCAGCTAGGGATGCGACCAATGGATGAGGTGATTTCCTTTGTGAATAAAATATCGTATTTTTTCCCCTTGTTGGGCCAAAAAAAGCAGGTAACTCTCGTCTTAAAAAAAAAACCCCCAAAAAAAACCCAGCCAGCTAGAGTACTCTGAACAGCTTATCCGTAGCTGTCTTACGATGTGCTATAAAAAGATATCTTGCTTGGGACATTCACTAGACGATCGACGACGACCGCTGTTGGAATTTGACCTGCCAAGGATCTGGAGCGCCACAAACTTTCAGCTCGGTCTTGGATCCCCCTGGATCTGTGCAAACAAGGTTAGTGGCTATGAGCGTGGGGGGACGCACTGTCGAATACGAACACAGTCTGCTCGCCCTTTTGGGTTTTATTGTTTTTTGTAGGCATAGGTATGCAACCCAGCCAGGGTGGCGCTCGTTGTCATTGCTTTTTTTCATTTATTCTTCTTTTGCCTTACCCACCATCTTGCGAGAAAAAAAGAGAAAAAAAAAATAGAAGCAAGAACATCTGTAACGTATGGTAAAGGCCTTCTTCCTGCTATTGTGTCTTAAACTCGACAACATAGTTCACGGTTTGGCATTGTGCTCCAAACCTTGAATCGAAAAGAAACATGCTCACACGCTTTCGCGTTCTGTGGGGCACAAAAGAACCCAATCAAGAACACAACTGTCGTCGTCTCAACGATCCAGCCGTACTCCAGCCCGTGCCTAAAGGGGAAGCAATAATGGAAATGATGCATATCTGCACATCCGCACGACCGTTTCTGGCCCTTTGTCGATAAAAGTATTGCCGCTTGCCTAGTTGAATGTGAAAAGCCTTCATCACGCAATACGGTGAACGGCGTATGCGTATGTACATATTTAACATCCGTTGTTGCCTTTCTACAGGCCTAAATACATTTAGCACTTTCTCGACTGTTTTTTTTTTTTATTCTTTCCACTTCCTTTTTCTTTTCGCTTTCCTGATTACGAGTATCTATTCGTTTTAGCTTTACGTCACTCGTTCACCCACCTTCGCTCGCGTACCTTTCTTCTCCGTCGCCCTTTCTTCCTTCCTTCCGAACTCCTCTAACACACCACGTTAACAACTAACTCCTACGACTGAAGATGAAGATCACTTTCGTTCTAGCGACCGTCTTGGCCGGCGCTGGCCTTACAGCCGCGTCGAGGTGTAGGCCTAGCGCCCCGTCGTCGTTGGTATCATCGGTATTGTCGGCATCGTCGTCTATCGCACCATCCTCCTCTATCTCATCTATCGTTTCTTCACTATCGTCCTCTTCCGTCCCGTCGGTCTCGTTAATTTCGTCGGTCTCGTCGGTCTCGTCGCCTCCCTCGTCGTCGTCCTCCGCCGTACCCTCCTCGTCTGTGTCGTCCAGTGTCTCCTCCTCCGTCTCGGCCGGCCCGACCTGCGGCCCCGACTCCAGCCTCCTGGGCAGCGGCACCGACATTGCGAACAGCGGCAGGTGGACCATCCACACCAACGACGGCGCCTACAATTCTGTCGCGACCATCGATACCTGCAACGGCGGGCCCACAAACGACTGCCTCCACTTCTCCGCCATTGACCCATCGGGGCCGTACCTCCTATACGTCTCCTATAATCCGCAGGCGATCGTGGTTGGCCACACATACACATTCACCTTTGAGTTATCTCAGACCACGACCGCGGCGATCACCTACGATGTGTACACGAGCAACACAGGCAACGAGGAGAGCATCGCGCTCACCGGCGCGGCGAATACGTGGCACACAGTCACTTTGACCGCGACGGCCATGTATAGTTTTATGAGTCTGAATGTGTTCGCACAAGTTCTGAATGGGGGCACCAGTGTATCGCTTCGTAACTTTAAATTTTACGAAGAGTGCTAAACGGCGGAGACACAAATGGTACGTACAATGGCACATCCTGGATGTACATCTCGTGGTCTTTAATTTTTTTTTTCAACATAAAAACATCCAGCCGCAAAATTCATACACGGCCCGATGCAGTATGCGAGACGATCCCAATGAAATGCGTGTTCCATCAACTGTACCAATATCTGGACCATGTAATGTACGACGTGCATTGTGTAAACAACCATGATTTTTCGAATCTCTAAAAATCGAAGTGAAGGACAACTGCATGCAAAAATGTAGACGAGGAAATTTCCAAAACGAGTTACCAGAAACGACGGGATAATGTCAGATGCAAAAAAGGAAAGAATGAAAATCAAAAGCCCCTTGGAAACGAATGAAGAAGAACACAAAGAAAGCGCAAAATGTACAGCCGCTGGACATGAAAGAAAGAAGGCGGACAAGGCAAAACAAAGATACAAGACAAACAAATATGTACAGATCATCACCACTTCATCACCACTTCATCACCCCCCTTGATAACTACAGACTAGATACCAGAGTCGTCCTGCACAACGTCGTCGGCCGCCGTGTACGTGTCCCAAGCAGCGCACGTGGTGTTGAGGGCGGTGTCAAGCAGTGCCGGAATCTCCGACTCGCGCTCCAGCAGCTGGATAGCCAGGCCCTCGGTGGTGTGCCAGGCAATGTGGCAGTGCATCAGCCAAGCGCCCGGGTTGTCGGTGTAGAAGGCGATCACCACGTAGCCGTCGCCGGGGAGGAGCACGACATCGCGGCGGGGCGCATTCGTCAGGGTCAGGCTCGCCGTCGTCGCATCGTAGGTGCCCGTGCCCTGGCCCAGGACCCAGAAGTCGTGGCCGTGCAGGTGCATCGGGTGCGGCTGCTGGTTGGTGGTCTGGATCACCATGTAGGCCCAGGTGTTGGCCTCTGGGTACTGGTAGACGTTCTGGGCGGTGCCCCAGGTGTCGTTGCCCTCGGACACTTGGAGGAGCGTGGGGTAGTCCCACTGCGAGACAAACGAAGTGGCGCCCATCTCCCACAGACCAATGTTGTTGCTGTTGTAGAGGTCGACGGCAAAGATGGTGGTGTTGGTCGGGTCGTCCGTGGCCGCCACCGCCAGGTACGGCACCAGGCTGGCCATGGGCTCGTCCTGACAGGTGACGGTGTCGTCGTCGGTGGCGCTCGCCCAGGCCGTCGTGGTCGGGTCGGACGTGGACGTGGAGTCGTAGCGCACAATGCCCAGCACATTGTTCGGACTGTCGTTGTTGCTGCAGTACTGGACCATGACGGCGCGCATCCAGAAGTCGGTGACGTCCTCGGTGGTGGTGGCGTTGGCCGTCACCACGACATCGTAGCGCTGGCCCATGCTGATGGACACACTCTCGGCGGCGTAGGGGACAATGGGCACAAAGTCGGCGGCGATGACGCTCAGCGTGTGGTTGTCGATGCTGAACCGGAACTGCGTGTCGGCGGCCGCGTTCACCAACCGAAGACGGTAGCGCTGGCCGGCCACAAAGGTCGTGGCGAAGCGCGTGCCCGTGGTAGTGCCCGTGGTGCTGTCCGTGTACGTGTTGGTGCCGTTGAGCAGGCCGCCATTCAAGGTGGGCGGGCCACTTGCTTCGGCGCTGAGCAGCTCCACGTCGGCCGTCTCGTGCATCCAGTCGTTGAGGAACAGCACCCCCAAGTCTTCGTCGTAGTCCGCCGTGGCCGGCCCGTTGATCTGGATGCCGCCGAAGACGCCGTCCCACGCCTGCACATAGTAGTGCGAGTGGTACCACGAGGACCCGTACTGGGTGGCCTTCCAGGTGTACGTGTACGACTCGCCGGGCGCAATGGGGCACTGCGTCACGCTGGGCACGCCGTCGTTTTGGTTGGTGTAGTTTTGGCGGATGCCATGGAAATGGATGCTGCTGCCGTTGTTGGCCAGGCTGTTGGTGACGTGCACGACAATGGTGTCGCCCCAGTCGGCGTAGATGGTGGGACCAGGCACCGTGCCGTTGATGGCCAAGATTAGGCGCTCAATGCCGTCGGGCGCGGCCGTGGTATTGGTAATGTCCCACCAGAACTCGCGGGTGACGCCCGTGTCCGGGGAGGTGTCGTAGTAGTTGGTGGAGATGTCGTAGTCGCCCCAGCAGGCGCGGTCGTCGGCGCTGTTGGTGCAGCGCTTGGCGAGGGAGGCATCACGGGCGGCCACGGGAGAAGCGGAGTCCGAGGAGCCCCAGATGTGCGGGAACGCAGACGCGGTGGCAGCCCAGACGGCCGAGGCCACAACGCGAGAGAAATGCATGATGGGCTTTGGGCGTCAACAAATATCAAGATGTGAAAGAATGTGTAGTATCAGTGTTCAACGAGTGAAGATGAAAAGAATGAATAAACAAGCAGAAGAAAGACAGTGCAGTGTTGAGAATGAAGGTGGAAGACCAAGAGGCTTGATGATCTGGACGAAACAAAAGACACAAGAAACGATGGCGATGTGATCCCCTATATAGACATCGTGATCGCAGAGGGGCCAAGCTCAAGACTATCTTAAGCATCACGGCGGGCTCTCTTGGTCTGCAGTTCGTGTTTGTGCGCGGGGGCCGCTCGAGTCGGAGTCGACATGGCAAGCGTACAGAATCACCCACACGATAGCCCACAAGGACGTGTCATCCATAGCCACGGGACCCATCGTGCATGAGACCAAGGCAGGCGAAGAGGAGACGGTCGAAAAGGGAAAGGGGAAGAGGCCACGCCAGCAGTGGACGGCAGTGCCCGTACGTGACCGGAAGTAACGGCAACACGGACGACGCACGTCTACGAGGCTCGTTATCGTCCGTCGTATTCGCATAAAAAGAAACAGTACGCAACGCAATATGATCGTAGCCGGGTTACAAACAGAGTTAGAAGAAAAATGAAACAAAAGAGACGAAAGAGACCAGTGCATTGATCTTGGGTTGTGCTCCGCCCCAAGTTACGACGAACGTGGGCGTAGAAGAAGAAAAAAGGGGTGAATGTACATGGGACGTTGGTACGTGGACAGGTACGGAACGAAACTGTCGGATGGAAACAAAATATGATTGTTTTTTTGTTGATTTTATCTGTGTATGGAGTACGGAGTATGATATCCTCAGATAAAATTCTCTTAGTTTAATGCCAACCTTTGTTGGTCATCAAGCTGGCTCCACTCGCAACCAAGCAGCCAAGATGGGTCCCGACCAATCGCATGAAAAGGAAGTTTGCATGCAAGAAAGAAAAAGACAAAAAGAGACAGAAAAAACTTGGATGCAACCCTGTTCCTGGCGATGGAGATGGCCAAGACGTCGTTTCTTTTCGACTGTGGACAAGGGTGTCTCCCATCGTGGGGCTGTCGGGTGACGCGTTTGCACGAGGTCAACTTGAAAGGGCAAGAGGTTCGAGCGTGTTGCATGCACTTGACCTAAACGTCTGTGATGTCGAGAGAACGCGTACACATAATTTCCTATCCAAGAAAGTAACCAACTAATGTGATAAAAAAGAAAAGAAAATAAGAGCAGGAGCGAGATGCAGAACGGACGAAGTCCGTCGTTTTGCTGAACGTATTAGAGAATTGAATGGGTGGAAACTAGCTCTGTTTGTTTCCTTTTCCTTTCCACTTCAAGCATCGTGGCCAGGGCAGATAAAGCTTGGATGCAACCTTCCGGCCCGCTGGCCTACTAGCAGTGCTTGACACTTCTTTTACTTTTACAGGGCGGTCAGGGGCTGGCTTGGCATGTTGACAGGTCCAGGCTGGCCATGCAAGGGGTCGTCTATTCTTCCTCTTGGATGCAGGCTGTCAACTCCGTTTTTTTCTCCCCAGCCCACCCTGTCGCCGCCTGCGATCAATGTTCCGATTTTCCCTTACATCGCTCACTGATCGTCTGCATTTCTTTCCTGTTCGACTTGCACATCGATCTCGGTTGCTGCCCCCCCCTTTGTTGTGCACTCTTTTTTTAGAACGTTTAGAGTGCATTTATGCCCAGTCCTGGTTGCGCATCAATATAAAAAAATCCCAGGGGGACTGCCCTCCTGGGACCATGCTCGCTGTCACCGTATATTGCTGTGGTTGTGGTGCATCCCGGGTGTCGATCTAATGCGTTTCACCCCTGGACCCTGGTTTGTCGCGCAGGGCGTTCTTGCAGTTGGTCTTTCTCTTTGACTTCTTTTTGGTTTTCTCTCTTCTTCCATATCACCTCGACCATGTCCCCACAAAAAAGGCTTCGTCATTCCTCCCCCCCCCCCCCAAAATGCAGTGGGGGCCACGCGAGTGGGACAGCCTCGGAAAATAAATGCCCGCCAAAATGTCCAAGAACAAAAAAGCAAGCAATAAGAGAAGAGAAGAAAGCTTCCCCGGGGAAGCACAGGACGCCGTCTTTTGCTCCCGCTCCGGGTGAGAGACCAGGTCGAATGCAGAAACAATTTGCGCAAGCGTCGGGAGGTGGGCGGGAGACGTATGGGGAGCAGATGGGGGGAAGAGTCAGATGGGGGGAAGAGTCGACGGACAACTTCCAATTTGTCGATTCGTCTATGTCGTCTTTCGGGTTTCCTCTTTCTTCTCTTCTACGTGGGTCGCGCCAGGTGCATACGAATCAATTTGCATGCACCCCTGAACCCCGGTCTCCTCGTCCACTGCCCCCTGTCGCCCATAGCCCCGATCGACCCGATTTTTGTGTGAAAGAAACACTGCGGACGAGTTGCGTGTCGGCATAAGGCTGCGGGCAGTCTAACGCAAGTAGGCTTAAGCCGGGGGACACGGCGGGACACGACGGGGGCTGGACTAGGCACTGGCAAGGACGGCAGCTCAACGACGGCATTTCCCCCCCGTCCCTGGCAGGCGTACCTGGTCGTTTTTTCTGGCAGTTGATCTATGCATTGTGCACTTTATTCGCGTCGTTTTGCTTTGTTCTTTCGGCTTCATCCTGGTTCTTGCCAAAGTTTGGTTCGGCAGTGCAAGTCGACGTGTACCTGGTTTCTAGAAGAGTGCGACGAAACAAACGAAACGGGAGAGTGCGTAGTCTCATCCTTGGTCACGTCTTGTTTCTCT
Organism: Sporothrix dimorphospora; assembly: GCA_021397985.1. Taxonomy (NCBI): domain Eukaryota; kingdom Fungi; phylum Ascomycota; class Sordariomycetes; order Ophiostomatales; family Ophiostomataceae; genus Sporothrix; species Sporothrix dimorphospora. Next base: position 491,724 of record WOUA01000024.1, read on the forward strand.
TGTCGTCGTCCGATGTGGCTTGGAACGGTAGAGTTGCATGAAGAGTACGACTGCTTGGCTCTCGATGCCATATTTCTTGCTTTGTTTGTCGACCTTGCTTCTCTACTAGCCACTTTAAGATTCACACAAGAGCGGAAACCGGCCGTCGACCCTATGTCCATGGCACACGCATGTTGTCTTCTGGTCCACACATCACCGTCAACCCCTGTACGCCTGCACGCCTGCACACCTGCGCATTCGCATGCCTCGTCATCATAAAGCCAGATTGGGAACACTGCATACGGGTTGGGTGTATACTGGAACGCCTTAAACGGAATGCTTCGCCTACATGTGGAAAAACAAAGGGCCCCTGGTCGTGGGCCTCCCAGCCCTCGCGGCCATTCGTCACCTGGGCGGTGTGGGCAACATGTGTAGCTCGTTTCTCAATGGCCATGACGAAGAGAAAGAGAAAAGGGGTGCAAGGACTCGTGGACTCGTGGACTCGTGGACTCCATGTGTCCCCGTTAGTTATCCCCGACCGAGCCACACCAGACAACGACTACAGTCCAGTCCATCCATTGCGTGGACATGGAAGGGGGGGCACGAGGGACAAGTGGAGAGGGATCGACACGCCGGCTTAGGCAGGACATGCGTTGGTTCCTCTTGTACAATTTCCTATCTGGGCGAAACATATATTCCAGACCATCTGCCTGTTTGCTTTGATTCCCTATCACCCAGAGCATCACACTGTCTTTCACTCTCTTGTTCATCACCAAATTCATTCTTTACCTACCCACTCATCAAGTCACTCACTTCGTCTCATCCCCTTCGCAGCCCAACATGTGGTCCACTGCCGCCCTCGTCGGCCTACTCGTTGCCAGCGCCGCCGCCTCGCCCGCTGCTGCCCTCAAGGACCACACCGGCCGCGTCGTTCGCAAGCGCACCACTGAGACGGTCCAGCTCTACGCCTACGGCACCAACATCTCGGGTCTTCCCATTTATGCGGGGACGGACAGTAGGCCACCCCCCTCATGCACTATTTACTATTTACCATTTTGGATTTGTTCTCTGCTGACGTGTTAGACCTCGCCTACCTGGCCACCGACGCCGCCGCCGCCAATTTGACCGCCGTCACCTGGACCATTGACACCACCGGTGCGGACGCCTGGACCGTGGCGGCCAACACCACCTCCGGGGTGACGACCAACTCGACGTCGTCGCTGACCTCTGGCTCCTCCTTTTATGTGGTCACGTCGTCCGACAGCACCGACTCGTTCGCGCAGGCTGGCTTCGTATCCGATGCCTCCAGCGCGCCGACGGGCGCCACCACTACGGGCTTTGTCACGTACGGGCCGTACGTCATGTTGCTCGAAGATGACACGTCGGACGACCAGGAGACGTACGTGTCCGAGTTCTGGGCCACGTCGTCTGGCACCGACGGCCTGTGGACGCTTATGTGGAACGAGGCCGGCACGTCTCAGGACGACAGCGTGCCCGTGGCTCTCAAGACGACGGCGCCGGTGACGTCGACGACGTAGGACGGCCCGCGTGGAAGGAGATAGTCATTCCCAGCGTCAGCTGAGAACCCTATCTCGCACAATTGACGGTGTACCGGGGTATCAATGAGAAGGGGTGGCGAGTGGTGATGTACATAAGAGGTGGCGATGGTGGTGGATTTGTATATTGGTTTTGCATCGCTTGATTTTCTGTTGGGTTTTTGTATTTCCATTCACTCGTTCCTGTTACATAGCGCATCAACGACGATGCTGGGCATTCGTGTCTGTTCCTGTCGCTTCCGATCTGTTCTTTCTTGACAAGTCTGTCCCATTCATTAGATCAGTGTACATAGCAATGGATGTGATTTGCTGACAGAACATGTCAATGTTGTTTTCGGACTGCGCTTCTCAGTCGAATTTATTCTATTAGAACAAAATGAAACGACATTAAAATCATTTAACAAGTGTTTTGATAAATCGTTACCACAATAATAGCGAGCATTCTATTTTCCATTCAATTGTTTCTTTTTTTTTCTTGTTTATGGTTTTTGAAATAATAAAATTTTATTTATTACAGTCAAAATTCTCCGTATCATTTTTTTTTATTGGGTCACGTTTTTGTTGCCATTTTAATAACATTTATCCCAGAAGCAACTCGTGTCATGCGGCGTAACGCTTTTAGTAACAGCAGGACCCAGTGTTGTACAATTGAAAGAGTGTCGTTTTCATAGCATACATGGTATGAACCGTTGGCTCCCACTGATCTTGGCCGTTCATTTTTACCCTCCAGTTCTCGACTTTTCCTGCTGTGCGACCACTCTCAAACGGTTGACATCTGGCGGGGTCCATACCTTAAAAGACGTGCAGATTTTCTTATGCATTTTGACTGACATCCTCGGACCCGGACCATCCGTTCCTCCTCTCCTTCTGGAGCTGCTGCCACGTCTATTCACCGATTCGTTGGCTGTGCGATATGACGGACGTTGGGCAGCCAGTGACGGTTCTAGGGGATCACTTGCAGCCATTGCAGCACTGTTTTCGCACAGTGTGTGGAATCTAGATGACGTTGGCCGCCTGCATCCCACCTGGCCCTCTTGTCCACATTCGTTAACTCGCCGTTTCTTTCCTCACGTCGGCCCTTTTCCACTTTCGTTTCTCGTTACTTCCATTATTTCTTTCCTTTCTTTCCGTGCGTCCATTCCTTCTCCTCACCGATTGTTGGTTTCTTTTTTTCTGTTCCTTCGCCCCCCCTGGTTCGCACGTGGCAGGACCAACAGCAGAAGTGAGCTCTGATTCTCCCTTTCTGGAGATGCTTGGCCCTTGGCCTTGGCTGTTGGTCGTTTTCGCGACATTTGGACTATGGGTACGGAGTATGTCGTACGGAGTACTCGTATATGTATTCGCTGGATAAATCTGAGGAGAGAAAGACGACACGCAGTTCTTCTTCCCTATCCGCCCTTGCCCATCTTCGTGTGCGTCTTTTCCGTCCTTGTCGTCTTTTCTGGATGGGGTGGGTGGTATTTATTGTGTGCACGCATGCACGAAGGATTGCAGAAAGTGGTGCGTTCTGCTTCGAACGAACGAGCCAAGCACCGCGTTCGAAAGCGCCTGCAACCCCAAAGAGATTGGACCATGGGCCAGGGTGGTGGTCACCCTGGTCGTCCTTTTGCTTGTTTCCGCCATTGGCAGACTGTGGTCGACAAAATGTGTGCGACCGTGGAAAGAACGCAATTGCGTTCGTCCACTCGCTCCTTCCCTTTCCCATTCCTCTTCCTCTTTTCAACTCTTTCTCAGCCAACATTTTATCGCCCGCTCGATCTTTCCTCTTTCGTCGCGTTCCTTCCGTTCTTGAGCGGACTTCTCCAAACGCCTCTGCAAAAAGGCGGAATGTGGCCGAGGCCACCACACCCACAAGCCACAAGTGGGACGCCCCTCGCTAAAACGTGCCGCTGCAGATGCTCTAAACAGGCTTAGCGGCGGGCCGACCGGCTGGCCGTTGGACGTTTTGTCCCTTTTCAATTTTGGCACCACTCTCCTTCCAGAACGCTTTGGCTCTCTTTCGCTTCTTTTCCTTTCAAAGGGTCTTTCCCTCCAACTTTACTGAGCACCTCGACCTCGCTTCCTTTGTCGTGCCCCCTTAGTATGAACCCTTCCTACCCTCCGCCCTCATTGTCCACGGCCCGGATGGTGGCGAGAGCACGGCAGCTGTTGCGTGTTTTCTCTTGCTCAGAAAGTGATCGTTTTGCGAGCTTGCGCGTCCTGTACCATACAATGGTGGTCGTACCTCAACTTGCATCGCCTGAGTACGAGCGGAGCGTCTTCCGTTGCTGTCATGTGTCGTGCGTACATGAGTGCACAAAGACTGCACAGGGACCCGGTCACAGTCACCCTTATCTTGCGAGAGGATGTAGCGACACGTATCTGTGTGCTGGGACGCACCGAGCGCGCCCGGTGGACGGCTTTCAAAGAAGAAAGAAGAAAGAAGGAAGAAGGGAGAAGGCAGACAATGGGGGACAAGAGACGTGGTAGAGCGAGCAAGCAGCGGAAGGATCGAGCCCACGGCAGGGATGCACCAAAGTCGCTGACCAAATGACAAAGTAACTCAGTGGCAGGAACTGGTCATACAAGAGAGCGCCCAAAGAGCGCCAAAGAGCGTCAAAGAGCGCCCAAAGCTCGCCCAAAGGATGCCCCAAAGGATACCCTGAAGAACGCTCCTTAACCCAGGGAAAATCCCCCATGCGTTTCTTTCTCTTCGTTGCTCTCCGCCCTTGTCCGCATGCGCATTGCTCACGTCCTGCCTTTGCTTTGCAACGTACGATCACGCCTTATTCTTGTAGTTCTCGGTCCTTTGTTTCTCGAATTCCCTTCTCTTCCTTCTTTCCTTCTCTTCCGGCATGGAAAGCGATCATCACTCTTCCCTCATTCATACCGCCGCTTGCACAGCTTTGGCCAGCCCCAGCCTCCCCCATCGTCAGCCCTTGTTCATGAACGATCTTTTAGGGCTCCTTCTGGATCGCGACCGTCTTCCTTTAGTGACCTCCACTGCCTAAACGCACCCCTGCATCCCACGTTTTTATTTTCTTTTTCCTCTCGCTTTCTCCTTCCTCCTCGTTTCTGCATTTTCCCCCTACACTTCTTCCACTGTCAATCAGCCTTCTATCATACGCGACCGGAACTCGCCGTCTATTATTTCTTTGCCACGAGTAGACGCTGGCCCAAGCTTTCCATCGTCCATCATTTCCTCCACGAGTTATTTCCCCTTCTCTTTCTCACACCGTTACCACAGCTTCCTTTTCCCTCTTGGTCCTTACACCAGACCGCGCTGTTCGAAACGGTCGATCTTTGCGCTTTCCGGCTACAGTTGCGACCGATTTGCGCCAAACCGTGACAGACGAACAAAAACGAAGAAGCCGGCAATCTGAGATACAGATCGGACCAGGAACATTTTGCAAGACGCACCGTCTTTTCTTCTCAGCACGCCACAACAGCGACACCCGACGGCAGGCGACAAAATCGACACGCACAATTTGCAGTTTGGATACGACACGCCGGCATGATTAGCAATTAGACACGACGAAGAACATCGACGACACAAAAGTCAGCAGCCTACCACAATGGGCGAAATGGAGCTGGATCCACGGCCGGAGACGGCAAATGACGATGCGGTGGAGGCGCCGCCAACCGAGCCGCATACAAACGACACAAACGACACAGATACGCCGACAGAACGGATGGAGGTAGAGCAAGCGCCGGTCGAGACACCAGCAGAACCACAAGCACCAACCGCAACGACGACGACACCAACCGCGACAGGCGCAGCGGCAGAGACGACGGTCGAGAGAGTAGCAAGGTTTCTGGGGATACCGCCCGCAATACCTGCACGGCAGCCACCTGAGAGCACTGTTGAAACGGCGACTGCGACTGCGACTGCGACTGCGACTGCGACTGCCACTGAGACTGCGACTGCACCGGCGGACGGCGCGACACAACCAGGCGGTTCGCCAACCAAGTCGTCAAGTCCAAAAGAGGCAACGGACGACACCCATTCTGACAATGGCGACGCACATGAGGCCTCGTCTTCATCACAAACTGCACCTGCACCACCACAATCACACACACAACCAGAGAAGACGAATTACAGCGGCAAGAGCTTCTCCGACGAGCACGCCGGCGCCGCTCCCGGCGTCGTAACGGTGCAGAACCCGCGGCCCGACGACGAGACGACCGATACGGCGTCGTCACTGTTTAGCACAGGGCTGAGCGTGAGGCCCCTGTTCCCCTCCGTTCCGCACCGTTAGTATGTCTTTGTTTCACTAACAATGTCTCTCTCCACGCAGATTGACTCAGATGCCGACTCCGCCTTGGGCGATGTGGATGTTCCGTACGTCGACCCCGCCATGCCATGAAATACGACGTAGCCATGCAATTGAGCTCCCCACTAAACAACGCAGATCCTCCACACAATCGGTGCGTTCCAGCATCTACGAATTTGTCGAAGAAAACGGACGCACCTTTCACAAATACAAGCAAGGCAGTAAGTGTTGACGGATGGGGGCGGTCATGATCGCAGACTATGGCTAACATTTTCTCCAGAATACTTTATGCCAAACGATAAGGTACAGTACATAGGTTGACGGTCCTTCCCACAATGGATCACAGACTAACATATTTCTCCTCCGTTTCGTAGAGCGAACAAGAACGGCTTGGTACGTTTCAACCATCAGCCAAGATACTCGCTGTGTGAGTACCCACTAACATTGGACAGACCTCCAGCATGCCATCTTTGTCCTCCTCCTCAAGGGCCAGCTCGCCCGCGCACCCATCCACGACCCGCAGCGCGTTTTGGACATTGGCACCGGCACGGGCATCTGGGCCATTGAGTTTGCCCAAATGTACCCCGCCGCCGAGGTCATTGGCACCGACCTCAGCCCCATCCAGCCCGACTTTGTGCCGCCCAACTGCCGCTTCGAGATTGACGACGCCGAGGACGACTGGACCTACGGCACGTCCCCCTTTGACTTTGTCCACCTGCGTCTGCTGTGGCACTCGTTTAACGACCCGCGCCGCATTCTCAAGTCCGCCTACGACAACCTGCGGCCCGGCGGCTACGTCGAGTGGCAGGACTACATGAGCCGGTTTCGTGCGATTGACGACTCTCTGAACGGCAGCGCGCTGACGCGCCTCGACACCTTGTACACCGAGGCCGGCCGCAACCTCGGCCGCGATATGCTGGTGACGCCCAAGCTGGCCGGCATGATGCGCGAGGTCGGCTTTGTCGACGTCGTCGAAGAGCGCTACGCCCTGCCGGGCAACCCGTGGCCCAGGGGCCGGGAGGCCAAGACCCTGGGGCTCTGGCAGATGACCAACTTTTTGGAAGGCATGCAGGCCATCACGATGACCGTGTTGACAAAGGGACTGGGCATGACACCCGCCGAGGTGGAACTGCTGTTGATGGACGTGCGCAAGGATGTCCAGAACACCAATGTGCACTTTTATATCCCCGTGTACGTCATGTACGGCCGGAAGCCGTTCCTGCACGAGGTACGGCCGGCTGTGTAGGCGTAGGCGGCGGGGGGGGGGGGGGGGGGGGGGGGGGGGGGGGGGGTCGATGATGAAGGGGGGTCTGACGAGGCCGCATCGGATGCTGGCTGGCCGCGCGTGGGTG